>JARKNS010000009.1:62852500-63452500 GCA_029990575.1 Petunia axillaris subsp. axillaris
TGGATTTGCAGCAATCTGTATAGCTGCTTTGCTATCTGAGTGAATCCTGATAGGTAGTTGACATTTGAGTCCTATTTCAGTGACTAACCAGAAAAGCCAAGTTAGTTCAGCTGATAAAGATGTCATACTTCTATATTCAGCTTCAGCTGAACTTTTTGAGATAGTGGACTGTTTCTTTGATTTCCAGGACACTAGTGAGTCACCTAGTTTCACAAAATATCCAGTCACTGATTTTCTTGTGACTGCACAAGATGCCCAGTCTGCATCACAGAAGGATACTATGTTGTCAATAGGTTTACTTGACATTAGGACACCTTGCCCAGGCTGACCTTTTATGTATATGATGACTCTCATAGCTGCATTCAAATAAGACACCTTTGGTTGATGTATAAACTGAGATAATGTTTGCACACTATAGGCTATATCTGGTCTGGTAACAGTTAGATATAGTAGCTTCCCAATGAGCCTTTGATGCACACTAGGATCAGATAGTAGCCTGTCAGTAGCCAAATTCAGTTTCAAATGTTCATCATACTTTCTTGTCGTGAACTTGATATTAGGATCAATAGGAGTGTCTGCAGCTTTAGCTGCACTCAGACCAGCTTCAGAGATCAACTCTAGTGCATACTTCCTTTGATGCATTAGAATTCCTTTGCTTGATCTGGCAAATTCTATACCTAGGAAATACTTGAGTTCTCCTAGATCTTTCATCTTAAAAGCTTGTTGCACTTTGCTAATGGTCTCCTCAATCAGTTCCAACTTGTCTCCAGTGATGAGCATGTCATCCACATAGACTAGTACTATCACAGTACTCATGCTGGTCTTTCTAGTGAACAGAGAGTGATCTAGTTGACTCTGATTGAACTGCATTTTTGGTAGAGCTTCAGTCAATTTTGCATTCCATTGTCTTGGTGCCTGTTTGAGTCCATATAAGGATTTAGTGAGCCTACACACTTGATTCTCCCCCTGGCTCTTAAATCCTTGTGGCAAAGTCATATAAATCTCATCATTTAAGTCACCTTGCAGAAAGGTATTGTATACATCCATCTGATGTATACTCCAATGATTTGAAGCTGCTGTGGAAATGATTGTTCTAACTGTGACCATTTTCAGCATTGGGGAAAAGGTTTCATGATAGTCTATACCTTCTTTTTGACTGAACCCTTTTGCCACCAGTCTTGCTTTGAATCTCTCTATTTCACCTGAAGCTTTGTACTTAATCTTGTATATCCATTTGCAGCCTATTGGCCTTTTTCCAGGAGGCAGAGTCACTACTTTCCATGTCTTGTTGTTTTCAAGAGCATCAATTTCTAACTTCATGGCCTCTATCCATCTAGGATCTTTAACAGCTTGAGCATAAGATGTAGGTTCAGTCTCTGCTAAGAATGCAGCAATATAAGCTTGGTATTTTGCTGGTATATGATCATAGGACATGTATTTGTTCATAGGATAGGTAATATTATCATGTACCCCTAGTGAGACAAAATCCTTCATCCAGATTGGTGGATTCTTTGTCCTAAGGGGTCTGGTTACCACTGGTTGCACTGGTTGATTTGGTGGCTGTGCCACATTTTGCAGGTGCTCAAATTCTTCATTTTGTGTTGGCGCAGGTGGTTGTATGTCATCAGGGTCAGGAATTTCAGGTGGTTGTATGTGAGCTGTACCAATAGGAAGTTGATCATGCATCTCATCTCCCTCTAGATGCCATTGATCTATATTGTGTTCATCATCTTTTGGCCTGTTGTCCACAAATATATGAGGTATGGTTTGATGTGTCTTAAATGGAAACACTTCTTCTCTGAAGGAGACATCTCTGTTTACAAAAAATACCTTCTGATCAGGGTCATATAGAATGTAGCCCTTTTGCACTTCAGAATATCCCATATGTATTGTAGCTCTAGTCCTAGGTGCTAATTTATCTTACTCCTAGACCAGTTTTGCATAACATAGACAACCTATTATTTTGAGATGATGTAGAGCTGGTTACTTTTTGTAAAGCTTTTGATAGGGAGAAATATTCCTTATTACTGAAGAAGGAATTCTGTTGAACAGATAAATTGCAGCTTGTATACAGTGACCCCAGAATCTGAGAGGGATGTTGGCTTGAAACCTGATGGCTCTTGTTACCTCAAGTATGTGCCTGTGTTTTCTTTCAGCAACCCCATTCTGGTGAGGAGTGTAGGCACATGATCTTTGGTGGACTATCCCTAAACTCTTGAACATAGAGTCACACATTGAATTTAGGAATTCAGTACCATTATCTGTTCTAATATCTTTACAGAAGAGCTAAATTGATTTACTACTAGAGTGAAGAAGTTTTGTAGTACCACACACACATCAGACTTCAATTTTAAAAGAAATATCCATGTCATTCTTGTCCAATCATCCACTATAGTCAAGAAATACTTGTTGCCATCAACTGTAGGAGTTTTGTAGGGACCCCATACATCAACATGTAACAAATCAAAGCTGGCTTTGCTACTAATAGAACTAACAGGAAAAGGAAGTCTAGTTTGCTTAGCACAAGGGCAAACTGAACAAGCATCTAAAACTTTACTAATTTTAGTACTATCTGCTGGTAGAACTTTCTTCAACACAGTTGTAGATATGTGGCCAAGCCTCTTGTGCCATAGGTTTATTTCAGTATCTTTCATGCCTGCTGCTAAACTGACTGCTTCCTGGTTTTCTGCCCCTTTGCCTTGCATCAGATATAGGCCATTTCTCTCCTTACCAATTATCCTCACCTTCCCACTGCAGAGTTCCTGGAATACACAGAAATATGGAAAGAAAGTGACTGAGCACCTAAGGTCTTTGGTTATTTGAGAGACTGGCAATAAATTGTACTTGAACTGCGGCAAGTGGAAGACATTATGTAGGGTGCTACCCTCTGTAATTGTGCATTCACTAGTATGTGTCACATAGACAACATCCCCATTAGGTAGAAAGACAGATTTGGAACTACTTAGCTGTGCAAAATTGCTATCAAGTAGAGCTACATCTGACACCATATGATTGGTGGCTCCAGTATCAATAATCCAGTCATGATTGCTGCTAGACACTAAGAAAGCAGTGCTGGTACCTGCTAAGTTTGCAGCTGAAGAATTGGTAGGATGCTGATTTCCCAGAAGTTGCAAGATCTGTGCATATTGATCTGGAGTAAATGTCAGCTGCTGTAGGATTTGTCATCAGTTTGAACACAATACGCTGAGTTTCAAGTCCTTCTTCTTTTCTTCTCAGGGTGAAATTTTCAGCATTCCTCCTTATTATGATTAGTCAACTTGCAGAATTCACAGAACAAATTCCTTGGCTGCTTTCTATAGTTTTGTTGAGCCTTAGTCTTAGAATACATGGCTGCCTGATCCATGCCCCCTATTGCAGGTGCAGCTCCAAGAACACCAGTGTGAGAACTAACCCCCTTCTGGCTTTCATCTCCTATAATCATGGCATAGGCTTGGTTTACTGTAGGTGTGGGACTCATTAGCAGAATTTGGCTTCTAGCCTGAAGATAAGTTTCATTTAGTCCTATAAGGAACTGATATAATTTCAGTCTTTGCAAGGCCTTGAAATCTTTTGATTTCTCACAGTCACCCCCGGGTGTAGGTACCAATGCTTCAAACTCATCCCATAAATCCTTGAGCTTAGTGAAATACACAGAAACAGAACTAGTTCCTTGAATCAGGGTTCCAATTTCTTTATGTAACTGGAAAGTTCTTGAGTCATTTGTTTTATCAAATCTTTCTTTCAAGTCTTCCCACACTAATTGGGCATTAGAAGCATACACTACTCCACCTAGTAGACTGCTAGAGATTGAGTTCATCAACCAAAATAAAACAATCGCATTACACCTCTCCCACTGGGTCCACAGATTCTCAGGATATTGGTCTTTCTTGCAAGATCCATCAACCAGACCAAATTTATTTCTTCCTAGCAGGGCAATTCTCATAGATCTACTCCATAGTGAGTAGTTTTCACTCCCAATTAACTGTAGGAGACTAATGCAATTCCACTAACATCATTCGTGTGTAGATATAGAGGGTGATTGTGATCCAGTACTTGTGGGACAGTAGGTTCATTCATTTGTGCAATGGTTACACTAGCGGAAGTCTTAAAGTTCAAGAACCAAGAAGACAATTCAGAGAAGTAGGAAAGATATTACCAAAAAAGAAAAATCGAGTCACTGATTTAGTATCTGCTAGTGGCTCTGATACCATGAGCTGATGCAAGTCTGTTAGCCATTGAAGCAGATTGAAGAAGCTCGAAGAAGAAGAAGAAGAAGAAGAAGAAGAAGAAGAAGAAGAAGAAGAACAGTAGAAAAACTAATCTAGGTTATGAGAGAGAATGAGGGAATGAAATGTAATTCATTATCTTGAGTAACAAGGGAATACATTGGGGATATATATACACTAAATCAGATCAATTGGATCACAAGGAAAGCATGAGCTGACATGGCACTTTCCTAACTAACTGTAACTAACTTTCAAACCAGTGAGAAGTTACTAAAATGCCCCTCGGACTTATTTGTTCAGTGCAGTTGCTTCAACACATTTACATGGGTAATAATTAAAAAAAAAAAAAAAAGGTAAGACTACCATTTTGTCAAGAGCTGAAATTGGCCACGGTCTCAAGCCTTATCGTGATGTTTGAATTGTTCCTATTCTTTTATGTTTTAGCTTTCTAGATATTTTATGTTAGTAAGCTCGTGTTAATGATATAGCTGAGCCATTACTTGACCTCTTTATTTATTTGTATAATTATTGGTAAGAGATTTTTCTAACTAGGTAATTTTCATTGATCTCTCTATTGAATAACAAATCAAAGTAGCAAAAATAAAGCATCATTAAAAGTATAAATACTTATTACAAGTCCTAACAAACAGGATCTTATAAAATACACTCATAAAATATTGAAAGCTGGAAGCATAAGAAGGTAACTGCAGCAGTTGATCAAATAGCACAGAAGGTCTTGAAATCAGCATCACCAGCTCTAATGCCAGGTTCGGACTCCCTAAAAGCAAACAATTCCGGAAACTTATAAGGCTTGAAGAGTAAAGGGTGTTCTTCATCCACAACTTCTTTTGGCGCCTCTATAGTGTAACTTGATTTTGGTACCGAACATAATTGAATAGATAACCTTTCACTATCATCGCTCAATATTACCCTGTGGATAGGAGAATGCAGTCGGCCATTTGTCCATGCCTGTATAAATTATGTATATTTGAAAAAGAAAAAAATAAATTTTAACACAAGTATTGGTATAAAACACGTAAGTTTTAGAACAAGTGTATTTGTGAAGATAAAAAAGAAACTTAATTTCCTCCGTAAAACTAAACTATCACGTATAAGCCAATGAAACAATGCCAATTGGAAATAAATCAAACTATGATTCTATTTGTATTATTGAGGGAATTAGTTCATTCGAATTTGCTGATGCAACAGACAATACATCAGAAGAGAGCTGTGATGAACAATCTATAAAATACAAACGTCATAAATAAAATTAAAGGATTATGATAGAAAACTTGGACAGAAAAGTGAAATTGGCCCCTGGGATTTCATCCAACTTTTGATGCTCATTATTTATGAGTAAAGTCCATTAAACCCCTTAACCTTTTGAGGTAGAAAAACAATACTCTTCACTTTTTGAAAGAAATAGTAAACCCCCGTAATCTTAAAATTAACAATTGAAAATTAGTTTATCAATTACATGCATTTTTTTAACTTTAGTTGTTGTCAGTATTGAAATTTAATGAAAAAGAGTAATAATTTTGCATAGAATACTTTTCAATTTCACATCATCCTTACATATTGTAAGGTCTAATTATGTTTTCAATATCTCATTAGTAATCATATTGAAAACAAATTGTGACAATATAATTTAAAGGTGATGACATGATATTTCATAATTTATAAGAGACCTAGAAAGTATTAATTCAAACAAAACTATTATTTCATACAGAAGATGAATGAGATATATATTATTACTCCTTGCCTCAAATATTATGTTTGTTAGATGAAATTTAATTTATGCATTTATATACAAATACGTTCATCTATATGATTTATTTTTAAGAAAATAATTATCATAATTTGAAGAGGGTAGTTTTGATATTAAAAATATACATGCAACGATCAACTCATTTTAACCGTTAATTTAGGATTAAGGAGGTTTATTGTCCCATTCTAAAGGTGAAAGGAGTATTGTTTTCTAAACACATAAGATTGAGGGGATAAGTGGAATTTAGTCTTATTTTGTAAATTGATGTACTTCCAACGGTTTAATATCAAGATTTACTTCTATTTATTTTTCGCACTCCCTTTCAAAACAGTTCTTCGTATATTTCACCATCTTTTTATTTTTTATTTCTACAACAAATTAATTACTCCCTCCTCCACAAAGTATGACATTTTGTTACACTTTGTTCATAATAGTCAATTCTTCTTAAAATGACACAATTGTAAATTTGAGAATAATTTAATTTTACTTATCACTTTTCCGTAATGAGATACTTTATAGCCATTTATTAATATATGTCTTAATTTAAACCACAAATTTTAAAAATTTTCTCCCAATTTATAAACGATCTAATTTAAACTAAGTTATCATTTGGAGAACGAATAGAGTAGTAGTAGTAGTAGTAACATTTACCATCAAGGAATCCGCTGATAAAACAAAAAGCGAATTTGGTGCTAGGTTGACATCAATCCACTCTCCATTTTTCTTGAGAACCTGTAATCCATTTATATTATTTTGTGATATTATGGTCAAGAAGCCATAATCCGTATGGGCACTCAGTCCAGGTTTATCACCATCTTCATCTTGAGCCGCATTGTAATGCGTCAATCGAATAGTGAAAAAGTAGGATTCCAAGAATTCATCCATGTACTCTTTTAGCCCCAAACTCTCCAAAACCATCGTTTTTACCATCTCAGTCAATTGCACGAGTGGCTTTGAGTAGGACTCAAGCACGTTGCTGCCAAAATATTAAGGTATATGCCAAAATAATTAAACATATATATACATCAACTTGTAGAAATTGTAATATAATGTGATGATATGCACCAAAAAATGTAAAAACTTAATCACGCTACGCTTTTGAAAAGGCAGAATACATAGATGGCCCCTTGAGGTTGGCCCCAATTCTCATGTAGACACTTCAACTTTTCTAGTGATCAACTAGACACCTCTTGTTGTTCCCGGTGTGTCTCGTGAATCCCACTTGATGACATAGCAAATCAGATGCAATACACCCACGTATAAGAGCGTGAGTGGTGTTAAAGTTTAATTTCTCTCTTTTTCTTTTTAGATTAAATTATTTTTATGTGGGTCCCACATGATATTATTTATTTTTTTAACCAAAATAGATTCATCTTCTTCCTCAAAAGCCCCACCACCTTCCACCTCCACCTTACACCGCTACTTCCACCGGAAAATTTGCCAACTTTCAAACCAAGTTGCAAGACAAATACATCAACCACCGAATTTGGACAGCCCGAACCATGATCCAAGATTCTTATACTACTACTGCTATACCGTAAAGCAAAGACCCCATCTAGCAAGGAAAAATCCAAAATTCTCTATACAACCTCTCCAATATTAATGACTTGGGAAAGTCTTGAAAGGTTGTCTCCTTTTGTTGAAGACTCATTTTCTGGGTATTCATTGACCGGTAAGCTACTAGTTAAGCTGGTTGAGAATGGAGAAAACCTGGTTTAGAGAAGTCATGTTTCATAACTCTGGTTCAAACAAAGGCGTGGAAAGACTAGTGTTCGAGTTAGGCCAACCGGTTTCGATTCATTAACGATCGATTCATCTTCGTCTTCGTCTTCGTCTTCTTCAACAACAACGTTGTCTTCATCTCTTATGAATCCTTGGCTTTTTCAATCGTTGGGCTAAACAATCAAGACTAGCAATATTTTCATACCTTATTTTGTTCCGATCTGATTTCTTCCAAACATAGTGAAATGATTTTTGAAGAAGAAGAACTGATGGGGATAGGTTCAAGGAATACGAAGAAGATAAGGGGGGGTATTTTTCCTTAAATTTTATATTTATTTTATCTTTTTTAAAAGAAAAGTTATAACTATTTTTTTAACAAAAATTACACATGTCACAACATGATTTGGTTGTTTGCCACGTCATCCGTGATTGTAGGTCACACATAAAGTCTGCTCGACTTGAGTATTTACGAGATACACCTGTGACAAGTAGAAGTGTCTATCTGATCACTTCAAAAGTAGAAGTATTTAAATGGAAATTGGGGCCAACTTTGAGGGGCTATCTATGTATTCTGCCTTTTGAAAATCATGATTTCCAAGGTCATAAATATAATAAATATCTTAAGACAAATTCTTCTTTGAAGATACTGAATTCATTAAATATTATTGATTAATGTTAATAAAAGAAGTAGATATACCAAATGTCAGGGTATTCATTAGGCCAGAATATATTGACAATAGATTCAACAAAATTTGGTTTGAGCACATCAGCAATACCCACACTCTCATACAATGGGAGCGTTGGTGTATGTCCTCGGTAGCCATGCATGGGTATTGTTGACCTGCATTTCTCTTTGGTCTCCAATGGAAATTCAAAGATTTGTTTTGAAATATCAAATATGGCTTCTCGAGGGACATTATCATATACTGCTTCAAAGCAACCGTACTCTTGCAAAGCTTCAAAAACTTGAGTTTTTGTGGACTCCCATTGTTCAGTACCTGGTTTTATTAGGTCTATCTTGGTCAAATCTATGGTGGGAATTTTCATTTCGTTTGATGCCATGATTATTATGAAGAAAAGAAAGAGATAGAAAGTTAGAATATCAAAATTACGACAAACAAAGAGAGGAAAAAAGAGGACTTTAATCAATCCTATGTAGCAATATTGTATGGAAATTGGAGTATCTATACTTTCTCTCTTTATATAAAGGAAACAAATGTAGGTCTATGTTGTCACGTGTGCTTCCAAGGAGAGCTTGAGAGATGCGCCCTATGCTATATGTGTTGGACATTTTACATTATTACAGGATATCATCCTACCCTCTTCGACTGACACGTGTCCAACAAGCATGTGGTGGGATTTGATCCTGATTTGATCCTGGTCAGGGTGATCATCTGGCCACTTTTACGCCATGTGGTTCCGCCTCTGCAGATAAGTCGTATGGTGGACCCAATAAGTTTTGAGTTGGAACTTTGCCTTTGTTTTACTAACCTATACCTTAATCTATATTCCATTTCAAGTTACGTAAATCTGTTCGACCTGACATAAGATTTAATAAAGAAAAATATTTTTTAAATTTATAGTCTAAAATAAACTATTAGAAGTATATTTTTTGTGATTGTAAGTCATCTCAATAAAAGTACACTGGTAGAAAGTCATATACATAGACGGAAATAATAGTCATTTTGACTTATTTTTATATTTGAGGTTCTTTAATGGAAAAAGAAGGAAATAAAGCATAGACATTGGAAAAAAAAAACATTTCAAATTGAATTCCTCTACAAGAGACAAATGATACCAATCAACCACTTTTAGATACGTTCTTTTACATATATAGTAAAAAATAAGCGTGCCCTTACTTTCAAATAGACACTAGGACTGTTGCACAAAGGCTAACCAATATCTACCTTATACAAATATGTTTAGGAAAATTTTGTTCCATAAAACTAACGAATAGCATTAAACAATTAATGGAATCATCGTATATTTAGGAATCCGAATCATAATAAAAATCTTTATTTTCCTATTATACAGTCAAACCTCGTTATAACAGCCCCTCGTTATAACAACATTTCAGTATAACGGCCTAATTTTCTCCAGAACTGATTTGTTATGTTATATTTTACCTCTCTATAACAAGATTCTACATATAATGGCAATGGCGTTATAAAATTACCTCTCTATAACAGTCATTCTCAAATATTACGTAATTATATTTTGAAAGAAAAATATTCTGTATAAAGTAAAATACAAAATATTTATGATAATCATTTGTACTATAAATATATTTCCTTTTTCACGTTAATACCATAAAATAATTATAAAATATTGTATCAAGTATGTATAGTTTGACAATGGAATAACTTTTGTACTTTTTTCCTTTTTACATAAGAGATCACGTATCTACTGTTTTTTATACTCTTTTGTCACGTATCTATGTATAGTTGTGAACTCGAGAGTTGCAGCTAGTTGACAACTCGAAAGGGTGGTTTGGTAGTTTAGGACTGCCTATGTTCAGCTTTTAGCTAGGTCTTCTTTAATCCAGCAGGTTGTGCGAGGATGACTATTTCTATTCAAATTAGTTGTATGAGTTTATGCTTTAAGTGGAGGAGTCTTCCTCCAATTGATACCGAATCATAATATTAAATCTCTAAGGCGTTGCTGAAGCGTAAGCTAATTCTTAGTTCCATCGACCTGTTCTATATTGAGAGGTATATCGAAGAGGTAATTATCGGCTGAATCATGTTAACCCATTCAAAGTTTCGTGTATCTTTGTTTCGAAAATGTAGAACTCTCCTCACGTGATCGAGGAAGGATCAGATTAGCCAGAATAAGCTGGGCGATGACGTTATCATATTATCCAGCTATGTTTTTATCCCAGAGTTTGATGTGCGTGTTATAACTCTGATTCTGTAATTATGAGATAATATCCGTGGAATAGTTTATGAAGGTTGTGCAAGTTCTCTTGTGATCTGCGTATACTTGCTTTAGATTTAGGCTCGTTCGAGGACGAACGAGAGTTTAAGTGGAGGAGAATGAAACGACCTCGGTCAGTCGTTTCGGAAGTTAGGACTTCGATTGGCTTGCCGATAATTTTAAAATATTCGTAATGTCCATTAGAACCTGTCTATAAAATTTGAGTTAAATCAGACCTCGTTTGGAAGGCATCGGAAGAAGGTTTCATTTTTTATTGGCGATAAATATTAAAAAGAGATTTTTGAGCTCGGTTTTTGCCGAATGAGCTCCGATTTGAAATTCGAAAGCGCTGTTGGGTTCGTATGATTATTTATGACCTTTGTGAACTTTTAAAAGTAAATTTCGATGTGGTTCGGCTAGTTTCCGCTAAAATGCCGAAAGTTAAATAATTTGACTTTTTCTATTTAAATTCGCATCTTGAGTTTCGGGAGTCCAATTTGAGATCCGCCTTCGCGAGTATGTTACATATATTTTGTATAACTCGTATACAAATGTTGGAATTATTTCAAATATCGTAGGGCATCGTTTTAATTTTCGTTAAGAAAAGAAAATATAATTTTAAAAAAAAAAAAAAAAAAAAAAAAAGAGAAAAAGGTCAAAAAGACAAAATATATAAGGAAGGCGGTGGCCAAGCTTATAATGATAGATACGTGAACAGAAACAGAGGAGAAAGGAAGAAGCAAAAAATGACGCAGAGGCTGGGGAAAAATGTCAGAAAATGGGAAAAGGAGCCGGAGAAAAGTAGAATTTTTACCCTGAAACATTCAGGTAATGATCCTAATATATTATTTGAGTTTATTACGTATGTTTGAATATATTTTTACGGTAAAAATAGGGATCTTAGACATCGTTTTAACAAGTTCAATTAATAGTTTGAAGGGTCAAATGGACCCCGATAATGAAATTGATTATATATTCATACTCAGTGAGCTATGGGCAACATATAAATATAATTTATTTGGAGTTTGGTTGAGTGACCTTAAACCCCGTATATAGGCCTGGCCTGCGTATTGCGTATGCGAATAGGGTGTCGGGTTCCTACCTGGATTGCCCTAAGAAGTGAGGAATGAAGCCTTTAGTCTAATGTGATATATTTTTCTGCTTATTGAACACAGTGGGGTCATTTGGCAATGGAACCATAGGACAAACGGTTATTGAGTGGATGTACTAACCTTGTAACAAGGTAAGTGTTTATATCCATTTCTTTGGAGGCACCTGGCCTCGTGAATTTTCTACCACGTGTTCCTTACGTGTGTAGCTGCCGATAGGCGTACTCATTACGCCTTAGCTTTGAACTTATATTTTATATTATATGTTATGTCATGTTATTGGTATTGCATTGAGAATCTGAGTATTGTACTTTGGCTGTGAGTTGGTATATACTTTCCAGCTGTCGATGAGAGTCCCGCGCTGGTGATGGGTTATTATTACATCGTGTTGCATTTGTATGCACATTGCATCATATTGAGGGTAGGAGGATTCCGCCCTCGGAGCAGGAGTATTCCGCTCCATTGCATCATATTGAGGGTAGGAGGATTCCGCCCTCGGAGCAGGAGTATTCCGCTCCATTGCATCATATTGAGGGTAGGAGGATTCCGCCCTCGGAGCAGGAGGATTCCGCTCCATTGCATCATATTGAGGGTAGGAGGATTCCGCCCTCGGAGCAGGAGGACTCCGCTCCATTGCATCATATCGAGGGTAGGAGGATTCCGCCCTCCGAGCAGGAGGATTCCGCTCCATTGCATCATATTGAGGGTAGGAGGATTCCGCCCTCGGAGCAGGAGGATTCCGCTCCGCTCCATTGCATCATATTGAGGGTAGGAGGATTCCGCTCCATCTATTTGGCACATGTGACACCATTGCATCATACTGCATTCATCCCATTTCATTGCACCGCGTGCTGACTATTGTGTGACTATCGTATTGTGTTTTATATATGCGGTATGCATACCGTATCTCAGTTTGCCTATATATTTCTGGCTCGTATCTCGGGTTGCACGCCGCAATGGTATAAATATATGGATCGGGTTGCACGATTCGGGAATATGAATATATGGATCAGGTTGCATGCCTCGACAATATGAATATATGGATCGGGTTGCACGCCGCAACAGGATGGATATATGGATCGGGTTGCACGCCACAACAAGATGTATTTCTGATTGTTAATATGTTCGGGATACCTCTATGTTCTGGCTATCTTACGTTCCTGGTTTTAATGAGTTTGTGATTCAATACGTGTTTCTAGTTATTATCTGGCTCTGCCTTTTCATAATTTAAATAAAAGGAATTTTATTTATCTGTTTCTTTTCTCCCTAGCTAGTTATCCTATTCTTTGAGGTGGCTAGTCTGCCCCACTTATTGAGTCCTTTTGACTCACCCTTGTTTGTTGTTTGTTTCTTGTCTATCTATTTCGTTTCGGCAGGTTCGCTTCAGGATTGAGTTTGCCACGTTGTGAAGGAGCGAAGACGACTTCAGCTGTCAGGGTGAGCCAGCTTTTATTCCGGATGGCCACCAGTTTATTGGTTATTATTTCAGTTGCATTTTGCTCCCTTCAGGAGGTATTTGTCTTCTTTTGTACTCTTAGATGTCTAGTCTAGATAACCCTAAACCTAGTATGTTGGGTAGTCAGCTGTAATTTCTTTTGTACCGCTTAAAGATATCAGTATGTCTGTGTTTTTGTTTTAAGTCTTGTCCTTATTTGTGAATTGTTATATTTATTTTTCTGATTTAATTGGTAAGGGTTCGCCCGACGGGTCTAGGGGAGGATGTCGGGTGCCCGCACGGCCTAACCGAATTCCGGGTCGTGTCAGTTGTATCTAACTATTTCTACACAGTTTCTACTGTTTCTGCAGCACTATATCTAACAGTTTTTGCACCGTTTCTAACTGTTTCTGCAGCATTGTATCTAACAGTTTCTGCACCGTATCCAACTGTATCTCACTGTATCTACGATGTTTCAGCACTATTTCAGATTATTTCAACACAGTATCTAACTATTTCTCGACTGTATCAAGTTGTTTCTTGACCGTTTCAGCATTGTTTCGTCTTATTTGTGCATTGTTTCTCACTGTTTCTAAGCTATTTTTACCTTTTTAGCTTTATTTCATATTATTTTTTATATTTTATTTCGAAATTTTTTCACAAGTGGTTTTAGATTGTATCATATCGTTTCATCACCGTTTCAGACTATTTCAACTTTGTTTGAGACTGTATCATAGTGTTTCAATGCCGTTTTGAGACGGTATCATACTATTTTTATGCTTTTAGATTGTTTCAATACCGTTTCAGACTGTATCACAGTGTTTCAATATTGTTTCAGACTGTTTCAACATCGTTTCAGACCGTTTCAACTCCGTTTCAAACTGTATCATTGTGTTTCAATACCGTTTCAGATTGTTTCAATCCTGATTTAGACCGTTTCAACCTATTTAAGACTGTTTAAACAACGTTTTAAAGTTAGTTTCTCCTTTGTTAGATCAAAATATATGAAAAGTTGGACCCACCCCCAAATTTGATTCAAATCGGATCCAGACCGTTTCAAATCCGTTTTAAACTATATCATTGTGTCTTTTGCTTTCATGAATTGCATCTTTAAGATTAGCTATTGACCTTGAACAACCAGACCGTCGCCGGTGACTGTAACAGATACTTCTCGCCAGACTGTTTGTTGAAGCCTTAGGGTTCCTCCGTTCTAGCATCAACAACATCACTATTCGCATCGAGGATCTCAACGGGAGTAATTGTATCCCGCGATAGATCCATAGAGGCTTAGTAACAGAAACAGAGGAGACAGATCGTAAAGGGGAAAGGATAATCGGCTCTCCGTCGTGTTGTAGCTGGTTTCCGGTGAAGATCCGGTGAAGATGATGACGGTAACGGGCTGGTTTTTGTGAGTTCGTTTAAATCGAAATCAGTGACGGATCGAGTGAATCCTCCACCATCGCTATTGTCGGAGTTGATAGTATTGGTATCGTTGCTGTCGTTAGTGTTGGTATTTCCGTCGCAGAACTCTGGTGGTAGCTCTGTATCTATTTGGTCCAGTGGTTGTGGTTTGGATATGGGAGAGGGTGGCGGCTGATTTGCTTTGGGGAAGTGGAGAAAGTAGTTTTAGGGTTTCTAGGAGAGTGGGTGTAAGTTATTAAAAATGAACTGTATTGATTATTGAAGAAATGTGCTAACAAAATATTGCTATGTATGGTAATTTTAAAAATATTACTATTTTTGTGTAATTAGTGGTGTATATTTATATATATGTATAAAAAATCAAAAAATTAATAAACAAATAAAGAAATGAAGTGTGGGCGTGCCAGCATATCCGAATAAATCTCTGCTAAAGATATCTCCCTCGTTACTGTCAATTTGTGTAAAAATCTCAAATAGGGCCAGTCGGGCCATATTACTTCAGATGGGCAATAAGTAAGATAAGATTCCATTTGCATGCACGTGGCTTATAAATAGGAAAAGGATGGCGGCAGGCTGACAAATAAATGAAATTAATGTTGAAGGTTCATCAAATGTGGGCTGACTCACTAATCCTGGAATCTTCCATATTAAAGTAGTAATATTAAAGGTTAACATACTATATGAATCGAATCGAACTAAATGTGGTGTATATAGAATGACACTAGTGACGTGAGCTCGGGCCATCCCGGGCCCAAGCTTATATAGATACTCTAATGCACTATTTAAATTTAGAACCCTTAAAATAAAAATAAAAAATTAATTATTATCGCTAGAACTTGAACACTTTTAGTGGATAGTCAAAAACATTCTTGGAGGATCGTCAGAAATTTAATTGAGAAATGTTGCTAAAATTAAACACTATTGAGAAAATATTTTTAATAATTTTATTTGTCGACATGTTTTCTATTTACAACTTGTGATCAACACGAAGTTGTTTTAACTTCTAATCAGTCGTAGAAATTCGTATTTCTAATGCGACTTGCAAGTATATTTTTGTATATTGGATAAAAGTCATGGTTCCCTTTTCATTCCCACAATTAAGAAAGCAAATCGCTCTGGTTTGAAAAGATGGGCGTCTTCTCCCCATATTTCTTTGCTATGATTAACTGCTAAAGAATTAATACCCACTTCAATCCCTGCTGGAAGTCTTAGTTTTCCCAATCTTGTATTTTTTGTCACCGTTCTTGGAATAAGGAATAATGGCGGATAAAGCCGCAAAGTTTCATTTATTATCATGCCCACCTACAAAAGAAATATCAAATTATGTAAGTAATAATTTTTGGGGGAGTTTGGAGGGGAAATGGGCGAGACCAAACTTTCTTGGTAGTTCATATTAGGCGTCAACACCATGACAAATATGTGTATTCAGCAAATTTAGCCCAAAATGTATTTACAATGTATATACAATTTTCATACAACACATATGTGTATGTTTGTTTGTTGGTTTCTCTGGCGGTGCACGGTGGTTGTTGGTGGTGGTCGAGGCAAAAGAAATTGTTTTTCATGTGTATATCTAATGTATGTCACCGGACATACAATAGATATACACCTCACATACAATAGGTATAAGTGTATTTTTGTGTTTATTCATTTGTATGTGTTGTGTATGGCTTATTGATGTAGATTCACACATTTTACATACACTGTGCATACAAAAAATATACATGTGACATAGACTGAAAATACACAATACATACAACAGCAGTGCTTGGGGGTGGTGGCTGGGGTTGGTAGGAGGAATATCTAGGGTTTTTAGCACTATTTTGTGCATTTTGCTATGTTTTGAAAAAAAATGTTGCTATGTTTTGAAAATGGGAAAATATTGACATTTTAGTATAAGAAAGAATGTTAGTTTGTATAGTTTTGTGAATTTCCCTTTCATTAATCATTATGAATAGGCATTTGGGAATTTACTTCAAATACACCTCCAAATGACTACCACACCTAATTTTTCGTATATTCGTTAGTATCATTTTCGCTCAAACAAAATGACAATAAACTTAACTAAAGAAATCTAGCTGGAAAATGCCATAAAGTAGTTGAAAAATAGCACATAAAACTCCAGGCAATACCCTTAAGTTCAAAGTGTTGGAGATAAAAGTTAACAAATTGTCGCACTAAAAATATTCTTGAAACAATCTTGGGCTCGTGCTCAATACGGGCTCAATAACTAGTATAGACTACAATTGTGGTCTTACCACCAATCTTGACGTTTCTTTATTAATAAAAATAAATAAATAAACCTTTTAAATCTCTCTGAATTTTATGGAAAGGTGAAAAAAAAGAAGAGAAATGACCAAATTAAACACTGGCATTGGTTGCGCAACTTCATCGTGCAGTTGATGTAATTTCACTGTGCATGATGGGACTATCATGCTTTCACTTTCAAGCTATCTTTATTTGATTTTTTTTGTTGAAGTTAGTTGAAGAATATCGTTTCATCATATTGTTGGCAATATTATCAAATTTGAGTAGTAGCAGTACGGAAGAACTTTTTATTGCCTTATTAAGAAATCATATCCCTGATCAATCTTATTCCTCATCTACTTTTCCTTATTCCAACTATAGTTTCTCATAGTCTTTATTCCTTGTATATGTCATTTATAAAGTTAATTCCTAAAATGATCATTTAATTTGTTGTAAATTATTTTTTTAAAAAGAACATTTTCCTTTGGATTGTGAATCACTTAATTTATCCAAAGTGTCTTTAAAAATCAATTTCTTAAATTTTGCATTAAAATTCACCGTAAATTGCTGAGGTGGCATTTTAATTTTATTTTTAATTAAAAATGGACTCAACAATTATTTTAAATTATTTTGAAAAAATTAAATTATATATTTATGAAAGACCCACATAGTACCCGACTCAAAACCCAAAACAGGTCTTTTCAATAATCCAGGTCTTTTAAGAACATGTTTGGTATTGCTGCCAAAAACTGCTTATGTTAAGAGTCTACTTATTTTTAGAAATAGTCATATTTAAAAATATTTACTTAAGCTGGCCATTTGGCTAAAAATATTTCATTCCCAAGCTTGTATACCTCATAACCACAGTATGCCCCAATGGTATACGCGGTGTGATCTTCTATTGTATAACTTTCTAATCTACATATACCTCAATGGTATACCCCAATGTTGTGGCTGTGTGGCTATAAAATATTTAAGCAAAATATGGACTATGGTAGGATAATATTTTAGTATGAGCTGGCTAGTTTTGAAAACTTCCCTTTACAAAATCATGATTTGGGCGATTGATTTACCTTTTTGACCCCGTAACTGCGGTTTAGTACAAATAGTTATATTTTAGTTAATGAATAAATTTCAGCTAGAAATATCTCTATGAATTTTCTAAATAATAAGCCATATTGCCCATCTCTTTCTCCATAAGTGTTGCAGTTGCCTTTGATTTCTCTTGCCTAGGCAGCACTTGCCTTTGACCTTTTCATACGCTCTCCCATCTAACTTAAGGTGTTTAGGCAGCATTTGCCTTAAACCTTCTTGCTTAGGCAACACTTTTCTCTTGACATCTTCTCCATATCTTCTAGCTAACCGGAATGCTGCTTACAGAACAAAGTTGATGCCATTTTGTAAAAATAATCTTAAAGGGGGTGGACAAACTCTCAGAACAGTATCACTGGGTGAAATTTTTTGAATAATTTGTCTGCCAAAGGAAAAATCACTTGTATACCAAATTAGAGGTACAACTTTACCGTAATGCAATTCATTCTGTGGTGCACTTTGACATTTTTGTTGGAAAATAACTCTATTTCAAGAGACGCACTTAACAATGGATCAAATCACAATATTGAATACATCTGATTAGATGTTAGTAATTCAGTCAAACTCATAATGTAACAGTAAAATATTATAATGCCTTTATTGATTCCAAAACTAGCTAACTTACACAAATACGAAACAGACTTGAGTGTTGGGCTAAAACAGCTTAAAAAAACACGTCAAATATACTCTTAATATTGTGTGATATGTTCAATTTGGTTTAGATTCCCATGATTTTTTCATAATATCTCACACCATTAAGAGATCCTTATATCTTATGTGTAACTTATTTTGTTTGCTAACTACTAACGTGAAACTTAGTTCGCATGCCCAATAATCTTCCTTTGAACTAAATTTACAAGATTGTATATACTTGCAATTAGTGAAATTTGCACTTCTTCCGTTTAAAAAGTGTTATTTTGATGCGTAGCCATTTTTGGACGCGTTAAATGAAAATTATCCGCCGTTTAAGAATTAATTGAGGAATAGCCACCGCGCGCACATACAGTCTATTAGCATTGGAAAAAAGCCCGGACTAATTCCAAATTTTTATATTGGGACTTTGAACTATACATGTTCAAAGTCCCATTATTTTATAATGGGATAGTCCTCCTGGTGTATATAAAGTCCTCCTGGTGCTTCAAAGTCCCAGTATTTTATAGTGGAATTGGTATTTAAGTGATCCCAGTATTTTATAAAGCTCAAAGTCCCAGGATAAATACTTGGACTTGTTCAGAGGTGGCTATTTCTCAGTAAATTTATTTTTGATGGCTACGGATCAATTAGTGCGCCCTACACGAAATTTTTAAAAAGACTAAAGAGGCCTTTCTTGGGGTCCTATTTTGAAAGTACTTAGGATTATTGTAAATGTTGAATTGTGATTTCCCTGCTTATTTCTTGCCTACAACATAGAGCTGGAGAATATGTTTTTCTTTTTCATTTGCTTGCGAAAAATAACTATACCTTGTTAACATAGAGAAAGACATATGGATCCAATGGTACAAGAAAAGGCGTCTTGAAAGGCAAAGAGTCATAGGAGAACTACTAAACAAGCATACAAGAGAATTCATATATATCAACAATTTTTTTTTTTTAAATAGAAGAAGTCCATGCAATATAAATAATACATGGCTAATTCAAAGTAAAATAAAAAGGTAACCCCACTAAGAATTTATATAAAAGCATATGCTAGTACTAGAAGAATAATCTTTGATTGCTTTTTGTTGTAGGTTTTCTCCCATGTTGATCACAATGTAGGAACTTGGGAGATATCTTGGATTTGGAACATGCATGGTCCAGTTTGTATGGCCCCATGATCCTCCAGGCATGGCCCAACTGTTGTCCAAATGCATCCTTGCGGTACTGGTATTCAATTAAAATTCTTGTTTCACCTCTTATTTTTCATATTCTTGCATTTATGAATCAACTACATACTATCAAAGTATATAATTCTGCAGCCTGTTGGTTTTAGAACAAATAATTTCAAATTTTAATAAGGATCATATTTTTTAGAACTAACTAAAAATAATAGAGGTTCACATAAACTGTAACAGATAAATAGTATTTCAGAATGGTTATAGATTAAGAAGAAATGAAAAGGGGGAAAGATCGAGGTATAAGGTGAGCCTTACATACACTACTAGAAATTGATGAAAAAACTACAAAAAGGATGGAGACGGAATTCCCTCTCCAATCAGTTAGAGAGGGAATTCCGTCTCCAATCAGTGTTGGAATAAAAAATTAGTTAAATTTTTTAGTGTTGGAGACGGAAACTCTAAAAATATACACAGTCTCCCATTCTTTCAGATTCATTTTTTTTTTGCGATTGCTATGGTTCAAACTTGAGAATGTTGATTAAGTGCAGAAAAATCTTTTCTATACCACCATAATTTTGGTGGTGAAATTTATAGTGTCTAAGGATTACTACATGTTAGCACATGATCTTCTTTCTTCTTTCTCTTGAAAAGGCTTAAATAAATAAGAGGGTCGACCACCCAGACAAATAAATACTGTAATGAATCAGGTAATGAGTAACCAATTAATAAGTGGGATCCTTTTATTTTCTGCTGAACCTGTGGTCAGGATTTGCAATCACTATAAAAATGGTCATATTCTTATGCAATACTATCTGAGTTTGGAGAAGAATATTCCCATGAGTTTCAACTTATTTTAAGACGATCGAAATGTTTTCATTTTCCTAACCCAACTACAGGGCAGACACTATGACTTGATATAAAACATTTTTTTGAGAGACACTAAGATTCTTTTCTTCTTTCATGAGGTAACTTTTTAGTTTATCAAGATCTGAAGGTCAATTAATAAAAAGTACTTAATGGCTTCTATAAGCTACTGATAACTTCTTCACCTCTGCTGCAATTTGGCCAATAAGACCAATTGTATAATGTATCACCATGGACATAGTTCAAGAATCAACCCATCTTTATTTCTAGTTTATTTTGTTTTCTTCTCCTTTTTGGTTGAGTAACGATGATTAAGTCAGTTTGTGTACAGCTCAATCATTTCATAAAAAGTATTGAGCAACGTAATTCGACGCATAAAAAATTGGATAGAATAGCTAAAATATGAGGAACGCTAAAAGCATTATAGATTTAAAGCTGTAATATTTGTCATATATACACATAATAATTTTTCGGCCGGATAGTGTTAAGTGATGACCATTCACCTGTTTAACTTGCACATATGGGAAAAATCTTTCATTTTCTTCTCTCATCTCCATTTCATTTTCAGAAACTTTTTCTTATTGCTTGCAACAACTTGGTGCATCATATAATTAGGCCAAGACTTAAATTTTCGCAATCAAGGATGTCATCGAGTTGCAAGTGGATTGGCTTTATAAGTATTTTTTCCTAATAGAGAAGACTCAAGCCCAACGACTTTCAAAGCGACCTATCATAAAATTCTAGTATACATGTAGTAATATCAAATAAATTACTTTGTGTCATGATATTAAATTAGTACTTGTCACATTATCACATTCTGAAAGTAAAAAGTACCCTAAAGAACAAAACATTGTGTAATCCAATTAACCTATGAAGCTGCCCAAATTCCTCTTCTTTGCTACAAGATTCGAACTCATAAAGTTGATGGTAGTGTTTGATGAGCCAATATCAAAATACATCACAAAGGTGGCCCAAATTTCCATCCAAAGAAAGAACTTGGCTTATAAAATCAAACAAAAAGATAAGCTAAGCATATAAGATATACACCAAGGCAGTTAATCCAATCTGGCATTATCTGAATTGGCCATAGGAATACAAGCCAAGTGGCAACACCCCACATCACCATTCTTAAGTTGAGCACTAAAGTGACAATGATGACATCATCGATTTAGATTAAATACACTATGTACAAAATACAAACGGTATAATTTAGAGTAACATATCTCTTCCTTCCACTTTATGTGTCATAGTTTGACTCGGCACAAAATTTAAAAAATAAAAGAAGACTTTTGAAACTTGTGATGTAAAATGAAGCAAAGATATTTGTGTGGTTGTAAATCATTTCAGTAATGACAAAACTGTAATTTTAAAGTTAAATTGTTACCAAATTTAGAATGATGTCATTCTTTTTGGAACAGACAAATAAGAAAATACTACTACATAAATTGGAACGGAGGGAGTAATAAGATGTTAGTTATGTTTTTATCAGATTAATCATTAATGCTTATTGTAAAATTTATTTATTACTATCTTTTTATAAGTAATTTGATTGTGTAAATTTGTTACTCATTATTAGTGCATAAACCTTAATGGGAAATGAATACAATGAAAACAACCTAAGGGTATTGAATTTCCTTTTCGTGATTGGATAGGGAGACCATTCTGAAAAAGGGGACTCCTTTACCATATTATTTTCCTTTCATAGTAATTTACAGGTCTTGTTTTAATTGTATACATTGGGATTCAAATGCCACCATTCCATTATGTG
The DNA here is from genome assembly GCA_029990575.1 of Petunia axillaris subsp. axillaris. Taxonomy (NCBI): domain Eukaryota; kingdom Viridiplantae; phylum Streptophyta; class Magnoliopsida; order Solanales; family Solanaceae; genus Petunia; species Petunia axillaris. Next base: position 62,874,884 of record JARKNS010000009.1, read on the forward strand.
GTCAAAAGGAAATTTGATGAGATCACTTTCCAATTTGAGCTACCAACCTTTTTTCTCTGCTATTTTAAGGATCAGACCTTTAAGATTGGAAAAAGTGCCAAGGTACCAATAAAGTGTGAAGGGGAGAAAAAAATAGTAGAACTTTGATATCAACAAAGGTGGTTCAACTCTTATCCATGTATTTCCTTTTCTTTTTACTAGTACTTTTTCCCTTTCATTTGGGTAACTTTCGAAAACGTAAGAGTACTATTTTTAACATTGGAGAACCATTTTCATTCCTTTTTAAGGACAGACCACTTGTGTCCATTTGAGTGTTTTGTCCATCTGAAAGAGGATTTACACACTTTTCTTTTTCTCATAACATTACTTTAGTAACATTGTTTTTGTGTCAATTATGCATATTTCAACTATTCCATTAGATATTCGCTATCTTCTACTAACAGATGTATTTGATAACTCTTCCTTTTCTTCCTATATCTTTACATAGTTTTGAACCCCGACCTTTTATAAATCTCACCCGCTTCATTAATCGTCAAATCACATCGTCGAAAACTTCTAGCGATTTAACTTTTGTAGGGCATCCTTACACTGAAAATTCTTGTTCTTCACCCTTTTATTTTAGCCTACAGGAGCCAACATTAAAAGTTTGTGTTCGAATTGCCATTGAAACCTTTGATCTTTAGAGCTACTTGGTTCGAAAATTCATATTTGTATATATTTAGGGAGTTCAACCACTCGAACTCAAAAAGATGAGCGTAGGAGAGTCGTATGGTGTAATAGAGAGGAAAAGAATGCAACTATGTAATAGGAATCACAGTTCCGACAATTCTTTTGAAGGCCAACGTGATAGATTTTTTACACATATAAAAGGTATAAGTCAAAAGTTATTGGGTTAGGCGAACCCCAAATCCATAGCTACCTCTACCTCGAAATGTTTTATATCTTTTGAGTTTCTCCATTTCCGCTGCTAGAACTCAAAACCGCTACTTAAGAATGGAGGGGTCTTATCCACTCTACCATGAGGCATCCCCTTTCAAATTTATGCCTAGAATGACATAATCCATCAATGCAATTTAGCCAAATTGAAATCAGCATAATGACAGCTGAGAAAACACATAAACTATCCACTAACTTGTAACCACCAAGAAGAGTAAAAGCTCAATGTGAACAATGGACGTAATAGACAACATGACAAACGCTTAGGTCTAAAATCCCTATCAAGCTTCCAAAAGAGGGGTTAGTTATAAAGATTTGTCAAAATGCCAAAATAGAGGAACCCCTACTTTCAAGAAATAACCAAGAAATGCTCCAATAAATATATGTTAGAAGTTATACCATTCAAACATGTTATTAGAATATCAAATCAAAACCCCTCACAAGCTAAACCGTTTTCTCACACATGTGACCTCATCTTAAGGTTTATTAAACGATAATAACCTAAAAATATAAAACGAGCCACCAGTTAAAACAGGTTAATTATACTAATATTGTAGAATTACATTACTTGGACATGGGGAATCTTGAGGAAGCATCTTAATACTAAATTCAAATTAAGACCTCTAATCAGACAAGCCGCCGTGATTTATTGGGCGTCCAAACCAAGAAGATTGGCTAGTCAAAGTTGGCTAGCTCTAAAAATTGAGGGGAAAAAATGCATATGATGGCCTTTTCTTTTGATAAAGAAATGTTCCAAGGTTCATTATTATTCTCCAAAAGTGTAGAAAACATCAAGAGTAAAGTCAAACATAGTTCAAACTGATTGTTACAAGAACCAAAGACAACAACAGCTCATTGCTAGTTGCCAGCAACAGAAATGGGAAGTTCAGATTTGACTGTGTACTACAGTGAGCCTGCACCAACCAAGAAAGTAATTGACACCAGATTTTTCGCAACAAATTGCTACATGATTCTTGAATTTTGATTTGCTTCAACGTGGTGTTGAATCCATTACAATGAATATTTACAGACACTTGGCATATTTTCTTTCCCTTTAGACCTTAAAGATACTACTTCAGGTAGTGACCAACTAATGCTAACAGACCTAAAACCTAGGAAGAGTAAATGGGAATATACAATGGATGAGGACTTAAAAGTAGTGCTTTTCAAGAGTAGGATCTAACCAAACCAAAATTACAAAAGGATCTGGATTTGAATAAACCACCAAAAAGGAACCTAGTTGGAGATTCTTGTTGAACTGGATTTAACTCTTCAGGGCTGCCTTTCACTCGAAGTATCGTTTGTCCAATTGTTTGTCGAACAGATTCAATGATCTTAGCATCGACAGGATACCCTGATGAATCGCCTACGTAGAATGTATTTAGAGCTTTGCCTGCTCTTGTTGTCACTTCAGCTCGAGTGACTGTGAGACTATTCTCGCGGAAGATCCTGGTAACATCGGACAGCAGTCCTACTCTGTCCGTGGTACATAGTTCTAGCTTCAATCCCTGGACAAACACAAGGAGAAATTATTAGATTAAAAATGAAATCCAAAGCCTATAAGACAAGAACAAAATTGTCAATGTTTAGTCCAACGAGAATAGGTCCAAAACCTAAACTCATCTAATACATCTGATAGCGAGTACATCATTAAATTGTAAAATAAGACAACAGGAGAGACATAATCAGGCAACTAATAGATACATAAACTGACAGTTTTTTAACTAGACAAAGCTAAGAAGGGTATCTTAACTCTATAAAACAATTAAACAAAGTAGATTTAAATCCTTATTTTTTTATAGATGATTGTGTTAAATATTTCAAAGTGCATCAACGTGTCGACCGGAGTAAGAATTTTCTGGAAACAGAAACTATTAGAAATAGACAGAAAAAAGGAAAAGGTGAAGCCAGAGCATCAGTTACTTGCTGGTAAAATTTGTTTACTTATTACTTGAACCAGCTAACTAGATCTTAATAATTCAACCTAAAAAGATGTTAAAAAGAAAACCAAAGTGCTAACCTCGGATACCCTTCTTTCTATTGCTGCTTCAAGACATTGGATCACTCTTTGTCTCTCTGCATCTGATTTCACAGGGGATCCATCAACATGCCTTATGCAGTATTCCTTGAAATGCAACAAGAGTTTATCATTAATTCCACAAACACAGAGACAGCAAGATCCAAATAGTGGTAAAGCGACAATACCAATAAGAATCTGCAATACATAGGAAAGTATAGTACCTGGTAAGCTTCTGGCCCTTCAGTGTCAACATTGCCATGGAAAACCACATACTGCATATCCGTTAAAGTGCAAATCGTATCGAACAGAAGTTTGGGTCTATCTTTGCACCGAATTGTAACTACTGAGTAGTCCTTGTCTTCCCAATTAACAACATTCACATTTGGCCTTTCTTTCTCATCCGTTTCTTCACCCGTCGCACGTTCATAGTCCCGGTCAGCAAACATCAGCTGGTGAAGCCTTCTCTCAGTATGAGTGACCCCATGAGATACCAATGTCTTAGCATCCCTTGATTTATTGCTACCTCTAAGTACATTGCATAAGAGTTGCTTGATCATAGACAACCTTTCAGGGTCAGTAACTGCACCCCCATTTTCCTCATCAGTAACTTGCATTATAGCCGCTGCTCGGGTGTTATGAGTCCACACTTCAGCATTCACCACATTACATCTAAGGTTGGTAAGGACAGCACTTACTTCAGATAGTAGACCAGGTCTATCACTTCCGATTAACTCAATTGAAGCGTGGTCCATTCCTGTAGTAACTCCAACTGATCTTCTCATAGAAGAGGCAAAGCAAGAATCTGGACCAAGGGACTGAAATTGAAACATCCCCCAAAAAGAACACTAAGTCAGTATTAAAAGATGCAATCAAAAGTTTCCAAATTGCACACTAACTAAGCTCACCTTCATGATATAATCCAAGATTGGTTCTTCTGTAATCTTATTCCCTTCTTGATTAGTAACATTGAATACTGCAAACAAAGTACAAAAACTCATCATTTAACCCCCAAAGTTTTTGGTAAAATTCATTTTTCCAAATTGAAAGGAAAAAGAAATGTTCTTACCATCCATGAACCATCCACCATCAGAGCAAATATAAGCCTTGGTAATGATAAGATTAAGATCAGTAAGAATTTGTACCACTTCCAACAGTATACCATGTTTGTTAGCACTATCCACCTGAATCATTATACCAAAGATTCACATTTTTATAAAAGATCCCTTCACAATAATTTCAAAATAACATCAAGACAACCAAAAAAGGGGAGTCCGGTGCACAAAGCTTCCCGCAATCATACAGGGTCCGGGGATGGACCGCACCACAAGGAGTGTGATGTATACCATCAAGACAACCATAAACACAAAAAACATACCTGTATAACAGTAACATTCTTGCAAGATTCATTATCAATAACAACCCTGACATTAAAGACAAGTGAAACTAGAGTAAATGCAATGAATTAAAAGGCTATGGCATTAAAATTGAAGTGACAGATAAAGAAATAAATAGTACCTTGGTGGATTCATTCTTCTTATAAACTTTTCATATTCATCATCCATTATATTCTGAGAATAGCTCATTGTAGCTTCTGTATAATAAAGAAAAGAACTTTGTAATAAAGAGAATCAACTATTACCAATCACAAAGAAGATACTAGTACTAGTAATTAAGAAAAATTATACTAAGTAAAATAAAAATAAAACTGACCAATCATGAAAGATTAGAATAACTAAGAAACAATAAAACTAAAAAAGGCTAATTAAGAAGTACTTGTGTCCTGTGCCTTTGTGGGACTGGTCTTAGTGGGGCTGTGTGAATATGTGTGGGAACCATAAGACCATGAAAAACATTTTGCAGCAAACACTTCAAAATTTGTACAAAAACAGCTCAACAAAACACATACTACACACCACAACAACAACAAAAACATAGCCCGAAATGTACGCAAACCTTACTCCGACATCGAATGAAGTAGGGAATACTACAACACACACAACTACCAAAATCCACCTAATTCAAGAACCAAAAAGATTTTAAATACCTAACAACAACAACAACATAACCATAACCAGTATAATTCTATCAGTGGGATCTCGGGAGGGTAAGATGCATTACTCCTACTCTGAATAAGATAAAAAGGTTGTTTCCGATATAATCTCGGTTCGAGAAAAAGATTGTAAGAACATACTTATCTTAAAAAAATTACTATAATACCTATTTTTTACCACCCAAAACTCAACAAAACATGACTTAGAACAAAAAAACAAGATGACCCACAAACAAAAAGACACATATATTGTCAAATTAACAAAAACTTTGGACACTTTTGAAATCATAAGCTTAGGAAGAACAGAAAACGAGAAGGAGAAATGGGACGTACCCATTTTAACAATATTTGATGAATTGGGTCAGCAAGATTTTCTTGATTTTCTCAACACACAACAAGAGGGGACTTGTGACTTAAATGACTTAACAGAGGACCAACGATATGGAAAGTGAATCTTGACCAGCCCCTGTTTATATAATACTCTACTGTAGTAGAATCAAAATTAAATTTATTCTTTTTTATATAAATACATAGTATTGTATGTGTGTGTTTGAGTATTTGCTATAGGAAGGTGTAGAGCTCGAGGATTATGATAGACAGTTAGGTAGGGTCGATTACTTTTGTATATACTTTTTTTTTATGATTCTTTCTTTTTTATTGTTGCATATTCTTTATTTTATGTCAGTACTTTTTTAGCGTGATATTTTCCTATCTTGTTTTCAAAATATATTTTTGAAAATATTTTTTTAGCACCTTTTGGAAACAGTCTTTCCACTTTGTCAGGGTTAATGTTTTCGAACATCTCACCTTCATTGGATTTCACTTGTTGGATATCTCTGAGTATGTTGTTGTTGTTCAGTAGTTGTCCTATATGTAGTAGGCACCAAATAATGTGTTCAACTCTGATAATGAAGTAGTTTTTGGTAGGAAATAGTTTAGTTTAGTATTAATTTTTTGACATGAGTTGGATTTGATCAACCTTAATGAGTGAGAATTAGCGGGACAGGAAGAGGGTATTTCATGTTAGATGGGTAAAAAGGAATGAAAAAGTTTCTTTTTGTGTATACCAAATAACGTGTTTTGATAATAAAAATAATTTTTGATAGAAAACGTTTTACTTTAATATGAGACTTTCCGGCATGAGTTGGAATTGCTTAATTTTAAGCGAGAAGAATTAGTCGAATCTAAAGCAGATATTTGATACTAGGTGAGTAAATAAAATACTGGATGAGTTAAAAAATGTGAGTATTAGACGGAGAATGAATAAAAAGAACAAGCACTGAATAAGCACACTGCGAATCAAAGGATTTTTCTATGGACACGAAACTCTAAAACCTGCATCCTGAAAAATCTTAGTAGTACAGTTGGTTGACTACTTGAATTTTTACCTTAATGTAGGTGAGGATTCGATTCACCACGTTGTAATCTCTATCCCTACCCCCAATTTTTTTTTTTTTTTTTTAAAAAAAAAACCTGCAAACTTCTAAAGTAAGTACTTATATGAAATATTCCTAACACTTTTTTTCTCTCTACTTTCTCTATAAAAGATACTTTGCTTTATTTTTTCCCTTTCCTTCATATAAAAGGCTTCTTCTTTTTTTGTGAATTTTTGTGTGTACTTAAGAAACTCTCACTTTCTGGCTTTTCTAATTTCAGTTTCTCTTAGAAATTCAAGTTTTACTACTTAAAAAGAAAATTTTCCAAATCGAGCACAATAAAAATGGGTGGGGGTAGAAGTTTAGGGGGGGTAGGTATGAAGTGACACGGCGTACTTTAACGTTTGGTCTGTGATGTTAGGTGAACTGAGGGGGGAGGGTAGAGCTAAAATGCGCTGGTAGTATAATGCTACTACTAGTAATTTATAAATTCTAGGGTCAAATTTCAACTACGTGTTGGCTATTGGTAAAGTCAAAAGAAGTCTCCAAGGTTTGTGGAAATTTAGTAGGAAAGGAAAAATCAGAGAAATACTATAATTTGTTTTGGAATATTTATAACAAATCAATAAATATGTGGCAAGTGTTTGTTACGTATAAATTTATTATCTAAGTATAGTCTTTTATAAGTTTTGGAGCAGCTGTTAAAAGTTGTGTTCGCGTGACCTATATTCAAATCTTGTGGTTAGATTGTGCAAATCACATTTTTTTGAGGTGGGGGCCTTATCCGAATCCTGCATAAACTCTCGGAATGCTTTGTGAACCGGACGGTCTTTTTTTAATATTTTATAAGCATTTAAGTATAGTTAATTAACATATACTCTCACCTTTTAATTTGTGACCTCAATTAAGATGCTCAATTTTCTACAATTTTTTTCAGCTTTAAGATCAAATACTGTTTCTTCATTTTTTTCTTCAATGTTGACTCAAATGTTATCTATGTCCCCACTAAATTTGGTGCATCCATGAAGAGAATTAACGGCTGTCACATTGAAATTCTATTGAAAAGTTACTGTTTATAATTGTTTTTTCTTTACCATTTAATTGGTCATAAACTTAATCTTAATTTAGAAGATAAATTGATTAAGGAAAGTGATTGATTCTGCTTTGATATCTAATAATGGGGTCATATGATTTTTAATTTTTATTACATCATATTTTCTTAAATTGCACGTGAACCCTTTGACATAATGATGACTAATGAGGACTGATGGTCATGTATCGGATATGGTGGTTATTTATGTTGGATCCTAAACAAGTATATATTTTTTTTTCATCCAAAAAATTTGGACCATTTACTAACAGAAACTTTGGATTACGTACACCTATATCGACATGGCAAATTGTTACTCCTTCCGTTTTAAAAATTTCACTCCCTCCGGTCCACTTTATTTGATGTTTTTCACTTTTCGAGAGTTAAGTTGACCAATTTTCGGATTCAAATTGAGCTAGATTTAGTCAATATTTTAAAATTATAATTTAGATATTAAAAAACTACACGAAAAGTACTACAAGTTGCAATTTTTGTCATATTAATATGGTGAAGAAATATATCTCAAAATATTGGTCAAAATTTACATTATTTGACTTTTAAAAAAGGAAAGTGATAAAATAAAATGGACCGGAGAGAGTATCATTTTTTGATACGGGAATTTGCACATCGAATTTTTTAACTTTTTAAAATAAAATTTACATATTTACAAACTAAATGAAAAATACTATAAGTCACAATAGTTCATAATTCAAAATAATTAGAAAATATTTGTAAGACATGTGGTCAAACATAATTTTATTTGACCTATCAAATAGTATTAGGTTTATCTTTTTTGAAACGGATGGAATATTTGTGAATATTAATATACTTTAACTCTCAAGAATACATGTCTAACCAGCTCAACACTCTTTTTGTGGGGTATCGGATTTTATCATTACTCGAGTTGTTTGGATTTGTGTTTTAGAAGTTCTAAAGCTTTATTTATTTTCTCAAATGAGCAGATATTTAATTTATAACATTTTCAAACAGTATTACTTTTTTTTATAGAACGGACTTATGAATATATGCGGATTATACCTTTCATCAAATATACTATTATTTAGTCTTTTCCTTACGACAACAAAATGTTTTCTCCGTATATGAGCTTTTCATGGTGATCTATTTTAGGTGTTTATCAATCTATATGTCTAATCAACAAATAAATAGGGAGTAACAATTTTTACCAATGTATAATAATTTTAGGCGTATAAATAGGAGTATAATTATTTTTTTCTTTATTGTAACTAGATCTATTAGGCTTATTTATAGGCATTTGAGCTAAACTAACTTAGAACACGCTCTTTGCATGGGAGATATCCTGGTTAGCTAGTTCATAAGGAAATTATTTGTAGTTCTTCTACTTGTAGAAATAGTAAGGGTTGTAAAAATTAAATACAAATTAAAGGATTCAAAGTAACCTGATAATTAAGAAAATAAACTAAGTTTTAGATTCCACTCACTTTACCATTATGTACTACTCAATCAATTTGATTAAATGAAATAAGGAAACAAAATATTTTTTTTTCAAAAAAGGGGAATTAGCAGAATAATTCAGAGAGATTCGAATTGATTAATTGATCAAATTAAAGAAATAAAACTAGATAGAGTATAAAAATAATCTCTTACTAGTTTATACAGATTTGCCAAGTCCACTAATGTTAAGTCTTCTCCGATAAGATATTATTGAGATCCTTTCACACTTCATTAAAAATAGGTAAAAATTTAAATATTTACGTCAACTTAATGAATGTGTTGTCTGCATACACTTCTATCAGTAAAGCAGAACTAATTTACGTTCTCGCCTTAATTTATAACTTAGTCGTGATAAATTGATATGATTTGATATAAATACAAAGTAAGATAAGTTTTTATCATAAGAAGCATTTGTTTCGAATCTTCAGTGTTGGATTTATCTGAATAAAAGAGTCCACTCATAAAGGGTGCTCTTAATGTTTATCCAGGCAAAAAGATAAGTTACCTGATAGACTCCTACAAGAGGACAACTACTGTATTATACAGTTATAAATACAGTAGTAATAGGCTCAGATAAATATACTGATTTCTCTATAGCTCTTCCTACTCTCTACTGAATAATTTAGGTGTTTAGACCGTGACAACCACTGACAGCCAGTACTATAGACTTGAGAAGAATTACAGATGAATAAACCGAAAGAACAAAAAGAAGAAAGTATTTACTGGCCACATATGTATAATTAGGTTTGATGTAAATATTCGATGTGAGTAAGTATTTATCTAGTTAAATAAAAAAATCATTGATCTGTAAAATAAAGAAATATCTTGAATGGATTTGAGTGCCAGCACATGGTTTAAGCAGTAGGGAAATAGGTCAATGAACTACTACTGCACATACATACATAAGCATGTCTTACGGGGCATGCTTGTTGCCCTTATTGTCTCCTCTACCTTGCACATGCCTTCTTCTTCCAACCCCATATATTTCCTCTTAACCCATTCTCCCCTTTTTCTAATTGTTATGAACAATAGAAAATATACTCCCTCCGTCCTATTTTAGTTGCCGTCTTCAGTTTTTTCACGCTCATTAAGAAAATTATTAAATAAAATATTTATTTTACTATCTTATCTCTATTTAATATTTCACCATTAATTTTTTTGAGATTTTTTTTAATTATCAGGGATATAGTTGAAAATAACTAATCATTTTAGCCTTAAAATATAAAATGACAATTAATTTGGGATAAAAATAGTTTGCTAAAGTGACAAATAATTTGGAATGAAAAGAGTATATACGTATTTGTTACGGACCGAAGAACCACTTGGCTTACTTTGTAGGAGAATTATCGACATATGCATGTCCGAAAATGGATACTCAACCTTCCGTGAACAAGTTATATTTTAGATTATAATGTGAGGATTAGGAATAACATTATAGATCAATAGGTTCGATTAGGTTAAGTCATTTTTCAATATCTTATACTCCCTCTATTCCAAAATGGTTGTTATAGTTCGGATTTCGATAGTCAAACGAGTTTATTTTGACCGTGAATTTAAACATATAATCTTTAAGTTTTTTGTAATGATGTTTATATATTTAGAAACTGCATAAAAAGTACTATAAGTCACAATAATTAATAATTTAAAATATTTAAAAGACATATGAAAATATTACAGTCAAAGTTAAACTCGTTTGACTCTCGAAATCCGAACTATGACAACCATTTTGAAACGGACGGAGTATTAAATAAGAAAATTTGTTAATTAAAAAAACTAATTAGGGAAGTATAATGATATAGATGTGCAAATTATAAAATTTGAAGATTTAAATGAGAGCAAATCCAATTAAAATGAATAGGATAGAACTTACACACAAGGGCCAAGTGTGTCATTATCCCAATATTAAAATTTCTGAATTCTGGATGCAGGAGTGGGGGTGGCAAGAAAATCAGAGAAATTGTCTTACTCGGTTTTGTGATTATATAGTTTTTTTACTGAATTAAGATCTTATGGTCCATGAACTACTCTTGGACAATTCCTAGCTAGCTAGAGTAGTTACATTCAATATTCTTTTTTTCTAAAAATTTTGATTCTTTCAGGCTGACAATAGATCTCATGCCATGTTAGTTCCTCAAGTTGCTGTAGGGCAAATTTATCTATACCTTTTGTTTTCTTGTACATGGGGAAGAAGAGTAGGCTTTTTCTATAGCTATTACACTATACAATATAGTCAAATACTTCTACTTTGCATTATTCTTTTCTTTTTAAAATTTAAACATGTCCGTAGAACTCAAATGCCCTTCCAAAATATTTTAGGTCTGTCGTGTCGTCTAATATTGAATGACAACAGCCATTGGCTTGTCTCACTTTTTTTGTTTTTCTTTTCTGCGATAGGGTGTAATTGAGGCAGTACCAAATCATCAAAAAGTTGGAGAAATTAATCCAATTGTTAAATTAATTGAGCCAAGAAGCTACAACCAAGATTAAAGAACAAATAGGAAATCAACGAGGGATGTGGTGCGTTGCTGAGATCCTTCCACTCTTAAGTAGATGTCTCGGTTGATCCTTAAAAATAAATAAATACATTAAAAATAGAATTTTCTTATTTAATCAATCTTACTTGGCACCACTTCAAACAAATAAATTAAATTCACAAAATATCGGTTTTAACAGGTGTTGTTTAAGTTGGATTTTTTGATTCATCACAAGTTTTGCTGGATCAGCAAAAATTCAATTGTTTTGTGGAACTGACAACCTTTGTGATGAAGTATTGTTCGGCCTAATATAACTTGAAAATTATAATTATTCCTACACAAAATCCTCAAGCGGGAAGAAAGTATAAGTAGAGCCTTTCTGAGTATCCTACTCATGCAAACTTTCCAACTTGAATTAGTCGTACTAGTAAATAAAAAAGAACCAATAATGATTTTTGTAGAGAAAATTTCGTCCTGTAATTGGACTAAATTATAAATAGCGTGTCCCATTATCTCTTACAATTTTCTTTTGCGATCTTTAATCTTTAGGCACTCTATCCCGACAAAATTATTGCTTGCTTCTTTAGTTTTCCCATTTCTTTTTCTTCTAATAATTCTATTATATTGGAGTACGTACGTAGCGTAGTAAATATGACTTCAGCATTTGAGAGTTCCACACTAAAGCAGGAAATTATTACAGAAAATCCTCCCTCCAACGAACCTGTCGAATGTACAACATATGAAACGGAAAAGATTCCTCAGACAAAATAACATCTTATCCTTTAAAAGAGTTGACAAAAAAGTGTTTGGAGAAAAATCGAAAGAGAACGTTGCCATTGTGCATAAAGGACATAGTTGCAAAGCTCAAGGTGTAGGACACAAACATATACAAACACCCACAAAAAGTCCCACAAGAAACATGGTACTTTGCCTTCCATTCACCATTGGAATTTGAATTATTCCTCTATGGAAGGAATTAAGTGGATATGAAGATTGGGTGTTTTCCACCTACTAGAAAGTGTCAATACTAAAAAAAGTCTCAATAATGGAGGTGATAAATTGATACTCTACTCTACATCTATTTCAGCATGGGGCGTAACGAATCACTGAAATTTCTCCATATTTAACTAGATATCTCAAATTTAAATATTTTCTTTGTCGGAGAAGCTTCCATTAGGAAATACAGTACTAATTTTTACCACTTCAATGGACCAACACCAACTTGACATGAACTCGACATTAGTCAGACCAATGGAGTTTTAATACGGAATGATTAAACGAAAAAAAAAAAAAAATTGTCTATCCGATAGGCACTTTAAATGTGCCCCTTGTGAATTCCTTGTAATGGAAAAGATTCCACGCAATTTACTCAGGACACTAGAGCTAAAGTCCTGGAAATTGTCTGCGCCATGGATGAGTATGCAAGCATTTGGCCTCCATATTTTTAGTGGCATCACAACTTTCTGGTGATATTCCTAATCAGCCTTTGGTTTTAGGATGAAATGACAGCATTACCTAGGATACCTTGGTGATAAACGGTGCCATTTTCAATTGTCTTTTATTTATAACCACTTGATACATACCTATTGACTCTGAACAATACGATTTTCTTACACTCCGTTTGGATGGCTGTTACCCATCGTTTCATAATGTATTATATTGTATTGTATCGTGTTGTATTGTATTGTGTTGTATAATATTTGGATAGGGTGTATTGTTTACCGTAGTTTAGTAAGTAAATATAAGATAAAGGGTAAAACGAAAATATTAAATAATAAGTGAGGACATGATGAGAAAGAAAAATAAGTAACGATGCGATCCCACCAAATCGATCGTTACATAAAGTAATAGCTTTCATAGTTACATAACCATGAATTTAACGATACAATACAATGGTAATTAGAGTAACAATCAAAATATACATCGTACAATACAATATGATACAATAGGTTACAAACATCCAAACAAGCAAACTGATTGACTTCTCAAAGTTGTTCGGTATTCTTGTTTAGCTTTTTATAGTATCCTTTTCCTGACGAAGTTTCTTTGTTACTATTTAATTAGCTTCAAAGTGTTGATATTATATAAAGATTACTTCATAAATATCGAAAAGTGTCGAGAAATTTGTATCAGAACGTAACCAAGAAATATCCAAGATCGCAATATTGACTTTCAAAATGGACAAAAGAACGAAAGATCAAATGAGTGATATATTCAACCATAATATAATCCATTAGAAAAGAGATAGCATAGTCTACCCTAATTTTACTGTCTTGGACATAAAAAGAATCTCATACCAAACCACTAACCTAGAGATTTGCATATAAGGATTACTGTATTACGTACTGTCTTTTTAACCATATTAAGATTATAAATTGTCTAGATCTGTCTAAACAAAATAAAAAGATGTGTAGCTAGGTCAAAGTCTATGTAACTGAACTTTAAAACCGAAGCACCTTTATCCAAGAAAAGTTACCTTTCTCCCTCTATACTACGAGTATTTTAATTTTAGTTCTAGACCAAGTGACCATTTGAGACCAGAAAAATAAGACTATTTTAGAGAAGAATTGAAGAAATAACGAGAACCCAAAGACAAACTTCAGGAGACCATAGTTTTACAACTTGCATAAAACTACTCCTTTATTAATGTTAATGTAACTTTCTTTTGATTTGATGAATGATCATAATCATATTCAAGAAAAATAGATGGTGGGAAGTTTCATTGGAATTAGTAGCAATTTGGTGATCCGATAGTACCTGAGTTAGTTACCATAATATTTTTTTTCTCCTTTTTCTTCTAATTTATCTTTTTTGCAATTTCTGAAACACTAGTTTTCCTAAATAGCTTTTTCCATTTTTATTAATTTTAACCATTTGGTGCTAGAATCTCTCTGAAAAATAATTTGTATATGCGCTGAATGAAGTATTAATAAAAAAGGTAAAGCGCTCCATCAAAAGTGCTTTTGATTTTCTAATTTTGATCAAATAAAATTTTAATCATCTCAGGATCTCACGGTCATATAATTACAAAATTATATGTGAAATTTCATTTCTGTTTTTACTTTCCTTGCATATTTTAGCTCAACGGTAAAAGTAGAGTGAGTTTGTTATCTAAATGGTCATTGAATAATTATTACTTTATTCATTTTAAAAAAAATGAACATTTTTGCTTTTTGAAAGTCAATTTGATTAATCTTTGAATTTAAATTAGACTATATTAAATTAATATCTTTGAAAGTCAATTTAACTGTACGAAAAGTGTTATAACGTGCAACTCTTCCTATATTAATATGACAAAAAAAATTATATTAAATTGTTGGCCAAAATTCATCTAAAGTAGTACTCCCTCTGTCCCACTTTGTTTGTCATACTTTCTTTATTTGTCCGTCCCAAAAAGATTGTCATACTTCTAAATTTAGAAACAATTCAACTCTAAACTTACTTTTTGACTCATTTATAACCACACAAATATATATGGCTCATTTTAGACCACAAGTTTCAAAAGTCTTCCTTTCTTTATTAAACTTTGTGCCAAGTCAAACTACGACAAACAAAATGGGACGGAGGGAGTAATAGATTATAGATAAACAAATTGTTGTTTTTCTTGTACAAGAACAATTGTATACTAAGGTAGTAATATACTAATCTTGAAAATCACACCAGCGCACGTGACTCGTGCCAGTATTTTCAGCAGACCTTCTCTCTTTTAAGTTTTCACGTTATTATGGTTATGGAGCATGTTATTCTTTTAACTTTTCCTCAATTAATTCTTCTTCTTGTTCTGTTTATTTCTTCAATTTCTTTTCCCTTCTAACTCCTGCCTCTTCGTACAGGTCAAGGGACATTTTAGATTTGTCGAAAAGGTGCCAGGTCATCATCCACGTCAGAAAGCTAAAAAGGGACGTGTCCCTGATCTGTAATTCTGACATAATCGTTTCGCTTTTCATGATGTTTCCCTCGCTTTTAAGGAAAGTCACAAATAATGAAGTTTTTTCTTTTTTGCCATTCAGAAATACTAATGAAGTTGAAAAGAATAACTATTGGCCTAGACAATAAGGAGTCGTTTGGTATGCGGTATAATATTAGCTAATCCATGTATAAGAGTTTGGATAAGTTAATCCATTGTTTGGATGGTTGTATAAGAGTCTGTACTAATAGTACATTGTTTGGTTTGACTAGTAGAAACTGGTATTAAACTAAGTACAAACAGTACATTGTTTGGTTACATTTTGTCATTTCCGTATTAACAATACTGGTATAAGTTATACATCAATCTATGTATTATTTTATGCGGGTTAGAGGGTGGAATAAGAATACATGTATTAATAATACATGGATTAAAATAAAAAATGACAAAAATACCCTTATCCATTTGTTCAAAATTCTATTTTAGTAAATATTCTATTTTATTCTCTTAAAAAAATAAATTGCGGATTAGAGTATAACTTTTAATTCAACTAACCAAACATCCAACTAGAAATCATTTCTACATTGTAATTCATGTGTTATAATCCCTGCATAACTTATCCCTACATTGTTAATCCCTACATTGTTAATCCCTGCATAAATAATATCTGCATTGTTAATCCTTGCATAACTTATCCCTGCATTGTTAATCCCTGCATAACTAATCCATGTATTGTTAATCCCTGCATAACTTGTCTTCCAACCAAACGACCCCTAAGAGGACTAGGAGAGAAAAGAGGGTAACAGTTATTAATAGTAACCCTTTTAACTTTTTAAATGGAACATGCCAGGTTGATATCGTATATATAGTACTCCGTCTGTTTCAATCTATGCGAACTTGTTTAATTTAGCACAAAGTTTAATAACGAAATGAAGAAGATTTGTGGTATACAAAATAAGCACTTAGTACTTGTGTGGCTATGCATCATCTCATTCAAAATATAGTAACAAATTTGAAGTTAAATTATTTCAAAATTTAATTAAAAGAATTCTTTTTTTTGGAACAGACCTAAAAGAAAATAAGTTCACACAAATTGAAACAGATGGAGTAGTACTTATTTGGGTCAACAATCCAAGAAAATGAATAGATTGGTGATGATGTCACACATCGTACAGGAGTATGTTTGATGAAATGGACGTTCGCTTCCTTTGTCTTATGAGATAAGAGTCTAGAATACCTCATAGACTTACGGGTAAGTTCCATAGAATGACTGTTAGACCTTCGATGTTATATGAGGTCGGATGTTGCCAGTTAAGAATACTCACGTTCAGAAGATGTAATTGTAGCCGAAATGCAGATGCTTTATTGGATGTGTAAGCACACTAAGAAAGATAAGGTTAGCAACGAGGTCATACGGAACAAGTTCGGAGTGGTCTCAGTAATGAACACAAGATGCGGAAAGTGAGGCTGAGATGGTTCGAGCATGTGAAAAGATAGAGAGGTTGATAGTACTGGGTCTACAAAAAGGTAGAGATAGATCAATAAAGAATTGTGGCCAAGTGATCAGACAAGACATGGTACTACTTCAGTTCACTGAAGGCCCGACCTTAGATGGAGAAGCATCATGGAGGTACAAGATTATGATAGAAGGTAAGAAGACAGTTGAATATTTTCTCTCCTTTCGGTGGGTGAACATCGTTCTAGTGTGGGGTTTTAGTGAACCTCATTCGTATTACTGGTACTTTTTTATTCTTATTTTATTCTTCACTTTTATTAGTATTGTTGTTTCGTTTAACCTAGTTAGCTTTAATATATTGATGTCATTGCTTTTCTTTACTTTAGTTATTTCATGCTTGCATTTTATTCTTGTATTTTTCTTTCCTTTCCTTTTCTAAACCCATTTTCAAAATTCTTTTTGTTGAGCCGAGTGTCTTTCCGAAATATCAACTTTATCTCTTACTCGAGATAAGGATAAAGTTTGCGTACACTTCACTCTTCTCAAATCCTACTTGTGAGATCATACTGAGTATGTTGTGTTATTATTTGGTCTTCTATGAAACCAAAATATTTGGATGAAAGAGTACCCAAGGATGTGGCCCCCTAATTCAATGTATATTCATATGTATAATAAGACTACGTATAATTTTATATGTCATAATTATATAATTTTATATATCATAATTAATTAGGATGACTATTTATGTAAAATTATTCATTAGTTTGATCTACACACCAAACTTATGGCAGAAAGCTACATGAGTAGTTGGAAATATGGAGTACTTAATACAGTATATTATTTTCCCGTAAATGGGGAGAGGTTTCACGTTCATGATGTAAATCATGATTAATTGAGTGTGGAAAACCTAATCATTTTCTTACACGCTGATAAGACTGCGATGGAATTAAAAAATATTAGGGGATTTCACGATTTAGAAACTTCAACTAACCCTTAGCTATCTCCCTTTAAAACGTTAGGCTCTCCAACTTTTTTGCTGCTGATCGAGATTTAGAGTCTGTTTGGGTAAGCTTAAAAAGTTGTTTAAAAGCACATTTGTACCTTTAAGGTGTGTTTTGCGTTGCTAACATTTGTTAACATATTATGATTTCCATGCCGTAATTAACATATTAAAAGTATCTATATACTTCGTAAATTTACTTATGTTACTGCATCATCAATAAGCAAATTAACGTAACGGAGAAAGGTTAAATAGTAGTTTATATATTGAACACTAGATTGTAATTCAAAGTCTTACTTAAATTCTGTCAAACTAAACACACATACTATAATCAGTGGTAAAAGATTTCACGTAACACATAACATGGTATGTTGAGAAAGTAACAGACAAAAGCTACTAACTTTTGTTGCCCCTAGTTTTGTACTCCAATAGTTGGTACATAAATGGAAATGGAGAAACCAAATCACATAATCACCCTTTTGTGTCCTTGTAATAAATAGATAACAGAATTTAATTCGTGCCAAATTTCAAGAGTACAACAACAGTACGTAGGAAAAGGGAATGAGGTCCCTTCTCCTTCTGAACATTGAGTGTGACATTATATTCATGAAAGACCCCTTTTTCTAATTCAATACTCACTTAATAGTCTAATTAATTCAAATTCGTATTCATAAAAAATTTAACTTTTAGATAAACATACTCCTTTTTAAAAAAGATTCAATTTTCAAAGCTCAAACTCAAAACAACAAATTAAAGATCAAGAAGTACTCACTGATGCATCAAAGATGTAATCCCTCTACCTTTTGCTAAGGTTGTAGGGTTGGAAGAGATTTAACTTAGGTGAATTTAAGCAATTATTTAAATAGTTAATTAAACAAAAAGATAGAATGATCAAACTTCTCGTATGGATATTTTAACGGCAAAGAAATCATAAACTAAACTGAACAACATTATTGTATAGTGAAGCTGTGCATATGTAGTTGAATTATATAAGGCAATAAAGGGTGCCTATTGTAATTTATTTTAACGAATATTGTTATTGAATGATTAAAAACCTATGACGTGAAGTTGAATCTATATAGAGTGAAATATTCGTACTACAAGTTGAGAATTTTCTTGTCATTCCCACAACCTCCCTTTCCCTTTTTAGCCCCCACAAAATCTGAGATTCGCACTAATGTGATAAGTGTTAGAACTTAATTGTAGATTAAACTACGATTACCCCAGGACCTATCAGGTTAAATCATCAAGAATTAAAATTCTAGATGCGGAAGCGTACCTGAATTCATAGAAATTGATGAAGTCCTGCCGTCTCGATGGTTAGGTCTTCCAAACCATTACGTGGGGTGGCTGTCACTCTTCCAACGATGGGATATTAGAAAAGAAACCCCTCATCTGGTTTGGGGACCATAACCCTATTTATAGTTGCATACACTTTATGTATTTCTAATTAAGCCCATCATTTAATTAGAATATACATCCGGGTATCTACACATAAGACCCATACTTTATGAGGTATTTAATTAGGCCCCTCAACTTTAAACTTTAGTAGATCACTTAATTGGGCCAACCTTTAATGATAGCAGTCAACATACAATTATTAATGATACATATGTATGTGTAAGTCCATAAATTCTTACAATCTCCCACTTGGACTACACATATATACACATAGCATTATAATTGTATATCACTTTATGAGCTCCAAATATTTGCTATCATAAACTGAAGTACCTCTAAACAATCTCGTCCATCAATCATGTCAACATAGAACCAAGGCGGCTTTCGCTGCATTTATATCGCAACTAAACCTTCCTTGATCACGTATACCAACATAACCAAATGACATAGATCAAGTATGGATGCGTAGCATGGAAATTACATGTAATGTGATCTAAACATGCCTATTTCCAAATGGTCCAACCGAAAAACAAGTCAGAGTGGAAAATTTACCGAATACTTTATTTCTGCAGAAATTTCCTTAAACTGAAATCCTAAACCTGAAACCATAAACCAAAACTGAAGTGTATCTAAATAAAAGAACATCAAAAGGTTACAAACTCCCACTGAAACTGAATATCCTTAACCGACATGCCACCTTTATGAGCACTATGCTAATGAAAAGCCTTCGGTGGTAGTCCCTTAGTATGTGGATCCACAATATGGAGTTTGTTATATTATGTTCTATAGACACCTGACCACTCTGAACTCTAACTTTAACAACCAAGAACTTTATGTCAATGTGCTTTGACTTTACCGAACTCCTGTTGTTATTGGAATATGAGACTGTTAACTTATTGTCACAAAATAAACTTAATGTCTTTCAGCTTTATCCTTAATTTGTAGCCAGTGACAAGATTCTGCAGTCATATTCCATAACTTTGATGCCTTGTAATGCACCATAACTTTACTGTCATGGTGAGATGAGCTATGAGTGTCCATATAACACTCTTCCTTATATAGCTCATCCACCAAGTATACAAATAGAGCCTTTGCACTATCTTGGCATCTAGTGAAGTCGATATCTAAATACTTGATTATCTTTAACTTTTCCGACTTCCTGTATGTGAGCTTAAAAAGAATCTTTTGTTCTCTGTAATTACAACATAAACCGTTGGCTACTCCTTAATTCTTAATTTCAGCATTACTCAAATATATCCCAAACATCCCAATAATGCACACAATATTTGAACGCATACAAACCTAAATATGCATTAGACATATAGAACTAAAGCACAATAAATCTTTTGCATTTTCTTAATTACAAAATCATTCTTAGAGAACTGTTGAGACTGAACCTTTCTTCTTTAGCATAGGGGTATCGCCTGATTTGAAATCTTCTATATCAAATCTTTAATACCTTTTCAATATAGGCTTTTGTGATAATCCAAAAGTTCCTCGAGAGTAATCTCGATGTAGCTGAATCCTTATTCAAAACTTGCATCACTAAGATATTTTATCTCTAAATTCTTTATCAAAAATATCTTGGACTTACACAACAAGCCTATATCGTATGGACCAAGAAGTATATCATAGACATACAAAACCAGAGAAATATGCTTACTCCCACTGACCTTGTGGTATACAAAATAATCACCAAGATTTATCTCAAAACCAAATGAGACAATAACTTAATGAAATTTGTGATACCATTGATAAGACGCTTGTTTAAACACATAGATGGATTTCTTTAATTTGCAAATCATTGACTTTGCATTATAAAACACAAAGTTTTCTAGTTGCACATTTACTCATCAAAATAACCATTGAGAACAACAATATTGTATCAATCTATGTAGCTTAATATCAAAATATTAGATCAATGCCATTATAGTCATGAAAGAGTCTTTCAATGAAACCGAAGAGAAAGTCTCTTTATAATTGATGCCTTCTTATTTCTAAGTGAAGCCTTTAGCGGTAAGACGTGCCTTATACCTATCCACATTGTCTTTCGAATCCCTTTTGGTTATAAAAATCCATTTTCAACCAATGAGCTTCGTACTTTCAGCCAACTGGACAAGGTCTCGCACATCATTCTCCTTTATGTGCTTCATCTCTTTATTTATGGTATCAATATACCTATGAGAGTCAGACTTTTATCTGAAATTGTACCTCTCCACTCTCTCTATATATCTTTTTAATGACATTGTTTCTTGAGGTTGTAGAGTTTGTTCTTCGAGAATAACCTTTTGAACGTGAAGTTCGAAACGATATTGTCTTGATCTGGAGTTGCTTCTTGAACTATCTCAGGTATAGAAAACTGTTCCTGAGAATATACAATAGCAATTTGAGGAATATCAACATATTCATTTTCACGACAATGTTATTCTTTCTTCCCCCAAACTCAACATCCTCAAAGAACTGAACATTATTCGTCTCATAATAGCCTTAGCTGTGGGATCCTAAAACTTGTAACCCCTGAACTTTTTAGAGTATCCAATAACATAACAACTGAAAGTTTCTTTGTCCAGTTTCATTTCTTTTGGCCTAGAAGGCCTTGCCTCCGCTGGACATTCCTAAATGTGTAAATACTTTAAACAAGACCAATGCTTATCCAAAACACACAAAGGATCTTTTCAGTTGCCTTTAGCCGGAACTCTGTTAAGTAATAAGTTGCAGTTTTTCTAATGAATTAAACAAAAAAGCCATATCTTGAAAAGTTATCTATGGACATTATGAGATATAGTTAACCATTCTAAGAAACTATAGAGAATTGTCCAGAAATACCAAATCTACAAAAGTTCTAAGACGTATAATTTCTTGTTGGTTCCAAATCTGTTAAGATTTATTTATTTCCTTTTATGGGATTTACGCATATATCAAAAACTGGATAAAATTAATAGGGTCGAGACTGCTGTCAGACACAAATCTCTTTTTCTCCATTTAGAGACACTACTAAAAATAGGCCAAAAATCAAGGGACAAAAACTGAGTGAGTCCGTGGGTATTATGGCTATACCCACGGACAACATGGCACAATTAGGTCGTGGGTTTATCCTTCCTTGGTATTTAAAAACCAACGGACACCATGGATGGCTAACGGTGGTGTCCCTTGGTCTTCCGTGGGTTTATACTTACAAATAGTAACCAAAATAAAATTTTAAAAACCGAGAGACACTGTCGAATAATAAATTAAATTAATTTAATATTCATAAAACTTAATTATACATTTTAATTTAACAACAACCATTCATATTATACCAACGGACACACTCGGTCTTTTAATTAAAAAAAAATGTAATTTCCTTTACTTTACCCTTGGTGTCCGTGGGTATTGATAGAATTCTGCAAAAATATAGGTGAATGCACCAATGAACGCTCTTGGTATTTAAATTAAAAATATATAGTTTCTTGAAGGACCATTGGTGTCCCTGGGTTCAATCAGGAAAATGAAGATTAAATATACCGATAGACACTATGGTTAGTCCCTCGGTTTTCTGGATAATATTTGACAGGCATTGCTTGCTCATTGCAAGCAAGCACCACCTGCCAAATATTTAAAAAATAAAAGCAGCATTCCATCTAATACAAAACACTAATACATATTCAACAAAAGCACCCATACATGCTACATCCACTACAACCAAATTGCAAATAATTTAACTAGTTAAGTCATCATTCCACATCTAACTAACTAATATCCAACTATTTTAAACATACAATAACAAATATCCAACTAACAATAAAGGTTCCAAAAATTTACCAACTAACTTGAAGATCAAGTATTTTTCAAAAGTTAAAACAAAAAGTTAGATTAAACAACCATTCATTTATCACCATTAGCTCAATCTTCATCAGATCCATTAGAGTGGGGAAGAAGATTTCTCACGAAATGTTTCATCTGTGATTTTAGTTATACCATGTCATCCTCTAAACGAACTCGTTCCGCTTCCCTGGCAACTCGTTCCGCTTCCCTGGCAACCCGATCCGCCTCCCTTGCCGCAGCTGCTGCTTGAAGTTCTTCATTAAGCATAGCTATCTTCTGTTGCATACTCTCCAACGTGCCCCTATAAAGCGCTTCGGCATCTGAAGAAGTACCTATCCCACGCAAACCAGAATCGAGACGATGAAATGATCGCTCTGAGCTTAGCCCGTATGCTCTCCCCTTGTGCACACCGCCACACACTTCCAACCATATTCCTAATTCTTCTTCATCAGTTGGTTTGTATGGCTCACCCTGTTCATTGCAGCCCTTAGTCTGGATGCACTCATCCATTCTTCGACTATAAGCTTCCTAAAATAAAATGATAGCGTTAGTGATAATTGAGACTTCCCTACACATATCCAGCAGTCCAATCAGATAAGGTATGTTACACATAAATAGTCAATCCACTTCCTTTCAATGTTTCAGGTGTTACTCAATGGAACTCAACTGATTTTTAGGATGTCACCTGAAGTTTTGCAGCCTGGAACTGGATGATTTCAAGTGAGTTTATACTTGTTGATTTAGATACTGGACATATTTGATAATCTTGCTATACAATATGGTACAATCTTTATGTTCTTTTCATGTATTTTTTATCAGATGAGACCTAAGTGTCTAAGTGAACAAATGAAAAACTAATGAGAATTATTTTAACACCACAATGAACTAACAAGTGTCTATGTGAACTAAACAGGAAAAAAATTAAAATTAAAAACTACACAGAAGCATAGTTGAAGCAGATGAAAAGACAATAATTAATGAATGCAAAGGATTGGAGGCAACAGCTCGAAACAGATTACTTTGTCACTCTTTAATACATGGAAACACAATTGTAATGTACTCAGATACGAGCAGTATAGCTGTGAGAGCGAAATATATCCCCTAAGCTGATCTGATGACCCTAGACAATATGAATTAGAGGTGGAATCATACTATGTTGAGGGACAAATAAGTAATAGAGACAGAGAGACTCAATTATATGCAGCAAAAACCATTCTGCACTCAATCTCTACTGGAATAGGTCACTTCATCTCCTTCAATTCAAAGTTCTAGGCAGGTTGCAATCATATACTCAGCTTGTCTACAATTTGTCAATCTGTTTTAAGATAATTACTGAATTCTTGGTATCCTAAATAGTGTGGCATTATTAGTCCAACAGCTTACAGTTGTAAGAGTGAAATCCATAATAGAACATGCAGCAATTAGTCCACCATTAAAGTTATTCTAAGAAAAGAGTATAGGTAGTTTACAAATTTTTGGAAGTTCGAGCAAATAGATTCTACCACTTATACACTAGAGGCCACAACCTTTTAATCTGGATACTATTACTAGCTTTGTTTTGCATTATGCTCTTATGACAATATTGGGCTAGAACATTCAGTTACAATCATATTGGTCACTATATATCCAGGAATTTCTTATGTGTGAATATTTTCTGTTTTACTATTGGCGATGATAGTTTAGACAAGTGTTTAGATTGGAGCACTTCGTTAACTGCAGCATGAATCTAAGGCTTTATGTTTCACTAATGTGATCTCTATGTTTTTCTAAGTGAGATTTTGATATGAGTTCAGGTTTTTTGCCAAATGAAAATTAAATTTGTTTCTTGAGACTATTAGATAACCTTATTAATTAAACCTGATGAAAAAGGTCATGTCCTAAAGCTGAAAAGGTCGTATTTTTGAATCAAAACCAGAACCAGAAGTATTACCACAACCAAAAAAATTTCAAATAAGTGAGCAATCTCATTCTTCACACTTAAACAAAACAAGCTCAGCAAATAGAATAATATAACACAATCACAATTATTGAACACCACAATGAACTAATAAGCGTCTAAGTGAACTAAACATAAAAAAAATAGTTAAACTGAAAATCAACAAAGAAGCATAGTTGAAGCAGATAAAAATACAATAATTGTGTACCATTTAACTTATTGTAAATCTATTAAAGAAATGCCAGTAGCACAAATTGAAGAAAGCAGAATACTAGCATTGTATATAAGCTGGTTCTTTTGAACAAACTGAATAAACAAATGAAACAAAAGCTTTGAGTACTTACATGGGTAGTACCAGCCCGAGGCTCACCCCAAACTGGTTCACCCTCGCTCTCTCCGGGTTTCCTTTTCTTAGTATGAGTCTTTTGGAATAACTTGCCAAAAGGCAGCTTTCCACCGTGTTTGCCTCCTGCAAACGATGGAAAAATTCAATCAAGAAAAGGTAAAAAGATAACATATTAATCTAGATTTAAAATGAATTACCAGCTCCTTCTTCCAAGCAGATTGAGGCTTGGTCCCCCCACAGTATACAGAGCCACCCTTTTCGGATGCTCGAGCTTTCTTTGCTTGGGCACTTTTCTCCATAAATTTAGGGGATTTCCAATACTTGAGTAGTTCTGTATATGCGTTATCCCCAACCCAACTAGGCTTCTTTTTCAATTTCCGAGCAGCAGAAAACATTTAAGACAGTCTCGCACTAGCTTTCTTCTCAAAATTTTTTGCAATTTGTTTATCATACTCGGGCAGCCAAACATATTTTTTCTGTAATAAAATATGTAATATTAGATGATATAAACTTAAGTGTATAATAATGGCTGAATAAAAAAATAATGTTGTACCTTGAACTGATTGAACATGGTCTGTCTAAGGTCATATGGAAAATCACTCCATGTGGGATATGGTAAGTCATAAAGGTTCTGAATTGCTTTTGTAAGTCAACATGAAACAAAGACAATTCAAGAAAAAATATAATGAAAAAATGGTCTCATTCTGCCACACATTTTGTAAGATGTTATGCTTTATAGGTAATATTTAGAGTCCTACTGATCGATTATGGAGGAGATATTGAATATGAATCCACGTATACTGTAATACATCATACACATATAGGAAAATAGAATGACTTCGTTGATAAACACCAAAGATTATTAGCTCTTTAATACTTTCTGTTGGAGATTGGCTCATATAAGTTTCTTATATTGGATTACTTCTGGGCAGATTTGTTGAAAAGAAGCTTGTAACAAAAATATAGTTAAAGATCTTCCCAGCATTTTCATTACGCTAATAAAAGCATTAAATATAATTAAAGATAAATCTTACCCAATCCCTGCAGGTTTGATAGTAATCCTATCACGGATCTCTCTATCTGTACCAGGAACCATGATGGGAGGATTCCCCCCCTCCACCGGAGTCGCAGGACTGGGAGGCTCGGGCTCAGAGCTACTACTATCTCGAAGGTGATGTCCTGAAATATTTGGTGATACCTGTTGAGACTGCGTCGCTGATGGAAATCGACGCGATGAAGATGGAGATGTTGAAGCAATGGTAGACATGGGCCTACAAGATTTCCTAACATGATAACCAGGAGAAGATGATGGATGCAAATTAGGTGGAGGCCTATACTGATGACCATTACCATAGCCAGGTGGAGGCATCAAGCTATCGCCCTGTGATGGCATAGAAGAAAAGACATGGGCAGACGAGGGAATCCCATGAGCGTACTGAGGAGACATAGTAGTGTGGCTAGATGATGGAAAATGTGGGTGCTGCGGACGGAACACATGTATAGTAGTAGGCGGAGATGGAGTGGGCGTATCATCATGATTCTTCACCTTATTTTTTCCCTGCTTACCTTGACCTCGACTTCTATCATTATTGTTTGATGTCATCTGCATAAAAAATTAAATAAAAGATTAGAATTAAAGTGACCCAAACACTTTTTATGTTTCAGTATCTTCACACAAATTGGAATCTAACACATGTGTAGCAGTAGACGGAGATGGAGTGGGTTTATCATCGCTAACAACATGATTCTTCACCTTATTTTTTCCCTTTTTACCCTGACCTCGACGTCTATCATTATTGTCTGATGTCATCTGCATAAAAAAGTAAATAAAAGATTAGAATTAAAGTAACCTGAACACTTTTTATGTTTCAGTATCTTCACACAAATTAGAACCTAACATGTGTAGCTAGGGGTGGGCAGCAGCTGCACCACCAGCAGCGTTTAACAGCAACATAACAACAAGGAAATATCTCAACTTTTAAAAGCCTACACTATTTTGCATAGCAGCCAGCAAGTTCAGAATATCAACATATTTGAAAAAGGACAGAACCAGTGAAATGAAAAGTTAGCTAGAGAAGAAATAGATTAAATTGAGCAAACCTTATGAAAAACAAAAGAACTAAAAAATGTCACCTTAGTCTGGCTCTTAAGAAATCTGATGACCCAATAGCTTCAAAAATGTCACATCAATAGCCTGATGTCATCTGCATAATAGCTTCGGACACATTTTTTGTTCTTATTAAATTTCAGAAAGCATTAATGTATATACTCACCGGTGCAGCTGAAGATGACTAGACTTCTCAGGCTTACAAGATTTTTCGTCCTTACTGATTCCCAAGTACCAGAAAGCAACAAAATACTCTACTAATTCACTACTGCAATGATTATTTACTTTTGTAGGTTTCGACCAAGATTATCCCAACTGCATTAAATACAATCCTGTCATCAAAAAAATTTCAACAGACAAGAGATTATTATCCCCAACTACATTAAATAAAATACTGTTTATTTTCTTGTATTGTTACCTTCATAACCCTTATAACTCTAAGAAAAACACAGGAAATAGCAATTATTAAACACACAATAATCCAGATTAAAGATTTTGTATTATTCACACAAAAGGAAAGGTATAAGTGTGTAAGTACAGCACCACTTCAAAAGTCCAATCACACTCCTCTATTTTCTGTGAAATTCTTGACATAAGAACACACTGTCTACAACAAAAGATTTAGAATTTGCACCAGAATATACAAAAACACATGTATTTTGGACAAAAATTGGAAAAGAGAGGAAGCTTCCAAAGAAAACAACAAAATTATATTATTTCTTATCAGTCTGCACATTATGATACTCAATAGTAGAGCAAGAAACCAGTATTTCAGTCCAAAATTTCTCACTGACATGCTGATTACTAAACAATAACATAGTATGATTTTTACCATTTACAGATTAACATACAAAAGACTGGCAAAGTAACAATCCTTGAAACCAAAGTACTATACAACCTCCAGGGTATGCCATTTGACAATGTAACAGTTTGAAAGTTGTACAGGGTCTACCATTTGGCAAGTAACAGTATGAAAAGAATACACTAATGAGTACTTTCAACCAACAACTGCCCCCACCCCTCCTTTTATCATTAGGTAATTCATGACAATGAACAAGATGCAAAGATATTCAGCTGATCATGAAAAAGTTGTTAAATAAAAGCTCATAAATAAAGATTACCAAGAAAATACCAAAAAGAAAATAGAAATCTTGAGAACCAGTGTTTGTTGAATCATTTTATTTTTTACCAAAGATCTTAATTAATTTGATCCCGAAAGCAATCAACTTTGGGTGGCCATAAAATACTATATCATGTTTACGATACACAAAAATCAGACCAATAGTCAATTGAAGCATTTGCAGTTAAACTAAATTTAATGATTCCCCTTAATTTTCCATCCAAGAAATAGAGAAAGTTGAGCATCCTTTACACCAGGACAAGCACAATGCTCAACTTTTATGCATAGTGCATATTATTGATATTATTCAAGGCTCTTACTTATGATCTACTCACCCAAAATTCTTGCTTTAGGACTGATAATCATCTAACAAAACAACACTTAAGAAGATAAAAGGATGAAAGTCTAATGAGGCCAAGAAATGAAACAACGAATCAGACATCTAATGCTAGATACCACATATTTTGAAGCAACAAGACCTAATATTATAACAACTAGTACAATTTGAAAACTAAATTTCCAGCACAATTATTTGACACCATAAATGAACATTCAGAGTTAAAAAGTTGCAATATTAACACAATCTTGAAACTACATCAACCTCAACTCAAGTGTCATCATCAATAACATAAAATCCGAAAAGGGTATCAACCAAATATCAAAAATTGACCAAGTTTAAATTTAAAATAACCAATCAATCATCTGAACAGAAAAAGAAATCAAGAAATGAAATAAGCAGTGATAAAGCTACAATCTTTTTTACTGATTACTTTCAACTCGAACTACATTTAAAAAATTTAAAGCATACATAATAAATCCTAAGTATCTGAATTTTAGCAATGGTTTAACGGTCTGAATGTGCATACATGTTTCTTCATTTTTTGAGTATTTACAACTACTACTATTACAACTAATAATGCTTTCTACACATCAAAGACGGTGAATTTAATATGAATTTTAGTTTCATTTAAGAGGAACGTACATTTAGTACATATTTCAATTTCATTCCGACCTGCATTATATTCACCAAATTACCAAACCAAAGTTTACCCCTTTCTAAAAAATAGGGCAAATACATGAAAAGTTCATATGAATATAAAAGAAATAGAAAAAAAAACTTTAGAAAGTTGAAGGATACCTAAAGCACGAAGGAGAAAACAACTCATATCTGTAGAACAAAAACCAAAAGAGAAGGATTAGAGAAAATATCCCCAAAAATATTTAAAATACACCAAATAAACAAAAAAAACTTTGTTCTTGCTTAAGAAATTTGTAATGAAGGAATAACAAATTAAAAGAGAGAATTTTAGAAAGTGAATGAGGGTTTGAGAGATTCGATTTTTGGAGTTTAACCATATTACACGAAGAACACAAACCCACCCTTGAGAAATGAGCTTAAATTTACTTACCGGAGGGCTGGAGAGTGGAAGGACAGTAACGATGAAGTGTGAGTGACAATGGTCTGTGGGAGTCACAGTGGTGTATAGAAAGAGGAGGAAACATAGAAAAGAGAGGGGAGAGAACAAAAGCCCTATATCTATTGTTCTTTTTTGTCATTAAAAGAAAAGAAAAATCTTATTTGGCTGAAAAGAGCATGTACTGTAGCAACTTTACAAAAAAATATTCATTTATTTTTACAATATTGATAACAATTAAAATTATTTAGCTTTAGTTTTAACAAAAAACCGACGGACACTAACGGTTAACTATTCCAATTGAAATATTTAATGGTGTTTCACCCAAAAAATATTTTCGCGCATTGTGGGAAATTTTCGCGCTAAAATATACCAAGGGACTCCCTTGAACTTTAAAAATAAAAAATAGGAAATCCAAAATTTAATATTTTACCAAGAGTGTCCGTGGGTTTTTTATTACCAAAAATATACCGAGAGTGTCTCTCGGTTTTTCGCCCTTGGTTTCTGGCCTGTTTTTAGTAGTGAGATATGACTTAATATATTGTATCATAATGAAGCAAAATCTCATCGGTTAGTAAACATGCAAGAATTCTTTAAATGAAGTGACGATATATATGAAAAGTTTAGATTATTGTAACCTCATAAAGAACCCGAACCAACCAATTTTGAATTATGAGAGAGACAATATTTTCATATCAAATGAACAACAATAACCGAATTTGTCCAACCTTGAAATGAAAATTATATTTCGTTTAAAGAGACGGACAACATAAGTCTCACTCAAATTCAAATATAAACTAGGTCTTAACAATAATCTAAGAGTTTCAATAGCTTCAATCTTAACCGAGTTGTCGTTACCACCATAGATGTATCTTTCACCATCATTAGGCTTTCGACAATTCATACATCCTTGCATAGACACACTGATGTGAGGTGTTATACTAGAATCTATCAACAATGTGTGTCTTGGTACGAAATCCAGATTAATCCCATAACAAACAAAGTTCAGAAAAATATCTTTATGACTTGCAGCTTTACTTAAGAAACAACCATCTGTAGTTAATTATTGTATTGTTTCTCTTTTATCACCGTAGCTGCAACTTCCTTATTCTTTATGTACTTTATTGAAATATGATTTGTCAAAAGTGTACAATTTTCTATCTTTTCATTCTTGACAAATTTCTTTTCAATTTTGGTAATGAATTTCTTAATTTTCTTTATCTTATCAGATATAGTGCCCCAAAATATTTTGGCATGACTTTCTCCATGATAATCATAGACATGAAATTTGAGCTCTCTCACCTTTCTATCTCCCTCTTTTCATCAGAGGTACTCTATCCATAAGAAATGGTGGAGAATCCATCTTTAATGTCGTGTCAAGATCCATGACTCCGAGAACAATATTAAAGTTCTCTTGCCATGACTAAACTTAGTGTCATTTAGTAGATTGAGTTGATGTTGGCATTTATATTTTGAGGAGTAATTTTAGCTAAATCAGAGAACAACAAATACATGACAAGCTCACATAAGACTTAAACCAAATTGAAAATAAATTTGAATAACGGTAAACCCCATTTCAAGATACCGGGAACTCCATTAATATTTCATCTTTGGACAAAATATTAACTTGTAAGTGATATCTTGGCGTAGTAATCAAACACTGATAAGAAAGAACATGCCGAATAGCAAATCTTCCTTTGGGCCGATTTACCATTAACACGTAAAACTAAATAATTATCACGCATTTATTACCACAAAAACTGTACATGCAATTTTGTTAAATATTGATCTTCCTTTGGGCCGATCAATATTCACATATGTTACACGTACCCAACTTTTTATATTTCAAAATGAATAAATCTCCACAAGAGAGGTCACTTTGGCGACGTCTAATCTCAATTTAATCATCTTAAAATACATACAATCGTACCAATATCCAAATTTAAATTCATGTAGAAGGAAAATATATTAATTTCCAAACCAAAAATAGACTTATGGTGGGCCAAAATCTGAATTATCTGAAGGCTTGACGATCGGCTAAGAAACGAACTTGCCAGTATATACCTTTTGTTCCCTTTTTATTTATTTAAATGCCATAGAAGAAAATAAAATAAACAATGAATAGAGAATCAACTTTTCTAGCAGCACATTAAGCTAGCCCACACGTCAACCTTTTCATAGCTCATAGTAAAAATAACGAGTCTAACTTTGTCCACAAGCCAAATAAGACATATTTAAATGTTAATTTAATTATGTAATAAACTACAATACGCCTTATACGAATACAAACTGGACCTCAAGCCTTTGAGAATCCTCTTTCTGGTGCATACTCAATTGGAGGGAACCCCATCGTCAAAATTATGTGCTGCAGTAGCAGCCTAACGGCACCGCAGTAATTTCTTAATTAATTTCTCAAAGTTACATTAAATAAAAAATAAAAGGGACATAAATCATAATTCACCCAAAAGGAATTACTAAAAGGAAACTTTAATGGAGTATATAGTCTGAAACTTCTACGTAATTCACCTCCAAAACTTAAGCAATTTGGATGCTGCTATCATGGAGGCAAAGTAAAAATCCGTTCTCCATAAAAAATCTTTTATCCCTAGTATCTTTTCTTTTCTTGCTTTAACTAAAATAGAACTTAATCTAAAGCTTAGAAAAACTTAAAGTCATACTAATTACCAACTGAAACTTTATGCCGCTAAGGCGGCGGCTTCATCAGCCACTTTCTTCGTTTGACTTAGTTTCTTTAAAATAAAATTTACTTTAACAAAATAATAGTCTCAATAATTTAACATGATATAGGCTCTTGATACCACTTGTTAGAACTTAATTGTAGATTAAACTACGATTACCCCAGGACCTATCAGGTTAAATCATCAAGAATTAAAATTCTAGATGCGGAAGCGTACCTGAATTCATAGAAATTGATGAAGTCCTGCCGTCTCGATGGTTAGGTCTTCCAAACCATTACGTGGGGTGGCTGTCACTCTTCCAACGATGGGATATTAGAAAAGAAACCCCTCATCTGGTTTGGGGACCATAACCCTATTTATAGTTGCATACACTTTATGTATTTCTAATTAAGCCCATCATTTAATTAGAATATACATCCGGGTATCTACACATAAGACCCATACTTTATGAGGTATTTAATTAGGCCCCTCAACTTTAAACTTTAGTAGATCACTTAATTGGGCCAACCTTTAATGATAGCAGTCAACATACAATTATTAATGATACATATGTATGTGTAAGTCCATAAATTCTTACAATAAGATCTTCTCTTCTTCTTTTTTTTTTCTTTTTAAGAAATTATTTTCTCATTCATGCGAGACACATATTAGGATCAGTAAGAGAAAAATATAGGACTAATTAAGTGAATTTTGACTAACTTTAAAATATATTTGATCGTTATTTTAATAATAACATGAGAAGTTGCTTATAGTACTTTTCGTATAATATCAAAATCTACTTTTATAAAATAAAATTTGCCCGATTTAGCTCTAGAAATTGGTCAAATTTTTAGAGTATATATATTTACTTCCAAAAGAGAAAGGTTGATTTTTTGCACATGACGATGGTCTATGAGCACTAACTTAAGCGTCTACTAAATAATTTTGAATGGAAAAATTTTTTTTGCGAAGAATTTAAACTTTGAAGTGATGCTTCCAAATAATGAGTTTTGAAGTTCTAGTTAATCGCAAACCACTGTTATTTTATAACCTTTTAGAATGATCTAATCTCTGAAAATGGCTGGTATTTGAAATTCTGCCATTTTGGGAAAAAGAAAAAAAACGCATGGTTCTTCCTCTTTTTCTTTCTTTTTACTTTTTTTTTTTATAGAAAATTTCTTTAAAAAAAAACACAAAGAATATAGCAAAGGACAGGGTACTTAAATTAGAAACAGTCATAACCAACGAGAAGATGAAAACAGGGGTAATTTTCATAAATAGTCACATAACTATGAGTTTTTTGCATTAAAGTCACACAACTTTGATTTCTTACCTAAAAGTCACGATACTATTACGCCTTCATAACCAAATGGTCACAATAGCTATAAAATGTTAGTTCCGGTGGAATTTTTAATTTTTTTTAATTTTTACCATTTTCTATTTTCTTTTTTTACACAAACAACCATTAGCAAAAACAAACAAATGAATATTTACCAATATGCTCTTAGTTAATTCTTTTACATTATCATTGATAGCTTTTAGAAAGAAAAAAAAGTTAACCACATATATATATATATATATATATATATATATATATATATATATATATATATATAATTTAAATACAAAGCAATATAATGGCAACATCCTCGTAATTTATTTTTATTCAATGTGATTCATTTTCAGAAGTCGCATACATAGTCTACTTTTAGGCCACTTTATATAAGTACAACAAACCAAGTCAAATCCCAGAAGTGGAGTCAGGGGAGTGTGAGATGTACGCAAATCTTACCCCACCAAGGTGGAGAGGCTGTTTCTGGTAGACCTTCGGCTAGAGAAAACATTTAGAAAATATTTAAAATACACATTTAGCACCTACAAGAAAATACTATGCTAAAGAGAATGATAAAGCAAAGCATATTTAGCATTAACGTCTAAAAACAATAGACACAGACACGGCGACTAAGAAAGAACTAATCTATCTAGCATATTAGATAATAACTAAAAGGACAAGGGACTCAACTACCATCTATTCTACTACCTTAATCCTCGCTCCCCTATCTAGGGTCATGTCCTTGGTGACTTGTATCTGGGTCATGTCGTGTCTAATCACCTCGGCCCCACTCTTCTTCGGTCTACCTTAATCTATCTAGCATATTAGATAATAATAACCAAAAGGACAAGGCCACTTTATATAAGTAAGCATGACAATTGACTTTAAAATAATTTTGTAGTGCTTGTACACTAATTTTTTTTCTTTCAAAAAAAAAAAAAAAAAAACAGAAGGATTATATATATTACATCATGCTTAAGAAAAAAATATCTGTAAGAAAATCAACCCCTAAAATAACCTTAAAAAAATGTGGTTATAACATTTAGTTTGATTCATTTGAAAATTCAAATTTGCCTCTTCTCTTGAAAACACATTATTTTTTGGATATTAAAATTTATCCTCGTAAAGTATATAAAGAAGTGAAAGAAGGAAAAAAAAAAAAGGTAATCTAGACAAGAGTATATTGGTGAATCTCCATTTGTGTATTTTTTTTCCAATAGCTATAATTTTCAAAAGGGTGAAAAAGGTAAAAATAAAATAAAAAATCAAAAAGTCCACCGGAACTAATATTTTTCGGCTATTGTGACCATTTGGTTATGAAGGTAATAGTATTGTGACTTTTAGGTAAGAAATAAAAATTATGTGACTTTAAAGCAAAAAACTCATAGTTGTGTGACCATTTGTAAAAATTACCCCATGAAAACAGACTATACATGACCAAAATGTATACTGGCAAACAGTCCGTCACCAGCTAGAGAAATCCACAGTATGGACTGCAGACACGTGTCATGAAATGAGCCTATCAAAATTTGACTCTTGAAGATTGAAAGAGTTGAAAATATGTAAATTTTCATGTCAAAGTAAATTAAGTCAAAGTGGTAATGAATAATTTTCCTTCACCCTAGTCGATGGAGTCATAAATGGGTGTTTTCCTTCATCAGAGATTTCAAAAAAAATCTTATAATTTGACCTCTGTAAGAAAGTCTCTACTATGAATAACTAACAATTTATGTCTATGTTTTGTTAGGGTTAAATGTAATGTGGCCTATGAGATTGGCTAATTATGTTCTTTTCCCTACGTCATACAACATTATGATCAAGTACTCACTTAGGCCCCTTTAAGCCCCTGGGAAACAAAGGCTCCGAATATGTAAAAATTCCGCACACAGGTCACTTTTGTTAGTGATATTTGGTTTAAAATTATTTTTTTATTGATTTTGTATGAGATGTCACTTTTTGAAACTTCAATTCTTGTGGGCTGGACTTCATACCACAATGATTGACCCCTACAAATCAGTAAAAAGACGCGCCCAGTCCCTCCCCTTCCTTTTCTCCATTCACGCTATCAAGAAAACCATAAAATCCTATTTCTTTTACAGATTGCTTTGTTCAATAGAAGATTCAACGTAAGATTTCTTCAAGTTACAAGGGTAAAGTTCTCTGCAACTATTGCCAAGAGTTTAAGTTCTGCTGCAAAGACTGAAAAATCTCTAAGCCAATACTTTAAACTCTACTACAATGGGAGGCTGTGTAGAGACTTCTTGCCTATTGCCAAGACTTTAAGCCCTGTTGTCATGGTCTCTACAACTACAGAAAAAGTCTCTACAACTATTGCCAATAGCCAACACTTTAAATTCCAGCGGAAGGGGGAACTTGTACAAATAGTCTCTGCAAGTATTGACAATTGCCAGAACTTTAAACTCTAGTGGAAGGAGCAACATGTACAAATAGTCTCTGCAAGTATTGACAATTGCCAAGACTTTTACCTATATTGCAATGCAAAACTTGCAGAGAAAGTCTCTGCAACTCTTGGCAATAGCCAAGACTTTAAGTTCTGCCAAGACCTTACACTAAAAATCTCTGAGAGAATTTGAAATTGCCAAGACTTCTACTTCTACTACAGTGAACAAGTTGGAGACAAAGTCTATGCAACTCTTGGCTATAGCCAAGAATTTAAGTTCTGGCAAGGGGAACTTACACTAAAAGACTCTAAGAGTATTGGCAATTGCCAAGACTTCTACCTCTACTGCAGTGAACAAGTTGGAGACAAAGTCTCTGCAACTCTTGGCAATAGCCAAGAATTTAAGTTATGGCAAGGGGGACCTTACACTAAAAGACTCTAAGAGTATTGGCAATTGCCATGACTTCTGCCTCTACTGCAGTGAACAAGTTGGAGACAAAGTCTCTGCAACTCTTAGCAATAGCCAAGACTCTAAGTTCTGGTAGAAGCGACAACTTACACAGAAACATCTCTGTAAGTATTGGCAATAGCCAAGACTTTAAACTCTACTGCAATAAGCAACTTGCCGAAAAAGTCTATGCAACTCTTGGCCATGGTCAAGATTTTAAGCTCTATGCAAAACATGAATATCTAATAGTCATAGGCAATAAAAACCTTCAAATCACTGGAATCAAGCAAACACAAGAAAAAAATACTAAATTTCTAGCACACAAAGAAGAAAGAAGGAGACCAGAAATGGGGAAAGAGAGAAGGAAATCTTTCAGCGTGAACTAAACAAGTTGGGGGCCACACAAAGAAGAAAGAAGGAGGCCAGGAATGGAGAAAGAGAGAAGGAAACCTTCAGCATGAATTAACACAAGCTGGGGGGGCAAACGTGTCCTTTCATAAGGAGGGGTATGATGTGGAGGGCATTTACGTAAAATATTTGTAAGTGGGGGCAAAGAACATGTCTTATTGAGGGCACTAGATGAAATTTTATGAAGTTCAACTCCAACCCACAAGGGTTGAAGTTTACGCATCTATGCCTAAAAGTTCAGCTCTTGCTGTTTGAAGTTGAACTTCATACCTTAGTCATGAAGTTCAGCCCAGAAGGTTTGAACTTTAGCCACAAAGATTGAAGTTCCAAAAAGTTCGTGTCTCATGCAAAAATCAATAAAAAGAATGGCCTCAAATAAAAGACCACTGAAAAAAGTGGCTATTCGGGCACTTTGCCCTCTGAATATTGAATGGTAAATTTTGACGTCATAGCCAGTTTGCACAGCACCAAAATGAAAACTCATCAGTATTTGAATATTTTTAAAATAGTAGCCAGATTCAAGAAATACAGAAAATTTCAGTATTTTTTACCTGAATATTTTAACTAAAAAATTTAAATCCAAGTATAAAATACTGCAATTTTTTAAAAATGAAATTCCAGTATAAAATATTTGGACTTTAAAATTTTTGGTTCAAAAGTCCAAGTACAAAATACTTTGACTTTGCTAAATATGAAGTCCTAATAAAAAATACTTGGAATTTGAAAATTTCAGTTCAAAAGTGCAAGTATAAATAATGTGGCTTGTCTTAAGTAATGCGTGTTTTTAAAATATGGTTACTTCTAAAAAAATATTATAATTATTGACTGATTCTCTTTAAGTGGTGCGAAACTTGACTAGCCATCAAAATTACCCTATTGAATAGGGTAAAGATTTGGAAAATTTTGATCAGTATCCATTTTTGGACGTGCTCCTTAGGGACTATCCACCGTTTCAAAATTTATTGAAGAATAACCAAAAATTCACGTGCACACTTAAGCTCCATTAGCATTGGAAAAACACCCCAGACTAGTCCTATAACAAAATACTGACAGTTTGGGGAATGGAAGCCGAACTTCCACAACTGAAGAAGTCTCATAACAAAATAATCCCATACCAAGATAATGGGACCTTGAACTAACATGTTCAAAGGTCCCATTATTTTGTTATGGGACTTTATCCCATAACAAAATAATGGGATTCATTCCCATAAAAAAGGTCTCATCAAAGGGATAAATTCTATTATTTTGTTATGCGACTTTATATATAAAGCATCAGTCTCATAATAAAATGTTGGGGCTTTGAACAAGTCCCATAACAAAATGCTGGGATCTTGAACAACACTTGTTCAAAGCCCAAGTATTTTATACTGGGGTTAGTTTACTGAAGCTTCCCAGTATAAATACTGGGGTTTTGTTCAAAGCCCCAGTATTTATACTGGGATTTGTCCGGATGTGGCTATTTCTCAGTAAATTTATTTTTGACGGCTAAAAATCAATTAGCGCACGCCAAACAGGCCCCTACACGAAATTTTTACTAAGACTTTTCTTATTGGGCTAAAACTATGATGGGCGCAATAAGTATGCTATTTCTGTAAAATAACCCGGATATCTTTGGTGTTTGCTTTGGGTTTATATAACGTTCTGAGCATAGGATTCGCAATCGGGCGAAGTGCACCAAAGACCACTTTTGGCAGTGGTCTTTGTTTGGGGCCATTTTTTTTATTGATTTTACATGAGAGGCCACTTTTTGAAACTTCAATTCTTTTGGGTTGAAATTCACACAAGTTCAGCCCACAAGGATTGAAGTTTAACTTCAGCCCACCACAAAGATTGAAGTTCAACTTCAGCCCACAAGGGTTGAAGTTTACGCATCTATACCTAAAAGTCCAGCCCTTATAGATTGAAGTTGAAACTTCATAATTTAGGCCTGAAATTCAACCCACAAGGTTTGAATTTCAGCCCACAAAGATTGAAGTTCCAAAAAGTGGCCTCTTATGTAAGACCAATTAAAAAAATGACTTCAAACTAAATACCAGTAATAAAAGTGGCCTGTGGGTGAAAATTTTACATCAGGAAAAAGTGCACGAAAGACCACTTTTGCCCCTGGTCTTTGGGCACAGACCACTAATACCAAAATATTTAGTTTGTGACCACTTTTGCTTAAAGAGATAGAACTTCAGTTCAGATGCCGGATGGAAGTTCAGTCCTTAAAGATTGAACTTCAATCCAGGGCCATATGGACTGAAGTTCAGTCCAGTCCTTAAGATGGAACTGCAGTCCAGGGCCATATGGACTGAAGTTCAATCCTTAAAGATGGGGCCATGGACTGAAGTTCAGTCCATGGCCATATGGACTGAAGTTCAGTCCTTAAAGATGGAACTTCAGTCCAGGGGCCGTATGGACTGAACTTCAGTCAATTATCAGAACTTAAGTCAATATTTATTTAGTAAAGGCCCAAAAGTGACCTCTAGTGTAAGACCAAATAAAATAATGGCCTCAAACCAAATACCAGTATTAAAAGTGACTGCTGTGCGAAATTTTTACCTTTCTAGTTGATGCTTTTAAAGGGCTGTGTAAATAGTAATCATGACAAGTATTTTGAGATAAAACGATTCTATACAAGACAAATAAAAGTACCCACGCATGTTAAGGTAAACAAATGTGAGCTAAAATTTAAGGCAGCTGCATGCTTTAATTCTGTCTTATTTAACTTGATGATCAACTACTATTGGAATCTTTGAAATAAGTTACTAATATTGAAGGTCAAAGTATATGTGCTGGTTAGCTAACAACTTGAGGCACCTGCATTAGTTTTGTCTTAGAATCTTTGAAATAAATTACTACGTAATATTAAATTAGTTGTTGTAATTCAAGTCCTAATATTCTAATCCGCACATGGAAATTTGCTGTTGGAATTGGGTTAAGTGACTCTCGAGAATTCGGATCTTCGATAGATTTATAAATCCAAATTCAAGAGGTTGCACTACGATAGTGATATTTTGACTTGGGCAGCTTTATGCAACTCGTTTAACATCGATAGAGTTAATATAAGTAAGATAATTAGGTATAGAAAGAGCTTAATTAGGTAAATTAGTTCGAGCGTCATAGTGAAACCTATAGATTAATTAGTTGGAATTAATTAAAGTACTATTAAATATTTAATATATAAAAAATATTTCCAAATGATTTAGAAAATATTGTAAGCAATAATTATAAAAGCTACACAAAATCAAAAGAGTTTTCCAAGTGAAACAATATGTTTTACCTTGATGAAGTAGCTAGGGGTATATATTGTAATTCAGCCACAGTAAAAGTTCCCGTTGAGGTTAGGATCGTGTCACATAAATTGTTACTGAGGGAGTACAATAAAACAAGCTTGTATGTAAGCACAAACAATTTTTCAAAATTGACTGGAAGCAAAAAATAAGGACTCACAACAACTTATTGGAAGAAGAAAAGGAATAAAAGAAAAGGAGATACAACACAAATATAATATACCCTTAACTTCTTCTCTAATAACAGGATGGGACTAGAGTCGTGAATTCAAGAAGTTCAGCATTACGTTCAAAGATAGACATGTCCTTTTCACTCAATGTTAGAAGTGCATCCACGCCTCCGCTTGGGTTAGGGAGAAGAAAGAAAAACTTATCGCATTGGCCTTCTTGTACGCTCACTTTCACAGGCTTCCCCCATCCAAAATCAATTTCAAGAAGTGGAAATTTTACTAAGCTACTAAAACTATATATATTAAACTCACATCCTTCAGGGAATGATATTTTTTGGGATGCCAGGTTATGTATAAGTTGAACATGTAAGCTATCTTTGATATTATCTCTATTCTTGGTTTGTTCTTTTCCCTCTCTTAATGCACGTATTATATTTGGCAATGTCAAGTTTTCTTCCTCGAGTATTGACATTGGAGCAGTACTAGTGCAAAGATTTCCAACACAATTTGGGGACAAATTCACCATTCCTCTAACATCAATAGCATAAGTGAATGAGGTAGCTTGTAGGTTTTTGGACGTAGCTAGTGCACATTTAAAGAGAAGTGCTGCGACAACTTCAGTGCGTGATGGATATTGGACAACATCAGCTACTAAGGCCTTGAGAGCATGTATTTTGGTCGTAGAAAAAATAAACCTTTTTTGAACACAATCCTTCATGTTTGGTGGTGGATTGATTACGGGATTAAGTAAAGGAGCTTCACTAGGATAAATGGATTGTTGGACATAGTGAAGAGATGGTAATGGCCAATTTGGATCGCGAGTAATTTTAGCCCAATCATTAAAAAGATGGATACCATTGCACCCATCTCCAATCTTGTGTGATGTGCCTATGCTAATAACTATTCCTCCACAGTTAAAGTAACAAAGTTGTGCGATAACTAATCCACGATCATCAGTAGAAGAAGTCGCCCAAGGTGCTACCCCTTGAGGAAATATCATATTTTCTATAACAGGGTTGTGACATTCAATGGCAAAAGAGATGGGGCAATTGATCTCAACTTGATAAAACTCTGCACCCATATCATTACAATCAACGACTGTATTATCTTTGAACCTTCCTGCATATGGGTAGTACGAGCACAGGATTTTCGATAATGAATCCTCAAGAAGTGAAGATAATTGATCACTAATTGGGTTTTCTGATGAGAAAGCATTATCGAGTTGCTCTTTGGTATAGAAAAGGGCTACTGGAACGTAAGAGTTGCTTAAGGCTTGATCGGTAAGAGAAAGGTTGTGCCACCTTTGAGTAGGAGGAGTAGGAGAGGAGGGTTTTATGAGTTTGTGACATATTACTGTTTTGGTGATCTTTTCTGGAGTTGATTGAGCTGAAAATGTAGAACACATCTTGATTTGATTTATCACTAACTTCTTAATATGCTTGACTGTTTCCAATTGCTTTATTTAGCTGTGTATACTTGTGTCTCTTTGCCATGGTCATTTATATAGATAGCCTTCGGAAAAGTTTCGTACATGGAATGAAATAACAATATGGAGAAATAATTCCATCTTAAATAAAAATGAAAGAAAGAAGGTTAACCAAAATAATAAAAGGGACGAGACAGCTAATGGTGGGCTAATTAGAAGAAAGGACAAAAGAAGGGATAGACATATTATTATTATCATTGTCGTCGTGATGTTATTTAAACGTGGATATGCACAAATAGTTGTGCTCCAAATATAGAGATACCTAAGCATGCATTCATAGAAAACGGAATAACACCATTGACCACCTTTCCCTATCTCAAAATAACCACCACATTAATTTTACTTCTCTTTTGGCCCTCTTTTTTTGAAAAAAATTATTAAGTTCCTATAGAAACCAAAAAAGCTCATAATTCACGATCGCCAAATGGTCCCATCTCCCATGTGATGAAACAGAACTTTAAATTTAGTCTAACTAAAATTATAATAATCCAACGCCTCGTGATATTTATGAGTTGTTGGGCGACCCGGTTTGGACGGTGATCAGAGGGGTTCATAATTTTTGAAATAAAAGGTGTTTTCAATTCTACCCTTTACGATAAAAATAATAGTAATATTATTAATATATACTATATTAAAAGTACGAAAGTCCTTAAAAATATTGACCGAATTTTTCGACCTTCATTAAAAAATTCTACTATAGACAGAATTGTTATTTATTTATTTTCCTAATATTTAGGATTTTAAAAATTAAATAATTTTTTTGGCTACTAATTCTTACTTTATTTGAACAATATATTACTACTATTATATAAACGTCAGTTAGAGGAGCTTGGGGTAGGGTTGATTTGCAAAAATATGCTACCGGAAGCAATGGTTTGCCAAAATGCCCTCACTAACAGATGTTTAGCAAAAATACCTCACTAGTTTAATGGAATTTTTTTCGGACCAAAATACCCCTATAAACCAATAAAAAGACGCGCCCAGTCCCTCCCCTTCCTTTTCTCCATTCACGAGATCAAGAAAACCATAAAACCTCATTCCTTTTACAGATTGCTCTGTTCAAGAGAAGATTCAACGTAAGATTTCTTCAAGTTGCAAGGGTAAAGTTCTCTGCAACTATTGCCAAGAGTTTAAGTTCTGCTGCAAAGGGTAACTTACACTGAAAAATCTCTAAAGTATTGGCAATAGCCAAGACTTTAAACTCTACTGCAATGGGAGGCTTGTAGAGACTTCTTGCTTATTGCCAAGACTTTAAGCCTTGTTGTCATGGCCTCTACAACTACAGAAAAAGTCCCTACAACTATTGCCAATAGCCAACACTTTAAATTCCAGCGGAAGGGGCAACTTGTACAAATAGTCTCTGCAAGTATTGACAATTGCTAGGACTTTAAACACTACTGGAAGGAGCAACTTGTACAAATAGTCTCTGCAAGTATTGGCAATTGCCAAGACTTTTACCTATATTGCAGTGCAAAACTTGCAGAGAAAGTCTCTACAACTCTTGGCAATAGCCAAAACTTTAAGTTCTGACAAGGAGGACCTTACACTAAAAATCTCTAAGAGTATTGGCAATTGCCAAGACTTCTACCTCTACTGCAGTGAACAAGTTGGAGACAAAGTCTTATTGAGGGCACTAGATGAAAATTTTTTGAAGTTCAACTCCAACCCACAAGGGTTGAAGTTTACGCATCTATGCCTAAAAGTTCAGCTCACAAGGTTTGAACTTTAGCCACAAAGATTGACGTTCCAAAAAGTTCGTGTCTCATGCAAAAATCAATAA
This sequence comes from Petunia axillaris subsp. axillaris, assembly GCA_029990575.1. Taxonomy (NCBI): domain Eukaryota; kingdom Viridiplantae; phylum Streptophyta; class Magnoliopsida; order Solanales; family Solanaceae; genus Petunia; species Petunia axillaris. Next base: position 62,918,774 of record JARKNS010000009.1, read on the forward strand.
AAAGAATGGCCTCAAATAAAAGACCACTGAAAAAAGTGGCTATTCGGGCACTTTGCCCTCTGAATATTGAATGGTAAATTTTGACGTCATAGCCAGTTTGCACAGCACCAAAATGAAAACTAATCAGTATTTGAATATTTTTAAAATAGTAGCCAGATTCAAGAAATACAGAAAATTTCAGTATTTTTTACCTGAATATTTTAACTAAAAAATACTGCAATTTTTTAAAAATGAAATTTCAGTATAAAATATTTGGACTTTAAAAATTTTAGTTCAAAAGAAAGTACAAAATACTTTGACTTTGCTAAATATGAAGTCCTAATAAAAAATACTTGGAATTTGAAAATTTCAGTTCAAAAGTGCAAGTATAAATAATGTGGCTTGTCTTAAGTAATGCGTGTTTTTAAAATCTGGTTACTTCTAAAAAAAAATTATAATTATTGACTGATTCTCTTTAAGTGGTGCGAAACTGACTAGCCATCAAAATTACCCTATTGAATGGGGTAAAGATTTGGGAAATTTTGATCAGTAGCCATTTTTTGACGTGCTCCTTGGGGACTATCCACCGTTTCAAAATTCATTGAAGAATAACCAAAAATTCGCGTGCACACTTAAGCTCCATTAGCATTGGAAAAACACCCCAGACTAGTCCTATAACAAAATACTGGGGCTTTGAACAAAACTTGTTCAAAGCCCAAGTATTTTGTTATGGGACTGAAGAAGTCCCATAACAAAATAATCCCATACCAAAATTATGGGACCTTGAACTAACATGTTCAAAGGTCCCATTATTTTGTTATGGGACTTTATCCCATAACAAAATAATGGGATTCATTCCCATAAAAAAGATCTCATCAAAGGGATAAATTCCATTATTTTGTTATGGGACTTTATATATAAAGCTTCAGTCCCATAACAAAATGATGGGGCTTTGAACAAGTTTTGTTCACAGTCCCAGCATTTTATTATGGGACTGAAGCTTTATACAAAGTCCCATAATAAAATGCTGGGGACTTGAACAAAACTTGTTCAAAGCCCAAGTATTTTATACTGGGGTTAGTTTACTGAAGCTTGAACAAGTTTTGTTCAAAGCCCCAGTATTTATACTGGGATTTGTCCGGAGGTGGCTATTTCTCTGCAAATTTATTTTTGACGGCTAAAATCAATTAGCGCGCGCCAAACAGGCCCCTACACGAGATATTTACTAAGACTTTTCTTATTGGGCTAAAACTATGATGGGCACAATAAGTATGCTTTTTCTGTAAAATAACCCGGATATCTTTGGTGTTTGCTTTGGGTTTATATAACGTTCTGAGCATTGGATTCGCAATCGGGCGAAGTGCACCAAAGACTACTTTTGGCAGTGGTATTTGTTTGAGGCCATTTTTTTAATTGATTTTACATGAGAGGCCACTTTTTGGAACTTCAATTATTTTGGGTTGAACTTCACACAAGTTCAGCCCACGAGGATTGAAGTTTAACTTCAGCCCACCACAAAGATTGAAGTTCAACTTCAGCCCACAAGGGTTGAAGTTTACGCATCTATACCTAAAAGTCCAGCCCTTAGAGATTGAAGCTGAAACTTCATAATTTAGGCCTGAAATTCAATCCACCAGATTTGAACTTCAGCCCACAAAGATTGAAGTTTCAAAAAGTGGCTTCTTATGTAAGACCAATTAAAAAAATGACTTCAAACTAAATACCAGTAATAAAAGTGGCATGTAGGTGAAAATTTTACATCACAATCGTGCCACAAACAATTTCAGCTCCTAAAAATTGATTGATGCGGTCCTTTTATCCCTACTTAAGATGATTTTAGAAAAATGACTTCCACTTCATCAATAGACAATATTTCAAGTTATTAATCGATAATTATTGTCTCTTAAAAAGAAGTCAAAGGTCAAGTGTTACCGTGCTAATTGATGGGTATCCAACGTTTCAATTGTTATTGAGAACTAGCCACTTTTCATTAATATGAACGCGAAAGGACTATTGGCCCTTCACTGTTCATCTTCTTCATCAAATAAACTGGTAAGTTCTCGATCCTCCCACTACCTTCACAAGGTCTGCCTTCTTATTATCTAAAATTAATTAACAGTTCTGTTGGTTGGATATCCAGCAACTATACGAACGATGTTTCAGAGTTGACACGATTCAAGAAACCATTTGATCTGATATGATTGACATTAATATGCTTTTGATTAACCCAGGTATGTAACTGCTTGAACATTTTTATTTTGATGCATGTGTGTTTAGCCTCATAATATGTTGAGGTTTATATTTCTAGTTTAAATTCCAAAATATTTTCATGGAGTTTAAATTAGAAAAGTGAAAACTCTATGATAATATACCGAGGTCTTTGTTTTTCAAGTTGAAATTCCAAAATATTTTAATGAAGTTTGAACTTTAAAAGTGAAAACTCCTTTCGAAAATTCAAAATCCAAGATAATTCTAAGGTTTTTGTTTTCCAAGTTCAAATTCCAAGGATATTTTTATGTAGTTTGAACTAAAAAATAAAAATTTTATAATAATATACTGAGGCTTTCCGTTTTTCAAGTTTAAAGTCCAGGATATTTTATGAAGTTTGAACTAGAAAAATAAAGGCAAAATACATACCTTGGTACCTTAACTTGTCCCGAAAACACAGTTACACACTCTAACTTTGCGGGCGACCTAAGACCCCCCTTAACACGTTCGAAGTGATATTAACACAAACCTTAAAGAATGACATGGCAGAGTGAGAATTAAACGCGAGTAAAGAGCCAAAAATATACTAATCACTGACAAATCATAAACGTGTCAGTGCTTGATTAGCTATTATGTAAATACTTACTCTTAATTAAATGGGCCCTTTTTTCTTTTTCTTTTCCTTTTTGTTTTCTTTTTCCTTTTTACTCTTCTTTGCAAACAAATTTCTCTCTCCTCTCTTTTATATCTCCACTGCCATAAATCCATTTATGCCGCCTCACCTTCCTCCTCAATGTAGCACAACTCCAATATCCACCACCAACTATCCCTTCAAAACCCATCATTGTACCATTAAACAACTATATCTTTCCACCCAAGTTTTAATTTGCTCATTAACTATCCTTAAGTTCCCTCCAAAGCATGTTTTGTTATCAAATTAAAATTATTTCTGAAATTAAAAATCGAAAACATAAAAGAGAAACCGAGCTTAAAGCTTTTCTCTTTTCTCCAAAATTGAAAGAGGAACCTAGCTTCAAGCTTAAAAGAGGAACCAAGCTTCAAGTTTTTCTCCAAAATTGAATTTGATGAGAATAACATTCCTTTTTCTTTTCTCCAAAACTATTATTTTGATGTTTTGTTTTGAGAAACGAAAAAGTTCTAGAGAAGAAGATAGGTTAGTTTCCTTCGGTTCTGAAACTTTTACGGCGAGATCGAGACTCTTCCTTTTTTCTCTTTTCTTTTGTTTTATTTTATTTAATAACATTATATAAAATAAAAAGTATGATAAAAATAAAAATACTTTAATTAAAGTTGAAAAACAATTTATATTGTACTCATTTTCCACGTGGCGAAACCTTAAGGCGAGTGTAGCACACCTCCTATGGTGCAACTGGTTATGTATGCCTCCGGTGTGTGCTAATACCACTATGATTTTGTTAAGGGGGGTCTTAGGTCGCCCGCAAAGTTAGAGTGTGTAACTGTGTTTTCGGGACAAGTTAAGGTACCAAAGTATGTATTTTGCCAAAAATAAAAGCTCCATAACAATATACTGAAGTTTTTGTTTTATTTTTTAAGTTCAAATTACAGGATATTTTTATGGAGTTTAAAATAGAAAGGTAAAAACTCCATAACAATATAATGAGGTTTTTGTATTTTTATGTTCAAAGTCCATAATATTTTTATGGAGTTTGAATGAGAAAAGTGAATACTTCACGATAAATTCAAACTCCTTGATTATATCCGGAGTTTTTTGTTTTTACTGTCTTGACAGGTGATTCCATCTAGAATTTTCTTTTTACATACAACACTTCTAAATCAAGCATAATTAGTTTGAGCCATTTCGAAAAAAATATATATAATTATCAGAAGTAAATTATCCTAGCGTGATTGGCAAAATATAAACATGTTCTATTGCAGGCTATCTGTGGCTGTGAGCCTATCTATTATTTATGTTGGACTACTGCTAGCAATGAATCCAAAATAGATACAGCCAGGTAGTATTTGAAGCCTAGTTCCAACCATGCCATTTCACGCGGGAAACAAGAGCGGATAAGAAAAATAAATATTATTTCCATTAGGGTTATGACAAAAGTAAATTGGAAAAAAGAAATGTGAGGGAGTAATATGTATGGTAATTGAAGATATGATTAAATTAAACAGTACTCCCTCCGTCTCAAATTATTTGTTGTTATTATTTAACATATATTTCTCAAAATATTTTTATAATTTTAACGGTTTAAGGTAGAATTAGTTATTTTTCCCACTTATCCCTTATTATTAATTGTTCCGAAGAAATAAAAGAAACGTATGTTGCAATTGATTAGATAACAGCTAAATTACTAGGTAGCGACCCATAAAACAAAGAAGTTTTTCATAATACGAGAGCTTAATATTCATAAAAACCCATGCCTTTTCATTTATGCTCAAAAGTTGTAAAGTTCAGTCTACCTATGCAACATTGTAAGAGACGTTCAACTCCTATGTGTCCACTGAACAGTTTCAAAGTAAGAAGACGAGTGAATGAGAGTGATGTAACTAAAAATGGAGTAAACTATTTAAGCAAACTTAATATGGTGGGAAACTAAAAATATAAATAAGGAAATAGTAAAAAAAAGATTTTTTTACACAAAAGTACAATTTTTAGAACTTAATTACCAAACATAGCAACATTTTAGCAAAATAACTCTATATAGAGAAAACACAAGTTAATTACAAACATAACAAAAAATAGCAATATTTTCCCATAACATACAAAATCCTTATTTTCTTCCTCCTATTTCCCTCACTATTACTTTTGCTCTTCCCATTTTCCCATATTTCACTTTTACTCCTTCAATTTCCCCCAATTTCACTTTTACTCATCCAATTTCCCCTAATTTCACTTTTCCTCACACCATTTCCCCAAATTTCACTTTTACACCTCTCATTTCCCCCTATTTTACTTTTTCTCGTCCCATCCTCAGTGTATCTCGTTGTATCTCACTGTATCTCGATGTTTCTCAACTACCAACTATCTCGTGTCTCATTGTATCTCAACTACCAACCACCTTATATCTAACCGTATCTCGTCTACCAACTACATAGTATCTCATTGTCTCTCAACTACCAACCACATCGTATCTCATTATATCTCACTGTATTTCAACTACCAACTACCTCGTATCTAACCGTATCTCGTCTACCAACCACATCGTATCTCATTGTATCTAACTGTATCTCAACTACCAACCACCTCATATCAAATCGTATCTCGCCTACCAACCACATCGTATCTCATTGTATCTCAACTACCAACCACCTTGTATCTAACCGTATCTCGCCTACCAACTACATCGTATCTCATTGTATCTCAACTACCAACCACCTCGTATCTAACCGTATCTCGCTTACCAACCACATCGTATCTCAACTACCAACCACCTCGTATCTAACCGTATCTCGCCTACCAACCACATAGTATCTCATTGTGTCTCAACTACTAAGCACATCGTATCTCATTGTATCTCAACTACCAACCACCTCGTATCTAACCGTTTGTGAGTTGTTTCTCACAGTTTCTAAACTATTTCGCCTTTTTTGTATTGTTTCATGTTATTTTTTAAATTTTATTTTGAACTTTTTCACTAGCGATTTCAGACTGTTTCAACGTTGTATCTCACTGTGTCTGCATTATTTTTACTCCGCATTAAACTGTATCTCACTGTATCTACGATGTTTCAATACTGTTTCAGATTGTTTCAGCATCGTTTCAAGTAGTTTTGCATCGTATCTAACTATTTCTAGACTGTTTTAGCATTTGTTTCATCTGGTTTGTTACTTGCTTCTCACTGTTTCAAAACTATTCCACCATTTTTGCATTGTTTCACATTATTTTTTACATTTTATTTTGGACTTTTTCACTAGCTATTTAAACTGTTTCAGCGCTGTATCTGCACTATTTTTGCTCCGTATCGAACTGTATCTACCTGTTTCTGCACCGTTTCAGGTTGTGTTCAGCACTGTATCTTACTGTTTCTGCACCGTTTCAGTTATGTTCAGCACTGTATCTAATTGTTTCAGGTTGTCTTCAGCACTATATCTAACTAAGGGTGGCTAACGGTCCGGTTTCGACTGGACCATTAACTCCTTAATGGGCCCTGACCCCGGTTCCGACACGGTTTGAAGAAAAACAATCGGATGGACCGGTATAAAAATGGACCGGAACCGGCCGAACCGAGTCGGACCGGACCGGTAAAAAAAAAAAAAGGAAAAATCATATTTTCAGCCGTTAACTAGCCGTTGGCAACGGCTGTTTTGACCCCCTAGCCGTTGTCTAACGGCCATTTTGACCCCTCTACCACCCCATAACCACCCCTAACTATTTTTTCCCTATAAATACCCCATTATTTCATCATATTTTTCACACAAATCTTCCAATTCTCTCTAATTCTCTCAAATTTTCTACAATATTGCTATTATTCTACTTTAGCTATTTGTTAAAAGTTTATAATTTGGCTACTTTATCAAGTTCTAATTGGAGTTGCTATCAAAGTTATATTTTGCTATTTGGTGAAGTTTACAAATATCAAGTATTGGGTCAATTGGAGGTGCTACTTGGTTGAAATATCAATTTGGCTATTTTTGTAATTTTTCGATTATCAAGTATTCAACTAATTAATTGAAGTGGAGGCTCAAGTTTCAACTTCACCTCAATTATACGGCTATATTTGGTTGGTCCTTCCTACTTCTACACTTTTATAATTTTTTTGTCATATATTTATTTTATTTGCTATTATTATGTTTCAAAGAGGTTCAATTAGAACTAGTGGTGGGGGCGGGCACTGTTAGAAGGCCTGATATTGCCTACAGTGTCCAAACACTTTCTCAGTTTATACATCAGCCAAAAGCATCTCATCTAGAAGCAGCAATGAGAGTAGTCAGATATGTCAAAACTCAGCCTGGACAAGGAATCTTGCTCTCAAACAGTCCTATTAACTACATAAATGCCTATTGTGATGCAGACTGGGCTGCGTGTACCTTCACTAGAAGATCAGTCACTGGATTCTTTATAAAGCTAGGAGACTCTCTAGTATCTTGGAAATCCAAGAAACAAACCACAGTATCCAAGAGTTCTGCAGAAGCAGAGTACAGAAGCATGGCTTCCCTGTCAGCAGAAGTTACTTGGCTATTTTATCTTCTCACTGAGATTGGAGCTAAATGTGAGCTACCAATAAAAGTTCACTCTGACAGCAAGGCTGCCCTACAGATTGCTGCAAACCCTGTGTTCCATGAAAGGACAAAACACATTGAAATAGACTGCCACTTCATAAGGGAAAAGATTGTACAAGGCATGATTGCTACTCAGTACATATCTACTAAAGATCAACCTGCTCATGTTCTCACAAAGGGGTTGAGTCGTGTGCAGCATGCTTACCTATGCTCCAAGCTAGGAGTGCTCAATATCTTTGCACCTTCTAGCTTGAGGGGGAGTGTTAACCAAACAGATACTTAATCAGCTTAAGCAGGGGCAGTTTAGTAATTAGTGGCACTTCCTAAAGTTAGTTAAACGAGTTAGTTATAACTGATTCTTGTTAGGATATATTCTTCAGCTTTTCAGTTTGTATAAGTAGCCTTGATTAGGCATTGTTCATTAATACATTACATTGATATGAATTCTGATTCTCTCTCTCTCAACAATCCTCTCTCCTCTCCATTCTTTCCAATTAGGGTTCATGTTCTTAGCTCATCTTAGCTCAAATCACAGCACAAAGTATATGAGCTGGTTAGCTAACAACTTGAGGCACCTGCATTAGTTTTGTCTTAGAATCTTTGAAATAAATTACTACGTAATATTGAATTAGTGGTTGTAATTCAAGTCCTAATACTCTAATCCGCACATGGAAATCTGGTGTTGGAATTGGGTTAAGTGACTCTCGAGAATTCGGATCTTCGATAGATTTATAAATCCAAATTCAAGAGGTTGCACTACGATAGCGATATTTCGACTTGGGCGGCTTTATGCAACTCGTTTAACATCGATAGAGTTAATATAAGTAAGTTAATTAGGTATAGAAAGAGCTTAATTAGGTAAATTAGTTCGAGCGTCATAGTGAAACCTATAGATTAATTAGTTGGAATTAATTAAAGTACTATTAAATATTTAATAAATATAAAAATATTTCCAAATGATTTAGAAAATATTGTAAGTAATAATTATAAAAGCTACACAAAATCATAAGAGTTTTCCAAGTGAAACAATATGTTTTACCTTGATGAAGTAGCTAGGGGTATATATTGTAATTCAGCCACAGTAAAAGTTCCCGTTGAGGCTAGGATCGTGTCACATAAATTGTTACTGAGGGAGTACAATAAAACAAGCTTGTATGTAAGAACAAACAATTTCTCAAAATTGACTGGAAGCAAAAAATAAGGACTCACAACAACTTATTGGAAGAAGAAAAGGAAAAAAAGAAAAGGAGATACAACACAAATATATACCCTTAACTTCTTCTCTAATAACAGGATGGGACTAGAGTCGCGAATTCAAGAAGTTCAGCATTACGTTCAAAGATAGACATGTCCCTTTCATTCAATGTTAAAAGTGCATCCACGCCTCCGCTTGGGTTAGGGAGAAGAAAGAAAAACTTATCGCATTGGCCTTCTTGTACGCTCACTTTCACAGGCTTCCCCCATCCAAAATCGATTTCAAGAAGTGGAAATTTTACTAAGCTACTAAAACTATATATACTAAACTCACATCCTTCAGGGTATAATGTATTTTGGGATGCATGATGTATAAGTTGAACATATAAGCTATCTTTGATATTATCTCTATTCTTGGTTTGTTCTTTTCCCTCTCTTAATGCACGTATTATATTTGGCAATGTCAAGTTTTCTTCCTCGAGTATTGACATTGGAGCAGTACTAGTGCAAAGATTTCCAACACAATTTGGGGACAAATTCACCATTCCTCTAACATCAATAGCATAAGTGAATGAGGTAGCTTGTAGGTTTTTGGACGTAGCTAGTGCACATTTAAAGAGAAGTGCTGCGACAACTTCAGTGCGTGATGGATATTGGACAACATCAGCTACTAAGGCCTTGAGAGCATGTATTTTGGTCGTAGAAAAAATAAACCTTTTTTGAACACAATCCTTCATGTTTGGTGGTGGATTGATTACGGGATTAAGTAAAGGAGCTTCACTAGGATAAATGGATTGTTGGACATAGTGAAGAGATGGTAACGGCCAATTTGGATCGCGAGTAATTTTAGCCCAATCATTAAAAAGATGGATACCATTGCACCCATCTCCAATCTTGTGTGATGTGCCTATGCTAATAACTATTCCTCCACAGTTAAAGTAACAAATTTGTGCGATAACTAATCCACGATCATCAGTAGAAGAAGTCGCCCAAGGTGCTACCCCTTGAGGAAATATCATATTTTCTATAACAGGGTTGTGACATTCAATGGCAAAAGAGATGGGGCAATTGATCTCAACTTGATAAAACTCTGCACCCATATCATTACAATCAACGACTGTATTATCTTTGAGCCTTCCTGCATATGGGTAGTACGAGCACAGGATTTTTGATAATGAATCCTCAAGAAGTGAAGATAATTGATCACTAATTGGGTTGTCTGATGAGAAAGCATTATCGAGTTGCTCTTTGGTATAGAAAAGGGCTACTGGAACGTAAGAGTTGCTTAAGGCTTGATCAGTAAGAGAAAGGTTGTGCCATCTTTGAGTAGGAGGAGTAGGAGAGGAGGGTTTGATGAGTTTGTGACATATTATTGTTTTTGTGATCTTTTCTGGAATTGATTGAGCTGAAACTGTAGTAGAAGACATCTTGATTTGATTTATCACTAACTTCTTAATATGTTATGAACGTTTCCAACTGCTTTATTTAGCTGTGTATACTTGTGTCTCTTTGCCATGGTCACTTATATAGATAGCCTTCGGAAAAGTTTTGTACATGGAATGAAATAACAATATGGAGAAATAATTCCATCTTAAATAAAAATGAAAGAAAGAAGGTTAACCAAAAATAATAAAAGGGACGAGACAGATAATGGTGGGCTAATTAGAAGAAAGGACAAAAGAAGGGAAAGACATTATTATTATCATTGTCGTTGTTGCTCCCAACGCACACGCAAGTATACGCGGTCGACAAGTAATAATGTGATAAATCGAATATCGTTCCCACGAGGACTAAGCAGACTACTACTTAACAAACAATTTCTAACAAACTACTCTGGGGTCTTTTTCTTTGATGGCAAGAGTTTTTTATAACTAAAAAACAGTAATTAAAGTGCTAGAAGTGTAGTCAAGCAATGGTGCAATACTTTGGTTGTTAATAATATTAAGAGGACGGTCCAGGGTCAGAGTTACGAACAATCCAGCTGATGTATCCAATTGATTCCACTTCTTAAATCCCGGGTTACTAACTGACAGAGTAAATATAACTGTGAAAACCTTTCAGCTCTTCACAGTCTATGCAAGCTACTTCAATCCCTATATGTCTATGAGTTAAATCATATGCACGCATTAACGAATCATGTAATGAGTTAACTAGGCAAGCAAGTATATGTCTATCCTACTCGCAAATTGGTTCCCCGATGCCCGGGTTCACAAACTAGTTCTATTCTTTCTTATTACGTAATTAAATTCCCTCTTTCGAGTTCAATCCAAAGACCATAGATAATGTATAATTATCGAGCTCTAACAATTATACAAGTGAAATCAAGAAAGAATAAGCAACCCGTTATGGGATTCAATTAATGGGAATCAATCTTCAAACAATCAACTTTCATGTAATACTCTAACCCTACAACGTAAAGTTTAGCCACACATATTCATAATCACAAGGCAAGAATTTGGTGTAATAATGAAGTAAATGATGTAATAGATGAAATATTAGGAATAAACCCTTGTTCAATGAGTATGTTGCTCTCAATATTGCTCCAAAGTCAGAACTCCTTTAAAAAACTAAGTAAAAGACTATTTATAGTGTTTACAAACACCTAGTAATAAGTTAGACCCAATGCTAGACGGAATAGGAAGTGAAAATCCGCACAAGGGGCGCTATAACGGGCACCCCGTGCCTCGTAAAGCGCCAAGACAAGCAGAAGACGTCGAAATTTGGACGCCTTTGGAGCGCCCCGCGCTGGGAAAAGCGCCAGAAGCCAAGCGCCTTGGAGGGCGCACCGCGCTGCCTACCGCGCCATACAGTTTTTGCTTGTTCCTTGGTCCGAAATCTTGCTCGTGTCGTGCCCTCGTGTGCTCAATCCAATCCTCAATCAACTTCCAATCAATCCTTGCTAAATGAAGCTCCTAAAAGCTCCAAATGCACTGCGTAACAACCTACACACGCACGACATCAAATTAGTGTAAAATCACATTCACAAACTATAAAACGAGCGAATAACAAGCTCAAAGATGCAGAAATATTAAGGAAACCTTGGCATAAAATGCCAAACATCACTCGTCGCGGTGTTATTTAAACGTGGATATGCACAAATAGTTGTGCTCCAAATATAGAGATACCTAAGCATGCATTCATAGAAAACGGAATAACAGCTTACAATTCATGGCATTGAAGGCGCCTACACCATTGACCACCTTTCCCTATCTCAATATAACAAGAGATTTTTATACTCTATACCCATAAAATTTAAAGTATTTACAAGTCATACCTATTAAAAATTATACTACCCATAAAACTAGAAGTATTTACCAACCTACCCATTTATTATTGTATACCTTTGTTATGCTTTATAGGTGTATACCTTTAAGGTATACTGCATAAATTATAGTATACAAGTCTGGAGGGTCATTTATTACTGTATACCTTTGTTATGCCTTATAGGTGTATACCTTTATGGTATGCTGCATAAACTATGGTATACAAGTCTGGATGGGTAGAGTGGGTAAATAATTTAGTGGGTAGATCGGGTAATATTTGAAAGTAGTGGATAGTGGCTGTAATTATTTTAGGTTTTGTGGGTATTTTTGTAAGTGTCCCATATAACAACCCCATTAATTTTACTTCTCTTTTGGCCCTCTTTTTTTGAAAAAAATTATTAAGTTCCTATAGAAACAAAAAAACTCAGGATTCACGATCACCAAATGGTCCCATCTCCCATGTGATGAAACAGAACTTTGTAATTTAGTCTAACTAAAACTATAATAATAACGCCTCGTGATATATATGAGTTGTTGGGCGACCCGGTTTGGATGGTGACCGGAGGGGTTCATAAATTTTGTGATAAAGGGTGTTTTCAATTCTATCCCTTTATGACGAAAATAATAGTAATATTATTGATGGGCGAAAATCATTTACACTCCTTAATTTTGCTCTAAAAATCAAACTCTCCCCTCAACTATAAACAATAATCATTCTCCCCCTTTATCGTATACAATATCTATTTTGCCTTTAATATTTTATTACCATTTGATGTATTTTTATAGTGTAATATAATTCTTTAACAAAAATATTCTACCTATAATTTAAATAACGTTTGTTACTATAGTAATTTGATTTTGTTAATATTATAATAATTTAATTTCGTTAATATTATATATATATAATAGTATAGCCTTTTTACGAAATTATTATAATATAGACATTTTTACGCTAATTGACATACTAAACCACTTAATTACAGAAAATACCGATACTTTTAAATAATTACCCTACATACCAACACTTTTCACATTTTACAAAATAAACAATCAACGACTGTATTATCTTTGAACCTTCCTGCATATGGATAGTACGAGCACAGGATTTTCGATAATGAATCCTCAAGAAGTGAAGATAATTGATCACTAATTGGATTGTCTGATGAGAAAACATTATCGAGTTGCTCTTTGATATAGAAAAGGGCTACTGGAACGTAAGAGTTGCTTAAGGCTTGATCAGTAAGAGAAAGGTTGTGCCATCTTTGAGTAGGAGGAGTAGGAGAGGAGGGTTTGATGAGTTTGTGACATATTATTGTTTTTGTGATCTTTTCTGGAATTGATTGAACACATCTTGATTTGATTTATCACTAACTTCTTAATATGCTTGACTGTTTCCAATTGCTTTATTTAGCTGTGTATACTTGTGTCTCTTTGCCATGGTCATTTATATAGATAGCCTTCGGAAAAGTTTCGTACATGGAATGAAATAACAATATGGAGAAATAATTCCATCTTAAAGATGAAAGAAACGTGAAATAAATTTTGAAAGGAACGAGACAGATAATGGTGGGCTAATTAGAAGAAAGGACAAAGAAGGGAAAGACATATTATTATTATCATTGTCGTCGTGGTGTTATTTAAACGTGGATATGCATAAATAGTTGTGCTCCAAATATAGAGATACCTAAGCATGCATTCATAGAAAACGGAATAACAGCTTACAATTCATGGCATTGAAGGCGCCAACACCATTGACCACCTTTCCCTATCTGAAAATAACAACCCCATTAATTTTACCTCTTTTGGCCCTCCTTTTTTGAAAAAAATTATTAAGTTCCTATAGAAGCCAAAAAAGCTCATAATTCACGATCGCCAAATGGTCCCATCTCCCATGTGATGAAACAGAAGTAAAAATTTCGCACAGAGGCCTGTTTGGCGCGTGTTAATTGATTTGTAGCCGTCAAAAATAAATTCGCTGAGAAATAGCCACCTCCGGACAAATCCCAGTATAAAACTAACCCCAGTATTAATACTGGGGCCTTCAGCATTTTGTTATGAGACTTTGTATAAAGCTTCAGTCCCATTTCACAGCCCCAGCATTTTGTTATGGGACTGAAGCTTTATACATAAAGTCTCATAACACATAACAAAATGCTGGGGCTTTGAACAAAACTTGTTTACAGCCCCAGCATTTTATTATGGGACTGAAGCTTTATATATAAAGTCCCACAACAAAATACTTGGGCTTTGAACAAGTGTATTTTGTTATGGGACTAGTTTGGGGTGTTTTTCCAACGCTAATAGAGCTTAAGTGTGCGCGCGAATTTTTGGCTATTCTTCAATGAATTTGGAAACAGTGGATAGTCCCCAATGAGCGCTGTTGAACCCCCCAAAAAATATAACTCCGCAGGATTAAATTTCAGGAATATCGACAGGATGGACTAACTCTTTTGGAGTCGCCACCCAATTTAAGGAAAAACAGGGAACCAGATAAACAAATGCGTACAAAACTCCATTTTATAAAAACACGGTCTTTCTTTCAGAGATTCTAAAGGTAAGAGGTTTTGCTAATTTCGAAAGAAGGTTTTTAAGGCACTTTCGAAATTCCGTAAAAAAACGGTTAATCCGACAGGTTTCCAAAATATTTGCAAGTGCTATTTATGCGCTTTTCTAAAAATAATTAATTGAACTATTAATTAATTCAACTAATTAAATTTAGTAAGTTTTCAAAAAATTTTACAATTTTATTTAAAAGCTTTAATTATTTTCAAAATAAAATAAATAAATAAATAAATAAATAAAGCGCATTTTCTTTTGAAAAGGAACGATTTGATCGTCCTAATTTCTTTGCCAACTCGTATGTGATAGCGCATAGACGGCACTTGCTCAATTTCAACTTTAAAACCCAAGTTTCTCACCATAAGATGGAACTTTAGGTTTCAAGTCGCTTTTTGCAAAGTTGTTTCGGGACATTTAGAAGTTAATTAAAACTTCTTTATAAGTTTTGACTTTTTTTAAAAGAAACTACTTCGTATCAATAAGATAGAAGTCTTTTCTTATAGTCATTATTAAGCGGGGTTTTTTGAAAATTTACGAAATTTTGCACGCATTTGCTTAAATGGCCTGATTTGCAATAAATTAAATAACGACTTCAAAATAAAGGAAATGAACATAAAGTAAAACAATCGTTCAGACAAATCAAACATATATTAATAAATAAAGTATTTTACAATTTATTTACATAAATATCCTAAAGGAAAGGAGGCAAAGTTAAAGATATAACCCGGGAATGCAACTCATAATTTGAGCCTTGATAGCAATATTGGTATTTTGACTTGAGACCCGAACTCGATCCCAAAATGACTCCAAGCCAATGAGTCAATCCCAATGTGTGAGTTTTACCAACTCATCCCAAAAGAGTGTTATGCAAAGAAAATGAGGATAAGATTAGAATATATAAGAAAAGACTAATTAAACAAATAAAGCAAACATCACTCATTAGTAAAGCACACAAAAGGACACTACCAAATTCTTCCAGTATCTAACTTCCTTAACCCCAAGCAAGACAACTTTGAATATTATTAAACAAGTATAGCAAATTTGCACACACATACTTCTTAATTCCAGGTGATAAACAACAGACTTTTAACGAGCCTACTATTTCAAGAGATTAGCAAGTATGGCAGATTTGATGTATAGTTTTATTAGGCGCTTTTTGAAAGTAAATAGAGATTTCTAAAGAACTTGTACTCTTTAACTCTGGACAATAATAACAGAAAACAAAACCTTAAACATAGTCATTAACCAAGCTAAAAATGTACTATTAAATGCGCCTCCGAATTTTAACAAATGAGGTTATTAAGAACATACTATTTCTAACATTAACAAAGGAGATTCATACTCCTGACAACCCCACAGCAACTTCTAATAAACAGGCTTTATCATTAGAAAGGAAAAATTCAAACTTCAAATGACATTCATAACCAAGGAGCACAAACCAACTTGAAATTTGTTAAACTTCAATTTCAAACTGAGACGCCCTGCCATAGCTATGCTAACATATATAAGGGTCATAACTCAGCCAAAATTGGATGCATGATACAGCAATCAAAATGGAAGAAAAGCCTAAAGCTGAAACTGACTTTTAAACCGAGGGACATCAAAGCAGGAAATAATTAGGAAGAGGAAAGAAGCTACTGACTTCACAAGGCCAAGCAACTAGACAAACTACACTCCCTCTAGACTACCAAAGCAAACAAGAATAGGGAGCCTTTATACCAGAAACAAACTCATACCATAGCAGACCTACAAACTGAATGCAGCAACTCCTCATTCTCACAAAATCCAAAAGACAAACCTGCAATGCCTACATTCACATCTTCTTAACAGATCCTATCTTGGACAGAGAGAGAATTAAACTAAAGCAAAGCAGGAATAAAACTCAGCTTAGACATCCCTTTACACCCTATTATGACTCAGAATTGAACCCCACTAGACAACCAGAACTTCTATTCCTTTTCTCATACCCTGAAACTAACATCCAGGCCTATACCCTAGCATACACACAAAACTCCAGCACATACAACTACTAACACATGACCTGCGTTCTTGGAAATGCCCTGAACCTAACCCAGAACCCCTCTCTCACAATCTGCATACCTATGGATCCCTGGAAATGCCCTGAACCTAACCCAGAACCCACAGAACACCCTCAACTTGGAACTCCTACATGCCCTGATCCTATGCACTTAACACAAACAGCCCCTGAATTATCCACTCATACCTACAACTCCCTGCTACGACTAGAAATCAGTTGGAAAACCAACATCCTCACACTCTCACACCTCACACCTCACACTGGCTGCACCCTTTAGCTCACATACAGACACTCACAATGCCACCTGAACAGCTCCTCAAACCTGAACAACCCCACCCTCAAGACAAACCTAAACCACCTGAACTCCATGAGCTAACTAACAGCATACCTCACAACAGGAAACAAGAAACCAAGATCCCTGAACAAATACACACACATAACCAGGGCTCCTTTTGACAGGGCACTTCACAACCACCTACTAGCTCCTAAACTCCATCAGAACACTCTCCTCACTAAGCCTCTCAAGCCACAGAACTCACCAGACACCTTACTGAACTAACACTCTCACAGACAAATGCACCACCACCAGACCTCCCTCAGACTGCCTAACTGCCTCCAAAACACCAAATAGGGCTTGGATAGAATCCTAAACTCACTGCTACTGCTGCTAGCTTCCAGCATATATACATACAACAAACAGAAACCAACCAAACTCCCCTGATCATCCTCATATCATAAGAGCCATCAGGTTTACCCGAAAGAACTCCTAACTCTTTTAATAGCAGCAACAACATGTTTACCATACAAATGACCATTTCTATCATCTTCTAAATACTGCACCATTTGTTCAGGGGTTCTTTTAATCCATTTAGGAGTTAATGCTTAACTTCAAGAATTTGGCAGATGGTTGAGAAGATTTTATCTTTAATGCTAATAACTTAAGACTTATGTCATCAAGCTTTACAACAACTTAAACTGCAAATATTATTCTATTGAAACAGACATTAACTAACGAGGAGAGTTCCAATCAGTTAAGTAACACATTTTAACCAATAATGAACCAAGTAAGATAAGTGGTCGAGAGTATTACCTTTTCGCGAGCAGTGAACGGGGCTCGAATTCGAAGAATAGCGACTCGACAATGAAGCGACGACACAAATACTGAAGCGATAGCTCAAGACCAGTCAAGAACCAAACTGAAAGCCTAAACACTATATGTATTTTCAAGAAAAACTTAATTTCAAAAATATGTTTTCTATGCTCTGCCTCCCTATGTAAACTCTAGCTCCTCCTTTCTTCTTCTTCTTTTTCTATTTTTGAAGTGACTTCCACTGCTCAATCAACCCTATTAACGGCTATCTCTCCCTTTTTATCTATATCCGGCTGCCTCTTTAAATTTAGAACCTTGTCCCCTTTTGCTTTCGCCGCTCCCTCTTCTCCTTGGACCAAAACCTCTAGACTCGCTTTTTATATCCAAACCATTAGGGCTCTTCAAGGTGTGAGAAATACCCAAAAACGACCTCCAACTGATCTCTTACGGATAAGGTTCGTACCCATTTCCAGCTGGAATTTGGACTTATCTCTTTTGAACTGGGAAATGCGGGTCGCGATTGGGGAAAGGGAATTTGGGTCGGGTAGGCGTGTAAGGGAAATGGGCATCGAGTTATGGGAAGGGAACTGAAAATGGGCTAATGAAATGGGTATTGTATATATAAATAGGCTTTGCCTTGATATGCCTATTTTAAATCCTAGGAACAAATTTTAGCCATTTCTTAGGTTTTGGAAATTGAAAGGGTTGGACGGGGTAGGCTGGGATTGAGTTATGTTGTGCAATTTTAGCATATTTTCTCAAAATACTCATTAATTCACTTTAAAATTTATCAAATTAATTTTATTTAAATAATTTGTCATTCATTAAAATTTCGGGACAAAATTGGGTGTCAACAAGCGCGTCCAAAAATGGCTAGTGATCAAAATTCTTTTAAATTTAGTCTAACTAAAATTATAATAATCCAACGTCTCGTGATATTTATGAGTTGTTGGGCGACCCGGTTTGGATGGTGACCGGAGGGGTTCATAATTTTTGTAATAAAGGGTGTTTTCAATTCTACCCCTTTATGATAAAAATAATAGTAATATTATTGATATATACTATATTAAAAGTACGAAAGTCCTTAAAAATATTGATTGAATTTTTCGAGCTTTATTAAAAAATTCTACTTTAGACAGAATTGTCATTTATTTATTTTCCTAATATTTAGGATTTTAAAAATTAAATAATTTTTTTGGCTACTAATTCTTACTTTATTTGAACAATATATTACTACTATTATATAAACGTCAGGTAGAGGAGCTTGGGGTAGGGTTGATTTGCAAAAATATGCTATCGGAAGCAATGGTTTGCCAAAATGCCCTCACTAACAGATGTTTAGCAAAAATGCCCTCATTAATTTAATGAAACTTTTTTTGGACCAAAATATCCCTACAAACCAATAAAAAGACGCGCCCAGTCCCTCCCCTTCCTTTTCTCCATTCACGAGATCAAGAAAACCATAAAACCTCATTCCTTTTACAGATTGCTCTGTTCAAGAGAAGATTCAACGTGAGATTTCTTCAAGTTGCAAGGGTAAAGTTCTCTGCAACTATTGCCAAGAGTTTAAGTTCTGCTGCAAAGGGAAACTTACACTAAAAAATCTCTAAAGTATTGGCAATAACCAAGACTTTAAACTCTACGGCAATGGAGGCTTGTAGAGACTTCTTGCCTATTGCCAAGACTTTAAGCCTTGTTGTCATGGCCTCTACAACTCCAGAAAAAGTCCCTACAACTATTGCCAATAGCCAACACTTTAAATTCCAGCGAAAGAGGCAACTTGTACAACTAGTCTCTGCAAGTATTGACAATTGCTAGGACTTTAAACTCTACTGGAAGGAGCAACTTGTAAAAATAGTCTCTGCAAGTATGGGCAATTGCCAAGACTTTTACCTATATTGCTGTGCAAAACTTGCAGAGAAAGTCTCTAAAACTCTTGGCAATAGCAGAAACTTTAAGTTCTGACAAGGAGGACCTTACACTAAAAATCTCTAAGAGTATTGGCAATTGCCAAGACTTCTACCTCTACTGCAGTGAACAAGTTGGAGACAAAGTCTCTCCAACTCTTGGCAATAGCCAAGACTCTAAGTTCTGGTGGAAGCGACAACTTACACGGAACATCTCTGTAAGTATTGGCAATAGCCAAGACTTTAAACTCTACTGGAATAAGCAACTTGCAGAGAAAGATTATGCAACTCTTGGCCATCGTCAAGATTTTAAGCTCTATGAAAAACATGAATATCTAATAGACATAGGCAATAAAAACCTTCAAATCACTGGAATCAAGCAAACACAAGAAAAAAATACCAAATTTTCAGCACACAAAGAAGAAAGAAAGAGGCCATGAGTGAGGAAAGAGAGAAGGAAACCTTTCAGCGTGAATTAAACAAGTTAGGGGCCACACAAAGAAGAAAGAAGGAAGCCAGGAATGGGAAAAGAGAGAAGGAAACCTTTCAGCGTGAATTAAACAAGTTGGGGGCAAAATAATCCTTTCATAAGGGGGTATGATGTGGAGGGCATTTACTTAAAATATTTGTAAGTGGGGGCAATTAGGTAAGACCATGTCTTATTGAGGGTACTGGGTGAAATTTTTTGCTTGGGGTAGTCCTGCTTGCCGATCCCAAGTAGCCACTTTTAGTGGTGCTCTTTGAAGCATAGCCACTTTTAGGAATAACTTACTAATTAATTAGGTGGCCACTTTTAGAATTGCTAATTAGAATATAATCAATTATTTTTAAAATAGGTACACGATAATCACAACTTCTAAATGCGGCCAAAAATACGAACTTTGAGAATTCTCTTGGAATTTGAACTTATACAAGTGAACCTCTAATACAATGTCCAGAAGTATTGAACTAAGAAGTTACATTTTAGGAATATTGCCCTAAATTTTCTGAGAAATAAAGGTGCTTAATAAAGGCTGTGGAATTTAATCGACCATATTGAAAGCTGAGGTTATCTATGTAAGTTGGGTGCTTTGGGTGAGGGGGACTTTTAAGTCCCCAAAAGAAAAAAATGGGACAAAGTTCTAAATAATTGGGTGAGGGGGACACCCCTCTAATCACTACTTAGTGTGGTATATAGTCCCTCATTAAAACAGCCCCCAAAGTTTCATTAAGTGCAAAAAAGCCCTCCATATATATAATAATTCAATATCCAAAAAAGGCAAAAAACCTACCTTTCTCTCTCCTCCCTTCTTCTTCTTCCTTTCCCATTTCTTTTGCAGCACCCAGCGACTGCTGGTTCCCGCCAGCCCCCCCCCCCCCCCCCCCCTTTTTTTTTCAATTTCGCTTCAAATCAACAGCTCCATTGAAGGGTATTTTATGTTTTTCTTAATCTCAAACCCGATTTAAACCCATTCCAATTCAAATCGAAAAGCTTTTTCCAAATATTCTTTTCCGCGATTTCAACCCCTCTTGAAGATCTGTGACTTTTCGCTTGAAAGGAGCTCTAGTAAGTGTTCTGTGTTGTACACTGTATAATGCAGTTTGTTTTGTGATCTATGGGTTTCGTTTCTGCATTTTATAAAAAATGCTAATTCTGGGCAGCTGATGTGTACGGATTCGAAGATTATGTGTACACATATATAATATGTGTGCACATCATATTAAGATGCACCCTGCACATCAAATATATGTGTACACATAATATATAATGTGTACACATCAGCTGACGTTGCATCCTTTTGTTCGTACACATCAAATATACGAGTATGTGCACACATATTATATTGACGTGTACACATAATAAATATGTGTACACATCAACATATGCGTGTACACATCAGACGACGTAGCATCTTTTTCTTACTTCACATTCAAAGTATGTGTACACGTCAAAAACATATGTGTACACATCTTTTACTTTATACGTGAAAACATCTCAATTGTGTTTTCAGCTTCTAATGCATATCAATTTCTGATGCATCCAGGTATTTTTGCACCATAAATGGGTGTACTACTGTTAGCAGTTGATTTTCTTGGTGAATGGGTTGAGACCCCAGAATGTTTCACGTGGATTTCTATGACAAGGGAGACGGTACCAGTTATTTTGAACCATGATGTTACGTATTCTGAGTTGGTTAACAAGATCGTTACCAGATGTGGGGGAAGTCATGATCCAAATGATCTTTGCATTACATACATGCTTAGCATTTGTTCAAAGCAAAAGAGTCATCCCTGTAAAATAAAGAACGACGAGGATCTCCTTGTTTACCTTGCCGATGTCGACGGATCTGGAAATAGGCCTACTTTAAGGGTATGTTTGGCTGAAAGGTCGGTAGAGGTTTCAAATGAACAACCTGTGCGTAATGATGGGATGCATGATGATTGTTCTGCTAGTGGATGGGATGACATGGATCTACCAGACCCGTTGAATATGAAAATTTCACCAACTCAAGGAGAAGAAGAAGGAAATGTTGGTGCTTCACACGAAGGAGGTGGAGGAGTAGGAGCAGAAGTAGAACTAGAAGAAGAAGAAGAAGAAGAAGAAGAAGAAGAAGAACAAGAACAAGAAGAAGAAAAAGAAATGGAATTCAGTCCAACTCCTGTAGTTGAGAGCAATACGGTTATGGTTGGAGGTTTAGAAGCAGGTTGCAGCGTTCAAAGGGACGGGGACGACGACGGCACTGATTTTTATAAGGGTTTAACCTTAAAAAACAAGCGCGTCTTAATAAATGCCTTGCAGCTTGCTGCAATGAAGAAGCATTATTGTTTCAAGAAAGTGAAGAATACAAAAAAGGTTTTTTGTGTGAGATGTGTACATCAGAGCTGCAAGTGGTGGATCCGGGCCATAAAGTACGTAGACAGTGATAGGTTCATCATTACTGTGTACAGGAACAAGCATTCGTGCGGGTTAGAGCATCTTTCAAGTAATCACCCACATGCCTCTGCGGAACTCATCGGTTCATACTTGAAAAGTAGTTATGAAGAGGGAAAAGGAAAAGGTATATCAATAAAGGATGTTAAAGCTGCAGTCCGGAGGGATTTGGGTTGTAACATTAGTTATTGGAAGTGCCGGATGGGGACTGTTATTGCAAAGGCTTTGACAAGAGGGACGCCGGAGCACAGTTATGCTATATTGGATGCGTACCGTTATATGCCCAGGACGACAAATGAGGGTACACATACAGCATTGAAGGTTGATGACAACCAAAGGTTTATGTATTTTTTTGTAGCTCTTGGTGCATGGATAACGGGTTTTGCGCATATGAGGAAAGTCATCGCCGTAGACGGAACTCATTTGTCGGGAAAGTATGGGGGAGTTCTGTTGTCTGCCATGGCACAAGACTCGGAGACGCATATTTTTCCTGTGGCATTTTGTGTTGTAAACGTGGAATGTGATGCCTCCTATGATTACTTCTTTGAAAATTTGGTCGGTATACTCCCAAGCACCGATGAGTTGTGTGTTGTTTCTGATAGGCATTCAAGCATCCCAAAAGCAGTTTCAAAGTATTTTCCACAAGCTAATTATGGAGTTTGCAAGTGGCACTTGGCTGAAAGCATTCGTTCAAAGCTTCATTGTGGTGAATTTGTATCCTATTTTTATAAAGCAGCCGAATCATATACGCCCACTGAGTTCGAGGAACATTTCCAGCAAATTCGTTCATTGTGCCCAAGGGTTGCCACATATCTTGAGCAGGTTGGGTTTGAGCGCTGGAGCAGAGCCTTTTTTCCAAGCCGCAGGTAATACTTTGTACACATATTTAATATGTGTACACATAAGATTATATGTGTACACGTAATTATTATGTGTACACATCCTTTATATGTGTAGTCATGTAATACATTAGCCATATATGTACACGTAATTTGTATGTGTACACATAATATTATATGTGTACACATATTAAATATGTATACACATACAAATTATGTGTGTCCGTGTGTTTTCAGTTTTTAAAATGTAGACTTATGTGCACATAATTAATACGTGTACACGTTGTAAGAATCAGTTATATATGTGTAGGTTTGGAGTGATGACCTCAAACATCGCTGAGTCAATTAATGCAATGCTAAAGGATGAAAGAGAATATCCCATCGTTGCAATGTTCAATGGAATTTTGAGGAATTTTTCTGAAAAGTTTCATCATAGGCGTACCATGTTCTTACAACACTCAAAGCCATGTGTTCCTTCGATTGAACAAATATTAAGGAAAAATGTCACAGAGGGCAACAAGCTTTACGTTTGTTGCGTTGGCAATGATGTTTACAATGTCGGTACTGGGGATGAGGTTGTTAGTGTCGATCTAATTCAAAGGACTTGTTCTTGCCGGAGGTTTGATTTGGACGAACTACCTTGTGCACATGCTATGGCAGCCTTAAGATGTCGATATGGAGGAGCGTTTGAGTTTGGGAACGAGATATACCAATATACATCGGGGTATTATTCTACGAATGCATACATTCTTGCGTATGACGGCTTAATCTATCCAATGATTGCAGAGGAGTTGTGGAACGCACCACCGGAGCTTTATGAGAGGAAGATAAAGCCGCCTTTTGTGAAAATAACACGAGGAAGAAGGAGGACAAAGCGAATGCCTTCGGTGGGTGAAGCATTCACAAGTAGGAAGAATAGATGTGGCATATGCAAGAGACTTGGCCATAAGAAAACAACATGTCCGCAGCGGAGGGTTGTAGATTCCGGAGGTCCCAGTGTTGTTTCATAGAACCATATATGTTCATTTCTTGTATTTGTAACCATTTATAAACCTATAGTTCCTATTTGTTTTATATCTATTTTATGTTTAATATGTCTTTTGTGCAGACATTACCTTTACTTTCTTTATCCTTCAACGTAAAACGAACAAACAAAATGGAAACATGATAGATAGAAACACTCAACAAATTAATATACTGTGCACATATAACTTATGTGTACACATTTTATAATATGTGTACACATCTCGTTTGACGTGTACACATCTTTCCGATGTGTGGGTAGATTACAATAAAAAAATCAAAGTCCTTTACACATATTAATTATGTGTACACGTAAATATTATATGTGTACACATAATAATTACGTGTACACATCTTGCCGATGTGTGGGTAGATTACAATTAAAAAAATTCAAAGTCCTTTACACATATTAATTATGTGTACACGTAAACGTTATATGTGTACACATAATAAATACGTGTACACATATAATAATATGTGTACACATAATATAATATGTGTACACGTAATTATTATGTGTGGGTACATTCAATCATTATCAACAGCCAAAAGGATAATGCTCCAATGATGGGGAATGCATGAGAACTCGTGTGAACACTCAAATAACTCCCATTTTAATGTTGGAACGTGGATTCACCATTTTTGGCAATCAAACAACCAAGATTTGGGATATTTGAGAATCAATATGACAACTACTGTCTAACGATAAGGCCAAATCCTTATGAATCCAATGCTCCAATGATGGGGAATGCATGAGAACTCGTGTGAACACTCAAATAACTCCCATTTTAATGTTGGAACGTGGATTCACCATTTTTGGCAATCAAACAACCAAGATTTGGGATATTTGAGAATCAATATGACAACTACTGTCTAACGATAAGGCCAAATCCTTATGAATCCAATGCTCCAATGATGGGGAATGCATGAGAACTCGTGTGAACACTCAAATAACTCCCATTTTAATGTAGGAACGTGGATTCACCATTTTTGGCAATCAAACAACCAAGATTTGGGATATTTGAGAATCAATATGACAACTACTGTCTAACGATAAGGCCAAATCCTTATGAATCCAATGCTCCAATGATGGGGAATGCATGAGAACTCGTGTGAACACTCAAATAACTCCCATTTTAATGTTGGAACGTGGATTCACCATTTTTGGCAATCAAACAACCAAGATTTGGGATATTTGAGAATCAATATGACAATATGTGTACACATATAAACTGTATGTGTACACGTAAAGTTAGTTGTGAGTACATTCAATCATTATAAACATAGAAACATGATAATCATAGACTTCACAAATACAAATACTTTAGGATTTATTCAAATACATACAATCATAGACTTCACAAATACTAAAATTAAGACATATTAATCTGATTTCACAATAAAAAGGGAACTTAACATTATAGATTCTAATTTTCAAAGCCGGAGCGAGGTGGAGAGTTGGGTGGAGTGTAGTAGATGTCCTTCAAGGACTTGCCCAAAGGTGCTAGGAGTAGTTCGAAGATCCTTTTAATCCTCCTTATATCCATAAGTTGGCGGTCTCTTGCTTCAATTAGGGCTTCTTTCATTTCATCAAGATCTTTCTTCAAGTCTTCCATCTTTATAATAGGACGTCTTGCCATGATTTCTTTGCTGTTTTTGCTATAGATACTGGAATAGTTTTTGCTTGTGGGACGTCAAGATAGTATTTATGACTATTTATAGAGCAAGGATGTGAAGGATTGCGTCCTTTCATCTTTATGCTATGGACGGTTTATTGAACGGTTGCATTAGGCTATTTTTATAAGTGCCCTAGTTTAATTATCCGCCTTTTGATAATCATAACCGTCCGCACACAAGTAATTACCTACACATATTTTTTACGTGTACACATATTTTTGACGTGTATGCTGGACTTAGTAATTATCCACACATATTTATTACGTGTACACATATGTTTGACGTGTATTATGGACTTGTGCAAATTACACAAGTAATTATCCACACATAGTTTTTACGTGCACACATATGTTTGACGTGTATTATGGACGTGCAAATTACACAAGTAATTATCTACACATAATTATCTATATGTGTACACATATTTTTATAAGTTTGAAAGATAGGAGGAAATAGGCAAGTCATTTCAACACATCCACAACAGGTGTGCAAATAAAAGAAAGCAGATCATGTACATCATGCGATATACTAGTCCACCACATCAAAAACTAAAATAAAAAAAAAAGATTAAGATTATCCATACAGACCAACGAAAATAAAAAGATTATGATTATCCATACAGACCAATCAAATTAGTTCATCCAACACCACTTAAGGCTCCATTTCCTCGTAGAATATGTCTACAGCCCACTTCTTTCTCATATCTTCCATTGAACTATCATGCAGCAACGTCATAGGGGTGTTTGTCAAGAGATGCTCCATGAACATAAGTGAATACCCCCCACAAGCAGTACCTGTTTCGTTCCTTGGAAGATCTGGAACTCGTTCATAACCCCACAAGTCTGCATTCAAGATGGCTTCTGGTAAATGTTTGAATTTACCACAATCACGCAAGAACTTGGGGAACATGATCGTAATGGGCAAGACATATGGAGCTAATGCATCTTCACTATAAACTCCCATGTTGCAGTCATAAAGCTCAATCTTTCCCTGCTCAATCAAGAAGACACATGTGAGATAATGCCTTTTATCAATGTTAAGGACAGTAAATATCCTCTTGGCACCATCCCACTTGCGTCCACCGGGGTAAGGCAGCTTTCCAGAAGCATAATCTAGGAGACCTTCCTCACACTTCTTCAAGTTCATACATTCATCAAAAGAAACCCCAAGATCTTCAGCATCCTTTATAAAAGCTTGGTGCGCAGCAGTCAATCTAGTACAGAAGTTCATGTCCAAGATGACATCGGTCTTGTTGTAATGCCTGTGGAATTCCTTATGCCTTACTCGCATCAAGTTTAAAATTTCATCAACATGCTGTATGATAATGGAAAAATAAAACAAAAAATGAATATAAGCATGTAAGATGGTATTTAATATAAAGAACAATCACAATATGATAATTTATGCGTACACATATTCTCTACGTGTACACATAATTTTAATGTGTACACATAATCTTGTTGTGTACACATATTCTTGATGTGTATAAATACCATAATATGTCTACACATAAAAAATATGTGTACACATAAATAATACGTGTACATAAAAAAGGTACATAGAGAAAAGTGTACCTGACTCTCCATCCACTTCTTCATGCGGATTACATCTTGGAAGTCAAGGTAGTTGTACTCGTGACCCAGAAAAGGACGTTTTTCCCTGTTTTTCTCCTTCATGTATGCATTAAAAACAGCCTCCTTAGCTGGATCAACTGGCCTATAAAGATCAACAGGCAGCCTCTCTTCCTCTTGAACATCTGCAGCCCTTGCCCTGGTTCCCCTAGCCCTTGTCGCCTTCCCGGCCCTCGCCTTCGCTGCCCTCGCCTTCTTCAATGATGCAACGAATGGAGACATCTGAGCCCTAGAAGGGTACACAGTCCTCTTGGGCTTCTCCTCAGCACACCTTTTTAGAATTCCACAGATTCCTTCAAATCTTTCAACAATCTCACTTCATTTTCCTTTTCCTCCTTACATGCTTCACATAATGAGCATCTGCTACATCCATGTCTTATAGAGGTGCTCTCACCAGCCTCACCTCCATATCCACCAGATTGTTCAAACAACCTACGACCACCACCACTACAGTCAATATTCTCTCTAGCTCTCCCACCAATAAAGTCAGCACTCATGCCAACAAGTATATCTCCAACAACATTATCACCAACAGCTCCTCCTCCATCACCACTTGCCTCTCGACCAAACTCTATTCTTCTTTCGCTTTGCTCTGGTACAATATCCATACTCCTATGACTATGCTCTGTAACATCATCCATTCTTGTATCAACATGCTTTGGAACAACCTCTGCATTAACACCAACAATTGCAAGTGCTCTGCCGCCACCAACAACATCCCCCAGCCTCAAATTTTGCGCACCTTTAAGTCTTTCGGTCAATTGATCGATCAACTCATCCTCCTCATCCACAAACGGCAACAAATTTTTCATGAACGCCTTTCTCTTCTCCCTTGGAGTAGGCAAAAGGAATGGGCTCACCACCTCCAACCCCATAAAAAAAATATAGTTTTATTAGAAAAGAAAAAAAATCAGGAAATAATATAATACGTGTACACATAAAGGTTATGTGTACACATAAAACTTATATGTGTACACATATATGTTATGTGTACGCATAAAGACCTGTGTGTAATATTTTCTTACATTTTACTTGTGTGTACACATCAAAGTTATGTGTACACATCAAAGTTATGTGTACACATAACTTATATGTGTACACATATAAGTTTTATGTGTACACATAAAGAACTATGTGTATATGAGTAAACACCAAATGGAAGATAACTGAAATATCACTAACCGGGTTATCAACATGGCGAAGGATGTGATCACATTCCCTCTCCTGCTTGGTAGGGATCCATCTTATCATCCTTGGTTCTGTGGGTTTGTCATCAAATTCCGGGTGTCGAAGGGATGGAATGGCTTCATATGCCCATGCAACAAATGCCCATGGGAAGCCATACAGGTTGTATCCTTTCATTTCAACAGACATTGGCTTGACTAGGCTCTGAATTGTCATCTCAAAGCTTTTTCTCCCCCAAGGATACTTGGCGAAGAATGTGGTAGGCCTATGCGCCAACATTACAAATAAAGGATCAACACTTGTGCGCGCATCCTTCGAACATAAGATGGAGTGCGCAAACCAAGCAAGGGAAAGACGAAACTTCGTCCTGGCATCTAGATCACCTTCACTAATCACTCTCAATAGCTCACTTCCAGAAACAGCCTTTTTCCCTCCATTCTCCTCGATTAACGTGTCCCACATCTGTTGCCCCTTCTCTTTCACATCATCCAGAAAAACATCACTAGGGTAATCATGGCAGGACAGTCCCGTCATTAATGCAAATTCCTTTAGTCCAAAACGAGCAGGAAGGTTATTAAATTTGACCCATACCTCCTTTGTCTTCTTGCATTTTATGGTCCGCAATCGGAGCCCATGGACTAGTTTAGGAGGAAAAATTGCTTTATCGCTCAAACCCAACAAGTGCCCAAACACTGAACTTTTAAAATCATCCAACATATCCAGATTAGTCAAAGCCTCTCTAAATTTCTTCATATCCCCGGAAAGGGAGGATCTTTGTGTGACCTTGGACACGGTGAACTCTCCATGTTCCTCCATAAAGGTCCTGAGATTTATATCAGGATGGAAAGTCATTGTGCCCTCCTCAACCTGCAAATGATTAAGAGATACTGATCAGTTAGTCTTTTTCAAACATAATTTCTTTGTGTACACATAAGTTTTATGTGCACACGTATAAATAATGTGTACACATAATGTATATGTGTACACATTATTTATATGTGTACACATATATCTTATGTGTACACATTATTTATACGTGTACACGTTATTAATATGTTTGCACATAAACACATACCTCTTCTGGGGCTGCCTCTACTGATTTTGCACCAACACCAACACTTTCTTCTTCATCCGCCCCCTCATCATCATCATCAATGTTATCCAAGTTCTCAGCATCCTTCTCAGCATTATCCACCTCCTTCTCAGCATTGTCATCATCCTGTATTATCTTTCTCAACAACGACCTCCAATTTTTCAAGGCAGCACGTTTTGCCAATTTTTCTTTTTCTCCGGCAGCAGTACCAACAAGTTCTCCACCTTCTTCTTGTACTCCACAAGCAGTACCAACACGTTCTCCACTTTCACCACTTTCTTGTTGTCTTCCACGTTCTTGTTCTTCTACTTGTTCCCTTCCACTAACACTAATACCTTCTACTCGATCTTCCCTTCCACCAACACTGACAACAACATCTACTTCTTCTTCCCTTCCACTAACACTACCAACACCTTCTACTTCTTCTTCCCTTCCACTAACACCAACAACGACATCTTTTTCTACCCCATCCCTTCCACTAGCAGCTCCTTCTTCTACCCCATCCCTTCCACTAGCAGCTCCTTCTTCTACCCCATCCCTTCCACTCACAGCTCCTTCTTGTACTCCATCCCTTCCACTAACATCTCCTTCTTCTACTCCATCCCTTCCACTAGCATCACCTTCTTTTACAATAACCTCACTAATAACTTTTTCACCAGCCTCTTCTTCTCTGTCACCAGTAACTCTATCACTTTCTTTCTCCACTGCATTCTTCTCTCCCTTATTGCATTCTACATCGCCCTCCTTATTTTCACCTACCTGAGTTGCAGAGCCCTCATTTTTTGATCCACTATCTATGAGTTCCGCTTGTTGATTAACTTCTTCAACGATTCGATTAACATCTACAGGCGCACACATATCTATGCTGGCTTGGCTCTCTGATTGGGCCTCATTTGATCGTGCTTTACCGCTGGCAGTTCTAGTTCTTTTGCTAGCATTTTCAGACGTCTCGCTTCTTCCATCAGCCTTCCTCTTGCCACCCCTACTGATACCACTAGCCTCCCCACGACGTGTGCTAACCATTGTATCTACATAGCAAATAAAAGGAATAACATAGTTAGGTTGAATGAAAATAGCATCTAATAGAATTACACATGGAAAGGTGCAGATTCATTGTTATATGTGTACACATACAACAATATGTGTACACATCAAGAATATGTGTAAAAATAGTAGTGCATTTTTAACTTGTGTTCACACGTCAAGAATACGTGTACACATAAAATTATATGTGTACACATATAACCTTATGTGTACACATTTAGAATATGTGTAAAATTAATAAACCCTTTTTTAACTTCTTTTATGTACACACATCAAGAATATGTGTACACATAAGGATATATGTGTACACATAAAATAATATGTGTACACATCAAGAATATGTGTACAGATCTTGCAGATCTATGCCCATTTTTTCAGATATACAGTCATCTTTTGTTTACACATCTGCAAAGATGTGTACACATTTGCAAATATGTTTACACACATTTCAGATGTTTACACATAATTTTTTCGTGGGAACCGAAGAGACGATTTTTTTTCAGTGTATTCTGGGTTTTCAAACCAACGTGCACCAGAAAATCTGTACACAAACTCAGAAAAATGAACTCAAACAAGAAAAATGAAACAAGGGTTTTCAGACGGACCATATTCTCGATTTTGCTTTAAAAAAGTTGAAAAAGTACCTATTTTAACTTGATGAACGGAAATATGCAACAATGGGTTTAGTTCCACCACAAATTTGACGGAATCAAAGAAAAACGGAAAAAATTTGACGCTCCACAGTTGGTTTTTTGAAAATTGAAGAGAGAGAAATGTGTGTAGATGAAGAGTTTTTGTGGGGAAATGGGCTCTGACAGAAAAGAGAGAGAGTGTATATATATGTTTGCATGTTTGCCATTTTTCTGCTTTGTCCCACCTGTTAACCCCACTTGTGTACTTCTCAACTTTTCATATTTGCAAATCAGTCCTTCCCCCTCTTAATTACTCCCTTAATGAAGAAAACATAATAAAAGAAATAGGAAAAGAAATTGGTGTCCCCTTTTTTTCTTTTCAAACTCAAGAGGTCCCTTCACCTCTTTCTTCACATGTAAGTTATGTTGATTGTATTCCTTGATTGACTTACCGATTTAGCAAAGTAATGTTTCCTGCCAATCCCTTATTTTTAATAGTAGAAATTTAAACTCTCAATCATTAATAACTAACATGAAAGAAGAATATTAAGATTATTATAGAAAATGAAAAAAAACCACAAAAATTCAAATAAATTATCTCGGGCCCTAGGTAGCCACTTTTTGTGCTATCTTTTGAACCGTAGCCACTTTTAGGCATCACTTGCCAACTACGTAGCCACTTTTTGCACTTCTAATTAGAATATAACTAAAATATTAAATAGGTACAAGATAATCCCAACTCAAAATGCGGACAAAAAAAATGTTGAAGATGAACTTCAGGAACTCTCTTGGAGTTTGAACTTATACAAGTGAATCTCTAATATAGTGAAGCATTACCCTGAAGCTTTAGAGAACTAGAGGTTCTTAATTAAAGTCATACAACTAAGTCGACCATAATGAGAATTCAGGCTTAGTTCTGTTGATTGTATATCCTTGATTGACTTAATGATTTAGAAAAGTAACGTCTCTTGCCAGGTCCTTGTTTTCGAATAGTTAAATTCTCGGGGAGAAAAACCTTGGTAATACCCTTTATGAACTAGACTGAAATTGCTGGAAGTATTACATAAATCATTAATAATCATATGAAAGTTTAAAGAAAAAAGGAAGAGTATTATACAAAATGAAAAAACAACAGAAATTCAATAAATTATCAGTGTAGACTTAGGTCAGTTACATATGAATGGACAAATAAAAAAGATCATATTTTTTTTGGAATAAAAGGGATATTTTACGACCTCAACAATACATACCTTCTTAATTATGGGAATGAAAAGGGAACCATGACTTTTATCCACTATACAAAAATATACTTGCAAGTCGCAATAGAAATGTGAATATCTATGACTGATTAGAAGTTAAAACAACTTCTTGTCGAGCACAAGTTGTAAAATAAAACATGTCAACAAATAAAATTATTAAAAAGATTCTCTCAATAGTGTTTAATTTTAGCAACCTTTCTTAATTAAATTTCCGACGATCCTCTAAGAATGTTTTTAACTATCCACTAAAAGTGTTCAAGTTCTAACGACAAAGATTTTTTTTATTTTTTTATTTTAAGGGTTCAAAATTGAAATAATACATTGAAGTATCTATATTAAGCTTTGGGCTCACGCCACTAGTTAAATCTTAATAAATAGGACTACCATGTCAAATTTTTAAAGGATTTTTAAGTTTCTACTAGGGGTGTCAATGGGTCGCTTCGGTCGATTATTTTGGAAATTTTGTACCGTACCAATTTTTCGGTTATTCTAAAGTGTGTAACCAAAATTTAAAATTTTGAAACCAGCCCAATCATCTCGGTTTCTCTTCGGTTTCGGTACGGTTCGGTTCATTTTTTAATTTTTTAGACGTAATCTAAATATACCTACTAATAAAGATGTATTTCTGCATACAAGTCTACAATATTGAAAAATATGTATCACTTTCTTTACAAAACTCATATCTTCCACTGATCGAACCAAAGCATTGATCTCATCAGAATTAAGTGAATTATATTATAAAATGCAAAACAATAATGATAACATATTTCAGTTGAATATTCTATACTAAATTAAATTTATAACAGAGATTATTCAGTATAAATGTATAAAGAGATTAAAACGTCATCCAAAGTGAAAAAATTTTATTAGACCACATAAACAGCTCGTGAAAACCTTATAAAATAAATTTATCATTTCATGGGAATTAGATTTAAATGAGATTGAAATAAAAAATTGTCTAATATACTTCAGTATTGAAGCAAAGCACAATAGTTTCAACTTTGAATAACTATAGTAATTGTGGATACAAAAGGTTTTACCTTGGGATTACTGATTCCACCCTAATACTCAAGCCTAAAGCTGGTGAAATATTTATGCGCTTTTATTGTAATGTTCAATTAGAAACATATGTATATATTTATACATAATGATTTAATATATAAAATATATTGTATACTTATAATTCTTTTTGGTTCGGTTCGGTTCGGTTCGGTATTTTTTCAGTTTATTTTTTACGACCGAGGAAGACGCTACCGATCCCTGAATCGAGGGACTACGTGCTTGCAATCACTTACAGTTCCACCTAACCTAATTTGTCGGTACGGTTATAACTTTAAAATGATAACCTACTGTTTAAGAAAAAAACCTGATAATCGGTTCGATACGGTTCGATTCGGTCGATTATGATCGATTTGAAAATAATCATTGACATTCCTAATTTCTATCGGGTTAAAGAGTCTTACTGATTAATATTACCTAATATATATAAATTGTCCATATTCCTTCTTTCTCCTCTTATCACCAAACAATAATATATAAGGTATTTGGAAGTCTCAATCGTTAGCACGTAATTTAGTAAGATTTCACTTTTTTTTTTTACTGCTCCAATGTTTAATTTTCCCTATACATTTTTACCTTTTGGTTTGTGGGTTTATATCTTTCATGTCCTAGTTAGAAATTTTTAGATTGCTTTCCTGTTTATTTATTTATTTATTTAATTTTATCAATATAAATATATAAAAAGAGCTATATAATTTTCTTATTACTATCAACGCCTTTAAGCTTAGTAATGCACGTAGGTACCTTCCTCCAATAAGTAAGTTATTTTCCTCTTATCATAGGAATTTCTCTCAAGGATTAATTTATTATGCCGGGTTTCCTTCTCGCTTTAGTTGTACTCCATTATTTAATCGCTTATATTAGTCTTCCTAAGCCAATAATTTTTGTACTTTCTCCCGATGTAACAACATTTAGAAATTTTTTAATGAATGTGTCATTGTATGCGATAACAATTTTTTGGATGATGTAAGTATGTATGTATATTTGGCCATTGGCGAATCGGCTCCCTGTTTGTTTTTGTATACAATCTTACTTGCTTCTATGTTTATTATTCTTCCACCATGTATCTTCCTCTAAATTCTCTCTAATGCTTTAGGTTTCATTGGACATATTCGAAGAGATTTGCATCTACCATGCCATTATGTCCTTAATTCTCTAATTTATGATTTTTTTTTTTCGGGACGACCATGTTTTAGATCTTTCAGGTAATTTGTTGATTCGATGTCATATTTTCATTTTCCTAAAATATGCCTAGGATATGACATTCCCGATTTCATGTGATGTTGATTATTATAGGTGGAAAAATGTGCATAAACATAGCATAAATACATAAATACAGTACAGAAATAATTAATGAGATGTCATACAATAAATAATTAAAAAGATCATCAGATCTGGCCGGAAAACAACATATCTGACTGGAGCGGAAAATCAAAATTTTGATGGAAAATACTATTTTTAAACTCAAACACCAAATATGAACGAAAAATATTAAATTTGACCGGAAAGTACTACAATATTTAAGCGAAAAAAATACCAAACTAGAGCAAAAATATATTGATCTAAAAAAAAAAATTTGTTCAAAGATGCTCTGGTAACAATTTCTTGGCGGTGGTAGAAGGTGTCTGGCGGCGGTAGTGGAGGAAGTGGTCCGGCGGCGGCTGTACGGATGTGGTTTGGTGGAAGATTGGGAGTGGATGAGGGATGAGAGAGTGAAAATGAGAGAAATGAGAGGAGGAGACTAGGATTTAGCTAACAATAGGGGTTTATATACTTTTGTTAAGTTTTATAATTAAGTGATGAATTTCTCTGTATTTTGTAATTAGGACAAAATGTCTCTATATTTTATTAATAGTATCACAAAAATATACTTCTGTGTAGTTTTCTCTTTTATTTACTGCTTTGTTACTGAAATTTCTTGTATCAAACCACCCCTAACGGCCAATTATGTATGGATCATATATAGGTTCTCTCTTCAAAAAGTACGTAAAAATTTCGCCCAGCAGCCACTTTTAACACTGGTATTTAATTTGAGGCTACTATTTTCTTTGGTCTTACACTAGAGGCCACTTTTGGGCCTTTACTAAATAAATGTTGACTTAAGTTCTGATAGTTGACTGAAGTTCAGTCCATACGGCCCCTGGACTGAAGTTCCATCTCTTAAGAACTGAACTTTCAGTCCATATGGCCATGGACTGAAGTTCAGTCCATGGCCAT
Source organism: Petunia axillaris subsp. axillaris (assembly GCA_029990575.1). Lineage (NCBI taxonomy): Eukaryota > Viridiplantae > Streptophyta > Magnoliopsida > Solanales > Solanaceae > Petunia > Petunia axillaris. Next base: position 62,954,790 of record JARKNS010000009.1, read on the forward strand.
ACCATGGACTGAAGTTCCATCTTAAGGACTGGACTGAACTTCAGTCCATATGGCCGTGGATTGAAGTTCAATCTTTAAGGACTGAACTTCAATCCGGCCTCTGGACTGAAGTTCTATCTCTTTAAGCAAAAGTGGCCACAAACTAAATGTTTTGGTATTAGTGGCTTGTGCCCAAAGACCAGTGGCAAAAGTGGCATTTCGTGCACTTAGCCCAAAAAGTACACACACCCCTTCAATAATAGTAATTTCACTCGGTGCCTTATGTTTTGCAAGATTATCCGCGTTTAATAATATTTTAGCTAAATATCCTTATGTTGGCATAGAGCCAAGACTTCAAGATACAAATTTGTAAGTGTTGGCACGGGCCAAGACTTCAAGAGCAAGTATTGTCTTGCCAACACTTCAAGTTATATGTCGAGAATGCAGAAAGAGAATGGAAGGGGCAAGTCTTGGCCTTTTGCCAACACTTACGACCAAGTGCTGGCAAGTGATGCCTTTTCCCAACACTTGAAGGGGGGAAATATTGGCATATAGAGAGGGGTCAAAGGCAAGTGTTGGCCCCGTGCCAAGAATTCGGTACGGGGTGTTTCCGTCCAGCAATTTTTTATTAAATTTAACCGAGGTATTCTTGTGAAACCACCATTAGTGCGGGCAAAAGGGTAAACAATTGGTTTTATAGTGTTATGTTTATGCAAATGGGCCCGGGCAGCACTATGATAATGGGTGATTCACAAAACTAGGACATTTTAGCGCCTCATTATAGATTTGTCTCCACAAGGACAATCATATAATATGGCACCCATAAGTAAGTTACTGATGACCGCAAGATCTTCGTATTAATTTTTGCTATTAGAAAGATCTGGTGATCGCTAGAAGATTTGCCTAAAAAGGATCATTTTTTAAAGATATTTTTTATAAGGATTAAAAATGTAACAGCAGCGCTAAAATTGTCTATTTCGCGCAAAAACTTTTCTTAATCGCTAATTGAGAAGTAACCAATGTATACAAATTACTTAATAAAGAACCAGCTTCTTATTAAAATAAATGCAAGACTTGCGAGTAGATATTTCTGTCCTTCGCTCTTTCAATATCTAGGTTTCCCGCATCTTTATATACCATAGGTTTTCGCACCCCCCCCCCCCCGCCCCCCACCCTCCCACCCAAAGAATTGCAACCATAATAGCAATAATTTCTTAGACCTTCTCCAACAATTAGGCGAGGCTGAAGTAGTACTTATTTGCATGACATTGCTTGTACTCACGTCTATCCCCTTTGTTGATGAATGTATTTCACATCTTTTGAGTATTGTAGGTGTGTAATTTCAAATATTCACATAGGATGGAACAAAAGAACTCCAAAAACAAAAAAGGTGAAAATTCCAATATCTTTTCATGGAATTTGAACTTGAAAAGTGAGAATTACTTTAACAAGCTAAAGGCGTCCCCTTGAGGGTGCTGGCTCTGCTCTAACTAAAGACGTCTATTACAGATACAGTTAAAGCTATCACTTTCTGATGCATAATCAGCGTCCAACAAGCGCACACTACTCTTAAAAAGACAAACACCCAGAAAGGTACCAAACGATGCTACTTGACTACATTACAAGTAAATAGGTAAGTATGCATAAAATATTAATGAACGTCTGTTTTAATTAATATCAAAAAGCCGTAGGCTACAACGTACAATCAAGTTCTTTCGAATACAACACTGTTCATTAAAGGTGTTCTTAATAAACTAAGAAGTCTCGGGGGACTGTGGAGGGAAAAGGTTTTATGAGTATTGCGCAGCTGGAGCCCTTCATTTGGATTGTAACTCCAATTCGGCGAATGCTTCAGAGTATCTCCAGACGCACACAAGGCGATATTTCCGACACCAGAATAATTAGTCCAACTAAGAAAACCTTCAATAAAACGGCGACAGGGACAGAGCGCAGGCCGGCAGTTTCAGTTGGTACCGTATGAAGAGGCAACAACATGGAACAACCAACGTCTGCAAGGGCATCATGACAACCCTCTTCTCCTAACGATTGGAAGATGATGCAACATGTAAATTGCAAACAGTGGCAGGGGTACGCGACCGCCTTGGATGCTAATGTTTTTGAAAAATTTGTCGCGTATCAGTCGCTTGGATAAGAAGGGAGAGTCACCGCGATAATCCTGCTACATCAGATAGCTCTATCTCTGGACTATTTGTCCCATGAAGACAAAAGATGAGCAGATGCAGAAGTCTTATTTAACAGAAATTCCCCTGCAAAAGAGCCCTGCATGACAAGAGGAAATATCACAGCAACCGCTGCATTAGAAAATGAACGCATCGTAATCAGTGCACGTGCTATAAAGAAGATATTTTGAAGAACGTCATTAGGATCCCGATCAGATTTCATGACTCGGGGGACTCTGTCCATCTTAACGTTATAAGAAGGACGCAGAAGGGGGGTGCTTAAAAGTTCTTTGCTTTCAGTTTTCTCAAACACCATGTGCTCTAAATGAGAGAAGTGTCGTGAGGATATCAAACCAGGATCAAAGGCAAATATTTTTCAGAAGAAATGAATTTATTATCTCATAAAGAAGTTTTCAAGGAAGACAATGTGTTGCTAAGAAAGTTTGTGATTTATTGTGAAGCCATTTTTAATAGGCGGAAAAAGATAAGGATGGAGCACGAAATGGTCAAAACAAGTATGACATAGAGAAAGGAACGAGACAGATAATGGTGGGGCAATTAGAGAAAGAAGGAAAGCTTCCCTGTGACAAAGAAGGCAACAACATGTTATTATTAATATTGATATTATTATTATTAGTATTATTATTTATTTATTTATTTATTATTATTATTATTATTATTATTATTATTGTTATTGTTATTGCCGTGGTCATCGTATTATTATACCTAAGCATGTTTCATAGAAAATAGAATAATAACATGCAATTCATGGCGTTGAACGAAGTGAATAGACACCCACCATTGACCCACCTTTCCTTTCTCAATATTTCAACCCCAATAATTTTACATCTCTTTTGGCCCCTCCTCATTTTTTTAAAAAAAATATTAATCTGATTATTAAATATCGGTTAATAGAATCAGCTCTGCGCAGCTATCATACTACTGTATATTTCTTTTGTCTCTAAAACTAGATATATATTAGTAGCCAAGTTATTGGGAATTAAAGCTGTAACAGGAACGAATCCTGTTAACGTGTTCACGCAGCGGAATATTGATCTTGCAACCAAAAGATTTGCCCCAAGTCTACCTTGAATCACTAGAAAATACACCAACTAAATGCCCTACTTTCGTGTCTTTTAGGAAGAGAAAGAGTAGAGGGATTGTTCTGAAGTTCTTAAAAAAAGAATGTTGTTTTTCTTTTCTTATTTGCAGAGTTGAAGCAGTTGAAGGAAAAAAATAACTCCCCCAATTTTCTGCTCGTTCACTTATTGGAGGAAATATAGAGGATGTGGTAACTCCTTTTAACCACAATCTCTTATCTCTCCTAATCGGGTCGGTTCAGCCCAACATCTCCCACGTCTCTCATAGTGGGCTGGATCTACGACACACAAAAAATCATACATATAAATAGTTTGTGCGACCTGCGAGCATTATTAAGAGCTATGCCTATTAAATATACAAAAGCTCCATGAAGAAATCCAATCACATACGGAGAGGATTCACTACTAACATGAGGATCTTATTACTCGCAATACCCCAAACTTTATTCGCTACCCCAGTAGCTACTTATCTGATCCCTCAACCTCGATTGAGGCGAACTTGAGTTCCTATTTAACTTTGTATCACAATTACACTTGGAACCCTCATGGTAAATATAATGGTCAACCAGTGAATACAAGTTAAGTTATAAAATATTTTAATTGTCTTCCCTTTTCCACTCGAATCTATTCATTCCAAATCAACTGCTTTCCTAGACATGCACCGCATTACCGAATCACTCATGGCCATTAGTGACATGCTAAAGTTGCAAAACTGATTGGTACTTCAAGAGACAGTAAAAGGTCAAAGGGTATTCCAATAAAAAATTACATTGATTTTTTTCAGGGTCTCACACAATGAATAAGTAGGGCTCCATTCTTCTATTACTCTATTTGTCGATTAGCACACGTGGTATGAAACACATGTTACGGCGTTTTGGCCTAATTCGGCACGTGTGTCTCATTCTTAAATATATAAACATCGTACAGCTCTTGGTCTGGACACCTCTAAATGTCTAAACCTGAGTTTTTCCCCAAACAATCCTCAAATCCAATTTTCTGAAAACTCACATCTGGCTTGCGAAACAAGTCATATAGGATGTTTGAATCCATAAGACTGAACTCTAATCAAGACCGACCATTTTAATAAAAAAAAAATTTGCATGACCTTGTACAAATCAAGGTTCAATTGGTCTCATCTCTGCACGTTTCCCGATGTCAGAGATGATCGCTCGTGTGAGAGAGTCGATCTCGTGACTTGTTCGATACACTTAACATAAACAAATTTCATCACATGCATATAACAAAAATAGTAATATATTGATGAGCATAACATTCAAATCATTGTACAATACATAAATATAGTCATATTCTATGAAACCTAGAGTCATAACATGTTTCTCAAACTGGTCACTAGGTATCGACTTTGTAAAAGGATCAACTACCATTTTCAACGTAGGTATGTACTGTATTGGAACTTCACCATTTGCAACTATGTTTCTCAAGTACTAATACTTGTTCTCAATGTATTTGGTCTTTTCATTATACTTAGGATCTTTTATAAAAACAATAGTCGCCTCACTATCACAATATAAAATTATCGATCCTTGAGGATTATTTGCAATATCTAGATGCTTAAAGAATCACTTCAACCAAACAGCTTCTTGTACTGCATATATATAAGCTACGAACTCAGCTTCCGAAAGAGCAATATAAGTTTGTTTCTTACTTTTCCATGAAATGACTCATCATTAAGTAAAAAAGCATATCTATATGTTGACTTTCTTTCATCCAAGTCACCAGCCTAATCGACAGTTGTATAACCTCTCAACATCAAATCAGATCCACCATAGCATAGTTAATAGTCTGCAGACCCTTTCAGGTATCGAAAAATCCTCTTCACTACTTTCCAATGATCTCTTCCAGGATTGGATTGATACCTGCTAACTAGACCTAAGACATAACAAACATCCAGGTGAGTACACAACATAGCATACATCAAGCTCCCGATAGCATTTGAGTATGGAACTCGAGATATTTCTTCCTTTTCTCTTCGAGTCTGTGGACATATTTCAAGGCATAAAGCTTCGCCCTTCGCTACAGGAGTATTCATGGGTTTGAATTCACTCATTCGAATGCATTCTAGAATTTTCTTTATATATGTTTCTTGAGGAAGATTCAATAACTTCTTGGAACGGTGTTTTTGAATCTTAGCTCCAAGAATATAGTCTACTTCACCCATATTTTTCATGTTAAATGACCTTGAAAGCCATGACTTAATTATCTTTAGATACTCTAAATTATTTCCAGCCATTAATATATCATCCATGTAAAGAGAAAGAATTACAAACATATGATTAGACTTTTAACATAAATGCAGTGGTCTTCATCAAACATAGTAAAATCATATGAGATCATTTCTTTGTGAAATCTCAAGTACCATTGCCTTGAAGACTGCTTTAGACTATAAATAGATCTTTTTAATTTACAGAACTTATTTTCTTGGCCCTCAACGATGAGACCTACATGTTGTTCCATGTAGATCTACTCGTTCAGTTCTCCATTGAGAAAAGCTGTCTTTACGTCTATTTGGTGTAATTCTAGATCCAAACGAGCAATAATAGCTAAAAGCAAGAAAATTAAAGTAAACGTCACAACTGGTGAAAAGGTATCCTCATAATCAATTCCTGCTTGCTGAATAAAGCATTTTGCTACCAGTCTGCCTTGTATCTTTCTATTAATCCATCTTCTTTATGTTTAATTTTCGGAATCCATTTGCTCTTAATTATTTTACACTCAGGCGGAAGATCAACTAAGTTCCAGACTTTGTTGGTTCTCATGGACTCTAACTCTTCTTTCATTGCTTTCATCCACTCATCCTTTTCAACGCCCGATAAAGCCTCGGCAACAGAATTTGGCTCATTCACTTTTGATGCCAATACTAGGAAACATAATCCTCTATATCATAAGTACGTTTAGGTACACCTTTCCTGGTACTCTTTTTTAGTTGAGACTCAGATTCACAAGAAGGATCTTTCATAGGAAAGCCCCCACTCATGATCAATTTCAATAACACTTCGATCCTCCAATTCACCAATAAATGCATACCCTTTGGAGTGTTCTGAGTATCTTATAAAGATACATTTCTTTTCTTTTGGACCCAGTTTACTAAATTTGTCAAAAGAATCTTTTATAAATGCAGCACAACCCTAAGGTCGTAAATGATTCAAGTTTGATTTCTGGCCGGTCCATAGCTCATAAGGAGTTGAACGAACTGACTTAGAAGGCACTATATTCAATATATAGGCCGCAGTTATTAATCAATCTCCCCAATAGGAGATAGGTAAATTAACTTATGTCATCATGTACCTTGTCATGTCCAATAGAGTTCTATTTCTCCTTTCTGCTACACCATTTTGGTGAGGTGTATAAGGAATAGTTAATTGTCTGGTGATGCCTTTTTCACTACACAATTCGTTAAATTGTCTTGATAGATATTCATGCCCTCTATCAGTTCTTAGAATTTTTATACTCTTGTCTAATTGATTCTCAACTTCATGCATGTATCGTTTGAAACACTCAAGTGCTTTGAATTTATGAAAAATCAAATAAGCATAACCAAAACGCGTGAAGTCATCAACAAACGTAATGAAATACAACGCACAATATCTTGTCTTCACCACAGATATCAGAATGGATTAATTGCAACGGAAAGTCGGATCTTTTAGCCTTCCCAAAAGGTTTATGTGTAATTTTTCTAGCAAGACATTGTTCACAAGTTAATATTTCAATTTTCGAGAAAGAACTCAAGTGTCCTTCCTTAGCAATCTATTCATTCAATCTTGCCCAATGTGACCTAATCTAGCATGTCATGTAATAATATCAACATCTCTATTATTAGAAGAACATGCCATGACACAACGGTCCACATAATAGTCATAAGTAGAAGGATTAAATGTCCAGAACCATAAAAGACATTGTCTAGAGTAATTCTTATAATATTGTGACTAAAGTTCAAACAGAAACCTAAATTAAGAAGAACATACATAGATATTAAGTTTCGTCGAATTTCTGGAGCATATAGGATATCATGCAATATCAAAGTACCGCCACCACGCAAGTCAATCCTGCAAGTGCCAAGACCTTTGACTTCAACCTTTGCATTATTTCCTACATATATCCACCTTGATCTAGATGGAACTCGACGGTACTCCACAAATACTTTTCGATCACGAGTCACATGTTCGGGGCACCTGAGTCTACAATCCAAAAAGGATAAGATTCACTTAACAAAACTGTACTAGAAACAAATGTAACACTTAGAGATGCATTTTGAAATGCTACCTTTTTGGCTCAGTGCATTTAAGATCAAAGTGTCTCGGTCACCTGGCAGTTGTAGCATTTCATCTTGCTATTGTCTTTCTTCTTAAAGAACCATTTTCCTTCTTGGAGTTTGGTTTGTTTCTTTTCTTTGAGGGTCCCTCACCAGTCTCCTTGCCCTTTCCGCCTTTCTTCCAGCCATTTTTGCGCCTGAATCTTGAAGCCTTTTTACCACTTGATTCTTCCACATAGGCACTGGGTATAGCTTTTGCAGCACCAAGTCGCTTATCTTCAAGCTCCATATGGCGGGCAACATCAGCAAAAGTTTGATGCTGTCATTATGGTTCAAGTTTACTTTCAGATGTTCCCAATTGTTGAGAAGAGACCGGATCACTGCCTGAATCTGCTGCTCATCGGAGAGAACATGACCAACACTTTTGAGTTGAGCTATCATGTTTGACATCACTCTAAGGTGTTGTTTGACACTATCGTCATGACGCTTCTTGTTAGTGTCAAATTTGATAGTCAGATGTCTAAGGCGGATCACAGTAGTACCCCCCATATGTTTCTCTCAAATGCACCCACATGGCATGAGCAGTAGGGAATTATTCATATTCATGAATGAGATCATCAACAGAAATCACAATAATTCTATGTTCAGTAGAATCTTTATTTTTCAATGCATTGTAAGCTTCGAGATTTCTTCTGTGTTGGGCAGTGTTATCCTATTCTGGGTAAACTAAAACATGGTTAATACTTTCTAGAGCATCTTGCTCTTCCAGCACATACCACATCTTACGACTCTAGATGTTGTAATTTTCACCGTTTAGTTTCCTGCCCTTGTTTAAGTCAGCAATGATACTTCTTGATTCTATATCTATTCAATAAGATATTCAAGCAAGTTTTACCTATCAATATTTTACTTTAATTAATTTATGCATGCATTCACACTCAAGCAAACTAATTCCCATAAATGACTTCACATTTAGTGTAAAATCAAAAGGTCACTAAGTTTTCGATCATCATCTACAATCTAAATATTTCATCAAAAATGAAAAAATAATTTCTTAGTGTGAATAGTTTAATGACTTTCAATTAAGTGTCATCCCATTAAAAAATAATATATATAAAAAAAAGATAACATAGTTTCATATATTAAAAGGAAATTTACAATTCAAATTATAAGTATTTAAGGAGATGACTCTCCTACTCGACTTCAAATATATGAACATACACCCAAAAAGTTTACTAGACCAAACCTCATGATAAATATCAGTTAAAATATTACCCAAAGGTTTTTCAAGTGAATCTACTAAAATTGCTAAAGCTTCGATATCCAAAATTTCAATTTCGTCAATAGAATTTGCTAGTTCATCTCGTATAAATCGAAAAAAGTTTAATTTATTCAGCCACTGAAGCCCTAAGCTCTCTGAATTTCTTTTCTTTTTCCCTTCATATAGCCCTTTCATCCCTTAGCAAATTTTGCATCGCCCTGGAGACATTCCTTATGACTTCACGTCCTCGAGAATATGTCCTACAATGACATACTCTTCCACGTTATCCCCTTGCTCGATTTTGGGTACTCCCACTTGGAGTACTTCGAGCATGTCCCTGTCCAGCCATGTCTGAAATAGGAACAATGAAACAATAAGAATGGACATACCATTCAATGTGGCAACATATGCCATATTTACTCGTAGAAGATTACATTTGAGGGTCATATACCATTATAATAATGTGGCTACCAGGAAGTCATTCGAAAAAATAAATTTATGGGCAGAACTTCAATACATCATAACTCACTCGTTTTAAATCCGTTTAATCTCAATATTGTATCAACGGAAAGTCTGTAACGAGTAGATTCTAAAAATATAAACTCATATTTTAATTCTAAACCAGTAATTTGCAGAAATCAAATTATAGAATGCAGTTTTTGATAAAACAGTCATAATTTTCAGAATAATTTCAAAAAATCATATCTTACATGTTTTAAATCCGTTTTCAATGTACAATGTATTAATGGAAAGCCTTAAATGAGAACAATCTAAAAATATATGCCTCACATTTTAATTCTTAACGAGTAAGTTGCAGACAATAAATTACAGACGCAGATTTTCAGAAAAAACTGTCACAATTTTCAGCATAACTTCCAAAATCATATCTTACTCGTTTTAAACTTGTTTTTAATATATAATAAATCAACGAAAAGCTGTAAACGAGTAGATTCTGAAAATATATACCAAATATTATAATTCTTAACCAGTAATATGCAAAAATTAAATTATAGAACACGATTTTTTTTATAAAAACTGTCTCAATTTTCAGCATAACTTCAAAAAATCATCTTACTCGTTTTAAATCCATTTTTAATGGATAATATATCAGTGAAAAGTCCTAAATGAGTATATTATAATAATATAAATGTCATGCCAAAAATTTAAATGTGTGATACATAGAATTTTTATTTTCAGAACGTTTTACTAATATAAGAATTAAGACTAGGGCAAAATTAACACATGCTCTAAATACCAATGTTGGGAATTAAAGCTGTAACAGGAACGAATTGCATATTAGTTAACATGTTCACGCAACGGAACATTGATCTTGCAACTAAAAAATTTGCCCCAAGTCTACTTTGAATCACTATGAAAAAAAGTATAATTACCACCAACTAAATGCCCTACTTTTGTGTCTTTTAGGAAGAGAAAGAGTAGAGAGATCGTTCTGAAGTTCTTAAGAAAATAACGTTGTTTTTCTTTTCTTATATGCAGAGTAGAAGCAGTTGAAGGAAAAAAATAATTCCCCCACTTTTCTGCACGTTCACTTATTGGAGGAATCATAGGGGATGTGGTAACTCTTTTTAACCACAATCTCTTATCTCTCCTAACCGAGTCGAGTCGGCCCACTTGAAGCGGCCCGTAACCCATATTCCAACAAAACTAATTAGAGTTGAAATTACAGGTTTGCATTGTTGTTGTTTGGAAATCAATTTTGATAAAATGTGATGTCAAACATAAAAAATCAATTGCGCCTCAACAGCTCAACCAAGTTAAATTTGGCTATTGAAGACATAATCAAGTAAATAAGTGTGTGCGCTCTCTCTCTCTAACAGCTTGATATTTGGGTTGAGTCTCACCATTAAGCATTACAAAAAAAAAGCTACCCATATGCTTGACTTGAAAAAGAATCAAGGCAAACACAAAAAAGTACATATGGGGAGGGGGGGAGGCATGTCGAAGAAATAAACAAGTAAATAAAAGTTATTCACTCTAAAAATATAAACTTTTATATAAGATGTCACATGTTTTAACATATTGTGAATCTTCACTGGAAATATCTCTCTCTAACCTTATCGATCGTTTCCAATATTATACATAATAAAATAAAAGCACTTGGAAGTTCTCTAAAACGTTTTACTGGTAAATAAATCCTTGACGGGGTTTTATGACCCCCTATAAAACATAAGACTTAAAGTAAACAAACTAGCATGAATAAATCTTAATGTAAACTAATTGGTATATCACTTGGAGACTGTATCCTTTTTTTAAAAAAAATCGTACTTTTCACTACATTTATTTGTCCGAATTTCAAAAGATCATAGGTTATTTGAGACAACTTCTTTCTATCTGGTTTAGTTTTACCTAGACTTCTTTTAGTACCTTTGGTTCTATCGTGATTGCACATTTCACAGATCAATTCATCATGTATTTTCTATTAAAGGAATATCTAATAAAAACAACACTCTAGGATATGTTTAATTAAAAAGATTAGTCCTCATAGAGATAAAAGTCGCTAACTAATGATCTCTTTGGTCTGCCTAAGGCTCGTGCACAAGTTGGACTGAACTACACCATTATGTTAAAGAAAAATAGTCTAACTTAATTTTTATCCATTTAATTAGTTGTATGATCAAGTTATACATATATGCAATTTACTCAGGAATATTCATCAAAATAGTACTCCATACTGTACCGCTCAGATTTCTACACCGTAGATAATTGAATGCACCAATATTCATTAATCAGGGCCGGCTTAACTATAAAGCCACTTAGGCAATGGCTTGGGGCCCCAACTTTTTGGGGGCCCCATTTTTTTTTATCTAAACATGTCTTCTATATACATTATTTAAAAAAAATCGTAATGTATTAAATTTGAGAAAAACTTTTGGGAAGAAAGTACCATAACATTTTTGAAGGTATGAAAATATTTTTGGTTCAATCGTAAACTTTTGATATCACTAGATAATGAGAATTGTACAAAATACTATCTTAACCTTGAATTTTCTTTACCAAATAGTAATAGTTATTATGACATTGATAGTTTAGACTTATTTTTAGAAGTGCTAACAGAAATACACGAGAAAAAGAAATCATCTAATCGAAATACTCAATCAAATAAAAAGACAAGATCTTTTCCAAATACACATATTGCTTATAGACTAATGTTAATAGTTTATGTAATTGTTGCCTCAGCCGAAAGAAGTTTTTCAAAATTAAAATTGATAAAATCTTATTTAAGATCAACATTTGTCAAGAGAGATGGAATGTAATAGCCATATCATCAATTGAAAATGAATTATTAGAAAAAATCAACTATAAAACAGCAATCAATGACTTCGCATCTAAAAAAATAGAAAAGTATACTTTAAATAAAAATATATACGGCGGTGTTTCATTTTTTTTTTTAAAAAAAAAAAATAGGGCCTCTCTGTGAATTTGACTTTAGGCCCCCAAGTTTGTTGAGACGGCCCTGTCATTAATAATAAAGTACTTAGACAAGTCACATGACTCAACCTATTGCCAAAGATAGTGATATCATGATTGTTACCACTGCTAAATCAGGAACCAATTGGTTAAAAGCTCTCTTATTTTCTTTAGTGAATCGAAGTCTCTATGCTTCTTTAGGACAAAATCACCCTTTGCTTGTTAAGACTCCTCATGACCTTGTCCCATTCTTAGAACTTAAGCTTTATGTTGATTTCCCTTTGCTTCTTTAGGACTAGTCCCTGCTGATTTCTCATCCTTCACCTCACCTAGGCTGTTATCGACTCATTTACAATATGCTTCATTACCAAATTCTGTCCAAGATTCTGAAAGCATCAAAGCTTATATACCTATGTAGGAATCCTAGGGACACTTTTGTTTCAATGTCGCATTTCAAAACAGTTTAAGAATACCCCAAAACAATATGGAAACTAATTCCACTGAAGAATTGCTTGATCTTTTCTGTAAGGGATTGATCATTTATGGTCCATTTTGGAATACGAGAAAAGCATAAAAAAGCCTAAAAGAGTACTTGATGTATGAAGAAATAAAGGAACAACCAAGGATTCAACTAAAACGCATAGCTGAATTCTTAGATTGCCCATTTTCTATAGAGGAAGAAAAATGTGGAGTGGTGGATGTAATTTTAAAATTGTGTAGCTTTGAGAATTTGGAAAACCTGGAGGTTAATAGGAATGGGCAATGGTCAACTGGTGAGGCTCATATAAATTGTCGAGGGGAAGTTGGAGATTGAAAGAGTTACTTCACTAAAGAAATGATAGAGAAACTCAATCATGTCACTGAAGAGAAGTTTCGAGAAACTGAATTAAGGTTTTAATTTGTAAGTTTGCTGGTTTTGCATTGTCACTTTATGTTTTGAGAGTGAGAAGTTTATGACATAACTAAAACCGTGTTGTTTCCGATAATAAAAGAATGGAGAAGTTCTACTACTTCATGTATTATATAATATGACATGTTGGGGGGTTTTTGAATAGTTGTGAATGGAAAAAGGCACCATAAGCTCTTCTTTGTTGAAAAGGTTTCACATATTTTCTTTACACTCATCCTTGGTCTATAAACAGTGAGACACTTTCTCATTTTTAAATATACACAACTAAATATTTCTCATCTCTTTTTGAATCGTGTGATTTGCTCTGTACTTTTGAGTTCGTTGTTTACTGTGATTTGAATTACCACTATCACAGTAAGGGTAATTCCGTTTTATCTTGGGTACAACCTTAGTAACTGTGAGGAGATTAAATTTCTTAAGGACGGACAGTTTATACTATTGGCTCAGAATTTTCTACATCTCGTTTTATCTTTCTATTTATTGTCGAAAGTGCAGATTATAACAATGACACGCTTTCATTATTTGTTAATATGTTTCAAAAATTTAGATTGACACCTAAATATATTGAAAAACTATTTATCTTTGAATCACTACTAGAAAAATAGGAAAAAGCTACAAAAGAGTTGGCGAAGGAACTCACTCGTCAACCTCGCCAAGTGGTTGGCGAGTGAGTTCTCTCTCCAATCTTTGTTTTACCGTAGCAAATTATTAAAAAAAAATAAAATTAAAAAAATTGGAGATGAAATTCCGTCTCTAATAAAAAATTTAAAAAGATGTTAGGTGTTGGAGGGGGTATTCCGTCGCCAAGCACCTGACATCGTTTTTTTTTTTTTTTTTTTTTACTTTTTGATTGGAGACGGAAATCCATCTCCAGGCATAACAAAATAATACAGCATACCCTTTCAACATATACATTCAATATATTAAAAATCCCCTCCCTCCCTCCGCCCCATTATCTCCTCCCCTGAGCGGCGGCAATACCTCCAACTATCCAGTGGATCTGGTAAGGATTCTCCCCGTCCCCATTTTCCCCTCCCCCTCCCGTTTCCCCGTCCCCATTCGCCACCTCTACCTTAAAATTTCCTCTACCCATTTCCCCGTCCCCATTCTCCAACCCCACCTTAAAATTTCCCTTCTCGTTTCCCCGTCCCCATTCCCCACCCCACTATTTTTTCCACTCCCTCGTCCCATCCCCAATTTCCCCATTTACCTTAAAATTTACTTAATTTTTATAACCGAATTTAACAAATTTTAATTTTTAATATTTTTACAGGTTTTTCGGTCACCAGCAACTAATTCTTGAAGGTAAATTTTGATTTCAGTTTATTAAATTAAATTATTTATTTATTTTTATTATTTGATATTTAATTTAAAATTTCATATATTCAAGTGCTAAGTATTTTTGTAGTAAATTAGTAAAATGCCTATTTGGTTTTAATGCCTATTTGGTTTTAATGCCTATTTGGTAACTATTTTTGTTGTAATATAGTTAAATGCCTATTTTAGTTTATTAACTATTTTTTGCTAACTATTTTTTATGTTAGCATCCTAAAAAAAATTAAATGACTCTATCTGTAAAATATTTAGGGAGTTTGATTTAGTTAGTTAATTAAAAAGTTAATATGCAAAATAATTTAACAAAAAGGCTATACACCTATATTTTGTTTGAAAAATTGCTATATTCTCTTGCATTGATTTACATTGATTCACCTGCACCACAAAATATATACGATGATTTGCACTCTAAATTGGCGGAGATGGAGCAAAGGATAGTGGATAGTGAAAGGCAACGCTTGGGTGACCGTGAGAATATAAAGAAACTAGAGAAAATTGTGGCAAAAATTTTGAGGGATAAGGAGCAAGGCAGTGACTCCTCCCAGAGGGCAGAGTAGTGTCATGGTTTGTTAAGTTTGTCGAACATGTTAATAATTAAACACTTTAGTTTTTGTTCGTGTTGAATGCTTACTGATGAAACAAATATGTAGAATTGTTTAATTACCCGTGGTGGCTTTGTTTTTTTGGTAAACAGGTTGTATTACTGTTTTTAACGCCATTGAAATGGCGTATTTTGGTTTGGCTTCTCTGTATCCAGTTTAGTTAGAGAGTGAATACCGTCGCTAAAGCAAAAAAAAAAAAAAATTAATTTAAGCGTTTTAGCTAGGGAATACCCTCGCCTATGAAAATATTATTTTGGAAATTATTTTGCTGGAGAAGGCATTCCGTCTCAAAACACTAAATCTAATTTTGGAAATTATTTTGCTGGAGATGGTATTCCGTCTCAAAACACAATCTGACACGCCTATTGTTTTCTCTCTGGCGACGGTAGACTCTCGCCAAATACTTTCTGACACAAGCACTAGTTGCATTACTTTTTGGTTTGGAGACAGCATACGCTCGCTGACTTGTTCAACGATGCGCCAAATAGCGATGACAGTGCAGCGACAACTTTCTCTCTCTATACCCCATTTAGAGAGGGAATTCCCTCTCCAAACCGAGTCGCAAAATAGTCTTTTTCTAATAGTGAATTATCATAGACCAAAGTAGTGTGACTTTAAAAAAAAAAGAAGAAAGGAAAAGAAAAGTTTAAGAGCCTATTGGAGTGGCCTTATTATTAGTAACTTATAAGTCATAAGTGCAGGAGCAGACCCACATATAAAAATTGGGTGTTGGATGCTTGGGCACTCATTGAACTCGACATGTGTGTATAAAAAATACTGAGAAGATGTATCTAAATACCCTGCTAATTAAAATAATAATAATAATAATAATAATAATAATAATAAAAGAGAAGAACCTAATTTATAATACCCGTCGAAATAAATACTAAGCCAAATACTGCAATAAAAAAATTAATGCTAAACCTCCTGATTAGCAACGCACATATCCCTTCTTGACAGTCACAACCCTTGAAGAAAATCCTAACTCCTACTAAAACTGTCAACCCGCCAACCTTCACACTTGAAAAACTCGACAAGGTTCTTATCTGAAGCTTCTCTTTGATCTATGAGTTTTAGTTTTATTCTGATGTCGACGATGTGTACAATGATTGCTTATGGTCTACAGAGGATTGGATTTATGTGTTATCTATCTTTGGATACAAGTAGTAGATGACGCAGTCCATTCAGGAGGATATCATTTGAGACCAATTTTCTACTATGGAATGACATGATGGTTCAAATTTTGATCAACACTATCAGGTAAATAATACGTTTGGACTTTGTGCAATGGTCTTTTATTAATTCTCATGTTGATTGCAGGATTACTACAGTGCAAGATTTTGAACGTAGTTATCATATTAGTATTTAGTTTCGCCTCACTCCGAAGTCCAAACAAGTGAAAATTTGAGGAAGGAATTAATTATTGTGTACATGGAATCATTTAGGACTAAACTTTCTTTATTGTTTGTGTTATCACCTATGTGGAAAATGATTTGAACATTTGTTTAGTATGTTAGAGTGTGGCACTCGCAGGTGTTTGATTCATGAATAAAACTAGGTTCTTCAAATTGGCATTTGTAGGTGTTATAACATGCTAGCATTGAAGCTGTAATTACTACTTTTATTTGGTATTATCTTTTCCAGTTTATGGATGTTGGAGTTATGATCTCAGAGCAGGCTACAGCGCTCGAAGATCACAACATGATGTATCAAAATTTGCCTCTTACGAGAATGCCTGCCAAGTGCTGCTTTATAATTACGTGTCCAAACACATGATTAAAAAACAAACACACTTAATAATTGAAATCTGAATCATTCATATTCATATATCCATTAAGTGCAAACAAATGAGGTTGGTAATTTTCAATAATAGGACACTCCTAATGCCCCATTACAATTTGGCCCCAAAAAATTTTGGTGCCTATAAGAAAAGTTCTTGGCATTGCCAGATATAACTAGTAGCAGGACCTGGCGATCCTCTTGAACTTTTCCTGATGGAAGCTAAATTTTAAATTTATTCTTATTGGGATAAAAATTATAACAACAGTGTCAAATGTGTCTATTTCGTGCAAACATTTGGTCGGAAGTGCACATATAGCCTATATTTACGCAAAATTTTCACCGGGTGCAAGTAGTTTTTCAAGTTTGCCCCCGTTTAACAATATTTAGCAAAATACCTTATTTTGGCACGGAGCCAAGGTTTCAAAGCACAAATTTACAAGTGTTGGCTTTTAGGCAAGAGGTCAAGGGCAAGTGTTCTCTTGCCAACACTTCAAGTTATATGTGGAGAATGCAAGAAGAGATTGGAAGGGGCAAGAGTTGCCTTTTGGCAATACTTACGGCCAAGTGCTGGCAAATATTGAATTTTGCCAACACATCAAGGACAAGTGTTTGCAAATAGAGATAGGTCAAAGGGCAAGTCTTGGTCCCGTGAAAACAGATTGACATGGATATTTACGTTCATAATTTTTTCATTAAACTTAACAGGGATATTTTGTAAAACCATGTTAAGTGCAGATAAAAAGGTAAACCATCGCTTATGGTGTCATATTTCTGCAAAAAAGGCCATATTTACACCCTACTATTTATTTGAATGAGATGGAAAGGAAGCTTTTAATATTTGGTTACTAAATATTGAAATAATTACTCTATCCATTTCAAAAAGAATGACACAATTTTTTTGTTATTGTGTTCCAAAAAGAATGTTACAATTCTAAATTTGACAACAATTTAACTTCAAATTTATACCTTACTATCAATGAGATATTTCATAGCCATATTTTTATTTATAACTTATTTTACACCACAAGTTTTAAAAGTCTTTTTTTATTTCTTAAACTCTGATCCAAATTAAACTATGAGGGGTCGTTCGGTTGCTGTATAAGCAACTTAATACCCGCGCAAAACTCCGCATTAATTTAGCGCAGCGTTCGGTTGGTTTTCTGTGAAATTTTAATACCCGCATAAAATTAGTGCAACGTTTGGTTGCGTTTTTGTATATTCCGCATTATTAATACCCGCATTATTAATGCGGGAATCTATGTATTATTTTATGCGGGGTAGAAGGTGGTATTAATAATGTGGATATTAATAACGCAGGTATTAAAATTTAAAATGACAAAAATGACCCTCATTAGGAGGATATTTTAAAATTTTATTTAAGGAGTAAATAAATATTTTAAATAATAATATTGTTTATTAATTTGTAGTAATATATCAATGATTCAAAAAATAATCCCTACGTTATAATATATGCATGGATAATAACCACATTACTAAATCCCGCGTTAACTAATACCCGC
The DNA here is from genome assembly GCA_029990575.1 of Petunia axillaris subsp. axillaris. NCBI lineage: Eukaryota > Viridiplantae > Streptophyta > Magnoliopsida > Solanales > Solanaceae > Petunia > Petunia axillaris. The sequence goes on from JARKNS010000009.1 coordinate 62,973,158, forward strand.
ATTATTCATACCCACATTACTAATACCCGCATTAATAGTTAATACCCGCGTAAACAATACCTTCAACCGAACGACCCCTGAGGGTATTTTGTTGGCTTTTTGGTTGGCTTAAGTCACATTTAGTTAATAGGAGTGTTTGGATAACTGAAAGGTGCTTAAAAGAACTTGGCTTTTAAGCTGAAAAAATAGCCAAAAGCTAAAAGCTGGACAATTCTAATTTATTGGTTTTTGCTGAAAAACTGTTATAGTTTGACCAACTATTTTAACTTTTTATCCGTTACAATTTTTTAAAAATTTAAGTGATACCCCCACTAACAAATACCTAAAATTATGTTCCTTTTTCTTTTGTTCCTTTCAAAAATATTTTAATCATTTTAGCACAAAAAACACATTTTTACCAAACACTTCAACAGTTTTTTGGTTAGTTTCAATACTTTTATACAAACACGTAACTGCTTATTTATAAAATAAGTTCATCACTTAAAAAATACTTTTAAGATACTTTATTTCGGCCAACCCAAAACGACTCTATGACATCCATTGTGAATTGGAGTACTAATTAATAGGTTAAATTATACAAATATAAAACATAGTAGCAGGTTTACAATAAAATAGCAACATTATGTCGCTTTTCAAGAATATCAATACTTTCTTAACATTATATATACAAGTTATTAAAAAAAAAGATTTACTCAATAAAATTGAAAATACACCCTGCACTAAAATCGCCCATAATTATAGGCATGTCTTTTCATCTGTTCCTACTTTTTTGGGATTACAACTATCCAATTACTAATTCTATTGTATGTTTTTTGTATGTCTATCGTATGGTGTATGTGTATAGTATGTATATTGTATGGCTATTGTATGGCTATTGTATATGTATTGTATGGCTATTATATGTGTATTGTATGGCTATTGTTTCTTACGTATGCCTATTGTCAATTTTTAATAGATGGTTTTGATGTAAGAGAATAAATATTGGGTGCATAAATATAAGATTAGATTTATCTTTTTTTTAATTATATTTTCTTTTCTTTTTAAATACATTCTGCTATTTTTTGTAGCAAAAAACAAGAATGTTGCTATTTTTTGTAAGTTTTGAAAATATTTAGAGTAATTTACACTGTATGCCCACCCTTTTGATAGTAATTACAGAGCATACCTATTTGAATTTTCCCTACCCATCAATTGAAAAATAATTACAGCCAATACCTATTCCCTTAAATCTCTATCACATTCGCCCAAAATTTCCCTCAAATCCCTATCATGTCGCGCCCAAAATACCTCTCAAATTTCCATTTCTTTCACCTTCCCCATTTCCCCCATAATCGGCCCGTTTCCCTCACCTTTCCCATTTCCCCCAAAATCAACCCGTTTCTCTCCCTTTAATGGGTTGTTTACGGTGGTGATGCAATGGTCTCAATTGTCTGCAATGCTGCTGGAGTGATGTTGCGATGGTGATGGCTGGAATTTATGAGATGGCTTAGAGATAAGATGTTACAGTAGGGGCGTAGGACTGTGATTGGAATAGCAATGGTCGTGATGTTGTTTTGACGAGGTGATGGGAAGGTCAGTGGTGACAAGGCTGCAATGGTGACGCAGCGAGTTTAATTGGCAAGGCTGTGGGGTCGAGTCAATGCAGCGGGGTGCACTGTGGTTCTGCTGTGGTGGTGCTGTGATGTTTGTGGTGGCGTCGGGGTTGTTTGTCTCAGTGCGATGATCGAGGGATAATGATGATGTGGTGTCGATACTTTGATGGCAACAGTAATAACTCAATGTAGCAGTGATGATCCGAGATTATTCTTTAGTTAAAGTAGTATACTTTTCTACAGAACAGTTAAGCTAGTATACCCTTTTGGTATACAGTGCCTTTTGGTATACAGTGTACAATAAAGGGTATACAATAGAAAAATAAAGCTTTTGTAATATTATAAACAATCAAGGCTGGTATACAGGTTCGATTGGTATACAGGAGGCAGCAGTTGGACAGGGTCGATAGCGAGGAGGCAACAATGATAGCTACATTGAGGCAGCGGTGTTAATTGTTTGTGTGGGGTTGGAGAAATAGTAGCAGTAATGATGTAGTGTCATGCTTGTGGTGGTGTGACTATGAAGCTGTGGTGATGAAGTCGAGGGGTGGCAATGGCATATTGGAGCTGAAAATCAAAGAAAAAATTGCATAAACTGTATACTACAATAGTATACTACTGCAGAAACTGTGAGAGTATACTACTATAGTATACAGCTTACTACTCTTACACTTCAACTGTATACTACATTAATTTACTGAAATAGTATATTCCTTTAGTATACAATTTACTATATACTTCAACTTGATATTTGTATACTATTTTGGTGTACAGATTTTTATGTTGGATTGAAGTGTGAGCTACTATCGAATAAATGAATGTTTCGAATATTGTTATTTTAAATGCAATATACATTTTTGGTATACCATATACATTTCTAGTATACGATATACCTTCATGATATATTTCTAGCAAATTTGCACATGCATAAAAATAAGGTGGGTGAGGTATACTCTATTTTTCACAATATACTTTTATGGTATACAATTCAATTGTTTTATTATCATTGTATACCTTTCGACTATAATGTATACTTATACAGTATACAGTTCATAGTAAAATTATGTCGAATTTGGAGCTGATTAGTGGTTCTTGAGATCAAACATTTAAGTTAAAAATTAAAGAAGAAATAAACTATATCATTTATTATTTTATCAATTGTATACAAACTATATGTCTTTTCCACTTGTATTCTTCTTCTGTGAATCAATGAATCAAAAGTATGGACCTTCTTCCCTTCACACTGATACTATTTAATTTAATATAAAAGTATATTGTGACAAATCAAACTCGTATACCATTGTGGTATTCTTTTAATTAGTAGATACAAATATATTGTGACAAATTATATTTGTATACTATTGGGATACACCGTCTACTAGAAAGGTATATAATAGAAGCACGTTTATGAGCTAATAAATTGTGACAAATTAAAGTTGTATACAATTATGGTGTACGGTATAGTGGAAAGGTATACAAGAGAACCATGGTTTCCATTTAGTTTACACAAATATATTGTGACAAATTATATTTGTATACCATTGAGGTATTACCGTCTACTAGAAAGGTATATAATAGATGCACGATTCTCTTTTATGAGCTATTATATTGTGACAAATTAAAGTTGTTGTAGTACAAAGGTATATCATTTTGGTATATATATCGTATACTAGAAAGTTATATAATAGAAGCATGATTTTGTCTTAATACAAAAATATATTGTGGCAAAATTGTATACCATTATGGTATACCGGTATATTAGAAAGTATATAATAGAAGCATCTAAAGGTATATAATAGAAGCATGATTTTCTCTTAATATCAAAAATATACTGTGACAAAATAAAAGTTGTATATCATTATGGTATACTAGTATATTAGAAAGTATATAATAGAAGCATCCAAAGTATATAATAGAAGAATGATTTTCTCTTAATACAAAAATATACTGTGACAAAATCAAGGTTGTGTACCATTGTTAATGTTAATGCTTGCTATCTAATACTATCCTAACAGCTAGTTGTAACACGTCAGTATCTGCATAGCTCAAAAGCACATTATTGTACAAGCATAATATGTCAGTATACACATCAGTTCCACGATTAACATCATAGTTCTGAATAGGCTCGGGGAGCTTTTCTTGTTCAGACTGATCATTATTCTGAAGATTATTCCAGCACCCTTGTAGCTCGATTCACATCACGACGAACTACATAGGCTCCAACAATAATGTTATTCATTGGTTTCAGTACATAGTCAATCAACCCTGTATCACCAATGTGGAGACGAGCAACATCTCGGGCCTCTTGCCTAGTCATCCCAGAACTCCCAATTATACAGAAACAACACCACTACAGTAAAGCAAAAGTGGGAATATATTTTCTTATGTATACCTTTCTGGTATTCAGTATACTTTGATAGTATACTGCTTTAATTAAGGTATACAAGCAAATGAATTAACGAGTAAAGGTACAGTGTATTCTATACAATAGAAAGATATACAATGAAATACCCATATTGTACAAATTTTACTACAGAATAAAGAATAATTGATATTGAACATCATACCATTTGATAGCCAACACAACATTCAGTATACCAATAGGGTATACCCCCACACTAACAAGGTATACAACTAGAAGTTATGCATAAATTACACCAACAGTAAAAGCATCAGCTATTTCAGACACGCACTAAAATAAAGAAAGTAACATAATTTGTCAGTATATCAAGACTCTATAGGGATATTTTTGCATGTCAGACGATTGTGGCCTTTCTTTCCACAGCGTTGACATGTAAGTTGCACTTTCTCATGGGACATTTCCTAATTTGATTTGATTCTTCCCGTCATTGGCCTTCCAGGTGGTATTCTGCCTTTTGGTGGTAGCACCTCTTCTGGTATCTGCCATGTAGTTTCATCTGTTATAGGAAAAACTGGTATTGCATACGTTTGAATAGAACTCTCCCTAGTGTAGTATTCAGAGCAGCATTGGTATGGAGACAATTTGAATTTGTCCAGCACTGCCAAGGCATGTCGACATGGCATTTCTTCAAGATCAAACCATCGACAAGTGCATGTCTTTTCAGCCAAGGACACTTGATATGTTACTGAACCATCCACTACTGAATGCAAGAAGTCATTTGATGGCAGGACCTACATCATTTTTTGTGAAACAAATTGTATTAGTGACATTGAAAAATACAATAGACAGTACTTTCCAAAAATATACATTGAAGTACATCATACCCTCATTGTTTTTTATGCGATGATTTCTGCTGGCAAGACATCATCATACTTTTTAGACAGATATTGAACTGCATAAAACTAGTATACCCCAACGATGTACTGTACAGTACCAAGATATAACACGCAACGAAAATACAGGGGAATAAAACTAGTATACCCCCAGGGTATACTGTACACTACCAAGGTATAAACTGAAGAGTTTTACTGTGTTGCAATTGCCTTGACGTTAACACTAAAAAGAACAAAGTAGCAAGCGCAGTTGCACTATATACCCATTTGGTATTTGCAACGTAATTCTTATGCATACATTTACGCAAAAATAGGAAACATAGTGCATACAGTATGTTATACAACAACTCAGAAACAGTAAAGTCAAAAATTAATTCTTCTAGAGGGTACAATTATACTGTATACCTGCTTGGTATACTGTTATTTCCACAGTATTCGTTAGTGTATACAGTTCTGTTATTTGTGTTTTACAGAGTATAGCTTTATGGTATGCTTATGCGCAAACTGACGTGATTGGAATACATTAGAACTATATACTATTACAATAGAAGTATATACTAAAATAGTATACAATAGACAAATTATAGTTATATTACCTTCTCGAACACAATCGATCAACCTTAAATTGAAATGTCCTGTAAATCGCATAGTGCTTCATAACACTACCGAGGACATCCTTGTCCCTGAAAACTTGCCCAGTTTTAATGTTCCGATGATATTCATCCGTAATGATGTTGCCTTAATCAATTTGGACAATGTGATCGCCTTCTTCAATTTCCATATCCATCATCTCAACCTCATTCGACGAAATTTCTATGCCTTCCATATAATTCAATGTTGTGGAACTCTCCATGCTTGTTAGGTTGCGGAGTAAGGGTATTGAGATTGAAAAATCGATCATGTCAGGTTTTTTCCTCTTTTGCTGCATATACAGCTTCACTCCCATGTTATTATAGATCGACATGGGAGGATATGCATCTTTTACCCCAAATTTGATCTCAAACTTTTGTTTCGACAAATCAATATTTAGGAGCTCTGCGATAGCTGTATGGAATTGTTTAAAACCACAGCTATATTCAATCATAAAACCAGCGACTTGATAATCACAGTACCTGTTAGCAGAATCCCAATGACCATTAAACTGAACTAAAATTTCGGCTTCCATTGATATTGTGCGAGTTTGTATGCGGAAGAAAGTATACGAATCTCTGTATGGTGAAGAAAGTATATGGTGCGAATTTGTATTTGTGTAAAAATTAGGGTTTTGGTAGCATGAATTTTGGGGAGATTAGTTTGGAGTGGATCTGTGATGCTTTGGACCTGGGAGAAGCAGGAGTTTAAAGTGGGTATTTAGGTAATTAGTTTAGTGGGTAGGTGGGGTAATATTTAAAAGTTATGGGTAGTGGCTGTAATTACTTTAGCTTGTGTGGGTATTTTTGTAAGTCTCCCAAATATTTATATATTTTGTAATAAAAGTACATAAAGTTATACTCTGTGTAATTTTCCTAATTAATATCACCAAACCCTACAGGTTATATCAAATATCAACCAAAAAGAGAGACTTTTGTATCGTCTAGACATTTGTTATAACTTTTTAATGTACTACAAGTTGACCTGTATGCTTATGTATTCTTTTTACTCAAACTGAATCTAATAGCCAGATATGTATCATGTTTTTAATCGTCTAAAATGGGTTACAAGATCTCAGTACAAGAAACTTTTCTTCAACCACTAGCTTGAGTGCGATTGCAATTGAGTTCATAGTTGACTTCATACTATATTTATCACCATTGTTTGTCATGAACACGCGAATATGCGTTAGCTATAAAACTATTTCTTTGTCCCCATCTGAGCAGCCAAGTAATTCAGATTAGAAAGTAAATTTACAATATTGCATATTTTCAGCAACATTTAATTTCCGCTACAAACTATTGGTTTGATAAGATTGTTATATGTCTGCACTTTCGATAATGACCAAAACAGAAATAAGATGAAGTAGAAAAATTCCAAGCCAACAGTATACACTGCCTGTCCTTAAGAAATCTAATCCCCTCACAGTTACCCAAGGTTTGTGGATTAATTTCTCCCAGGATAGAATGGAATTATCCTCACTGTGATAGCGGTAATTCAAATCACAGTGAACAGCGAACTCAAATAATGGTAGCAAATCACACTGACTCAGAACTTACTTTTGTTTTGAAAACAAATGCAAAAGGTAATGAGAGAGAGAGAGTGTATGAAATTTTTGGATGATTAAAATGAGGCAAAATGCCTCTCTATTTATAGCCACAAGATTTGGAGTGAAAAGGCATGAAGGTGTCTTTTGGTGAAATGGCTGTTCATGAAAGGCAGCCTTCAAGGTGGCTGTTCAATGAACAGGCACCTTTTCATTGGTGAAGTAGCTGTTCATGAAAGGCAGCCTTCAAAGTGGCTGTTCAATGAAAGCACCCTTTCATTTGGAATAACTTTACAGCAGCCCACCTTTGGAATATTTGCATAAATAGTCCACTTTTTAATTTCGTTACGAAAACGGCTCCATATCAAATATTAATATAAAATATTAATATTTATTTCATTTCCCATTCACACCACTTTACCTTCCTTCCAAATCCAACAATCCCCCACATGAATGGGGAATGGCTATATGAAGAAAACATGCAGAAAACTATGTGATTTGCAAGTAAGAATTAATTGCATCTGGATAAGTGGGTTTTCCTTTGAACTTTCCGTAGTGAACATATATCGGATATACTCGGTCAATCGGTAGATTTGATATCTTTGAACCGTCGAACTTTGGTGTATACCTAGACAACATATGTCACACAATTAATCCTTGACCATTTTTTGTTCTCATTGTTGTGTTCGTTTCAGCCATGAACATCGCCTGGTTCATGAGTGCGTAGAGAATTGGCCTTACAGAATTCTCCTTGAAGCGGCTTCCACTTCACACTCACATAGGTGATTTCTAAACGTGTAATCCCGTAGATCTACACTGTTTGACAAACCCCGTATCAAACTTAGATAATCATTAAAAAACGTCTTTAACGTTTTATCCTTGGTACTAAACATTGTCTTATTAAGAGGATGGGTTGAGTTGTTTGACAATGTTGGAGCGGTCGTGCACAACTTTTTTTGAGCTCCTTGAACCTAGATCTTGGGATCTCCAGTCTTCTAGGTAGAGTTACCGCCATGACGACTTGTGCTCGGCCATAGTCCCATTCCTCTTGATGATCTCTCAACATCATCTCTAGTTAAACCTTTAGTAAGTGGATCCGATACATTATCCTTTGACTTAACATAGTCAATTGTGATAATTCCTCTAGAGATAAGTTGTCTAATGGTTTTATGTCTTCGTCGTATATGACGATTTTTACCATTATACATAAGGCTCCCAGCCCTCGATATTGCCGATTGACTATCGCAATGTATACATATAGGTGTCAACGGCCTAGGCCAAAATGGAATGTCTTCCAAGAAGTTACGGAGCTATTCAGCTTCTTCACCGGCTTTATCCAAAGCTATGAACTCAGCCCCCATTGTAGAGCGAGCAAGCAAGGTTTGTTTGGATGATTTCCAAGTTACCGCTCCTCCACCTATTGTGAAAATATATCCACTTGTAGATTTTGATTCTTTTGAGCCGGTGATCCAATTTGCATCACAATATCCTTCTATAACAGCGGGATACTTATCATAGTGCAAAGCATAGTCTTGGGTGTACTCCAAATAACCCAAAACTCGTTTCATAGCCATCCAGTGATTTTGTCCAGGATTACTTGTGTATCGACTCAGTTTACTTATAGCACAAGCTATATCTGGTCGTGTACAATTCATGATGTACATTAGACTTCCCAACACTCTAGCGTAGTCTCGTTGAGACGTGCTTTGTCCTTTATTCTTTGTAAAGGCAAGATTAACATCAATTGGAGTCTTTGAAGTTTTGAAGTCTAAATACTTGAATTTTTCCAGGACATTTCTGATGTAATGAGTTTGAGATAATGCCAAACCTTGAGGAGTTTTGTGAATTTTAATACCCAAGATTAAATCCGCAACTCCCAAGTCTTTCATATCAAACTTGCTAGTTAGCATACGCTTAGTAGCATTGATGTCAGCAATATCTTTACTCATTATTAACATGTCATCCACATATAGACAAACAATGACTATATGATTTGGAGTGTTCTTAATGTAAACACATTTATCACACTCATTAATTTGGAAGCCATTTGACAACATTGTACTGTCAAATTTTGCATGCCATTGTTTAGGTGCTTGTTTTAGTCCATAAAGAGACTTAACAAGTCGGCATACCTTCTTTTCTTTCCCAGGAACCACGAACCCTTCAGGTTGTTCCATGTAGATTTCTTCCTCCAAATCTCCATTTAAGAAGGCTGTCTTTACATCCATTTGATGGATTTGAAGATCATACACGGCGGCCAAAGCTATTAGCATCTGTATGGATGTAATTCTGCTTACCGGAGAGTATGTATCAAAATAATCAAGGCCCTCTTTTTGTCTATAACCTTTAACGACCAGTCTAGCCTTGTATTTGTCAATAGTACCATCAGCTTTCATTTTCCTTTTGAAAATCCATTTGTATCCTAAAGGTTTGTTCCCAGGAGGAAGATCAACCAACTCTCATGTGTGGTTGCTTAAAATGGATTCAATCTCACTATTGACTGCCTCTTTCCAATATGGAGACTCTGAAGAAGCCATTGCTTCTTTATAAGTTTGAGGCTCATTTTCCAATAGGAAAGTCATAAAATCTGGTCCAAAAGAAGTAGACGTCCTTTGACGTTTACTACATCTTGGATTATCATTATTTGGCATACTTCCTTTTGTACCTTCTCTTGGTCGTTTCGTGCTGACATTTGACAATTCATATTCACTTTTATATGGATATATATTTTCAAAGAATTCAACATTATCTGATTCCATAACCGTATTAATATGAATGTCAGGATTTTCTGATTTATAAACCAGAAAACGATATGCCTTACTATTCTTGGCATATCCTATGAAAACACAATCAACGGTTTTTGGTCCTATCTTTTCCCTTTTAGGTTTAGGAACTTGTACCTTTGCCAAACACCCCCACACTTTGAGGTAATTCAAGCTTGGCTTTCTTCCCTTCCACTTTTCATATGGAATGGATTGTGTTTTGCTGTGGGGTACACGATTAAGTATTCGACTAGCTGTAAGAATATCTTCCCCCCATAAGTTTTGGGGTAAACCCGAACTTATCAACAAGGCGTTCATCATCTCCTTTAAAGTTATATTCTTCCTTTCCGCAATCCCATTAGATTGTGGCGTGTAAGGGGCAGTAGTTTGGTGAATAATGTCATATTCCAAACATATTTGTTCAAAAGGAGATTCGTATTCACCGCCCCTATCACTTCTTATCATTTTTATTCTTTTGTTAAGTTGTGTTTCAACTTCATTTTTGTATTGCTTGAATGCATCTATAGCCTCGTCTTTACTACTAAGTAAATAAACATAGCAGTAACGAGTGCTATCGTCAATAAAAGTTATGAAATACTTCTTTCCACCGCGAGATGGTATTGACTTCATATCACAAATATCTGTATGAATTAAGTCTAAATGTTCGGAATTCCTTTCAAGTGATTTTTAAGGATGTTTCGCAAATTTAGACTCAACACATATTTGACATTTTGATTTATCACATTCAAATTTAGGCAATACTTCCATATTTATCATTTTCCGTCTTATAGACAAATATTTTAATGAATCGTCATGTCTATACAAAACGTTATCTATCAACCAATATATCATTTTCATGAAAAGTCCTTATAAGTGACACGACTTCATGAAATAATACAACCTTTCTAGAACATGTACAAACCAATCACTAAGATGAACACGTTAAGAACTCTCTTACTATCACGTCAATATCCACCGAGGATATATAGGGCTTAAAAAACCATATGAATAATATAGACATTTATTGAATCTAACATTTATTCTTGACATGGATAAATCAAACGCCCCCACATTCCAAATATTATAAATACCTCTTCTATTGTCCGTAATAGGAAATACAAGGCCTTTAGTAATTAAATAATCACAAAGTAACATACCAGACCATGGCCTTCAATGATGTTACGAGACTAGCCAAATGAATATAAAGTATTCAACACTTTGAACCTGAGCCACTAATAAATTCTCCTTATTTATTTAGTAGCTCTAGGTAAAGCCTTTCCAAACGTTTCCACCATCATGGCCAAAGGGATGAAATCCCCTTTGAATAATAAAAAGTTATTTCTTTATTCTCATTCGCCATGTGTCTATCTTTTGGAAAGCTAATTACTTGCATCTTTCCAAGCCAATTACATATGGTTATGAATAGCCTATTTCCAAGTCAATTTCATTTCAGAAACTTCACCATTGGAAGTATAGTAAACAACCACATAGCTTGCTTTCAAATTGTCATTCTTTCTGTTAAATGAAAATTTTTATTCCATTTTCTTGAACCACAAAGGTTCTGCCAAAACAATGGTACAAAGAGTTACTGTGGCAAGCCCTCTGGACATGATCGTTGTCTTGTCCAACACAATTGGGGTTCTTTGCCTGTAAACGAAAGTGTGAATATGCCACAATCATTTTTAACATATCAGTGAAGTTTTTAATCTTCAAGCCGATTTAATATTACAGTGAAGAGATTATTCTTCAAACTGGCTTAATGTACAGTGAAGTTTTTATATCTTCAAACTGCAAATAATAATATAAATATTTTAATAATCCGGAAGTTTTTAATCTTCTGAACGGATTAAACACACAATAATTTTAATAATCCGTTGAAGTATTTAAATCTTCAAAAACGGAATATTAAATTTGGAGTAGAAAATCTTTTCAGATTTTAGTCTCCACAACAGTTTGGAGTAGAAAATCTTTTCAGATTTTAGTCTCCACGAACAGCCTATTATCGATTAGCAGACCAAAATACAAATTAAATTTCTTAAGATTGTTATATGTCTGCACTTTCGATAATGACCAAAACAGAAATAAGATGAAGTAGAAAAATTCCAAGCCAACAGTATACACTGCCTGTCCTTAAGAAATCTAATCCCCTCACAGTTACCCAAGGTTTGTGGATTAATTTCTCCCAGGATAGAATGGAATTATCCTCACTGTGATAGCGGTAATTCAAATCACAGTGAACAGCGAACTCAAATAATGGTAGCAGATCACACTGACTCAGAACTTACTTTTGTTTTGAAAACAAATGCAAAAGGTAATGAGAGAGAGAGTATGAAATTTTTGGATGATTAAAATGAGGCAAAATGCCTCTCTATTTATAGCCACAAGATTTGGAGTGAAAAGGCATGAAGGTGTCTTTTGGTGAAATGGCTGTTCATGAAAGGCAGCCTTCAAGGTGGCTGTTCAATGAAAAGGCACCTTTTCATTGGTGAAGTAGCTGTTCATGAAAGGCAGCCTTCAAAGTGGCTGTTCAATGAAAGCACCCTTTCATTTGGAATAACTTTACAGCAGCCCACCTTTGGAATATTTGCATAAATAGTCCACTTTTTAATTTCGTTACGAAAACGGCTCCATATCAAATATTAATATAAAATATTAATATTTATTTCATTTCCCATTCACACCACTTTACCTTCCTTCCAAATCCAACAAAGATAGGATGTCAATTGTCAACCTATGGTCTCTTTTCGTAAGCCTCAAGTCTCAGGAACAAGTTGGCTAGAATACCACCGTTGCAATAACTAAAGATGACAGTAAAGTACTTTTAACATTTATCCGTCTTATTTTTACAATTAGTTGTTTGATCAAACTATGACAATGCTTTTTACTCTCATGATTGCACCAAAATGGTGCTCCATACATGTAGTGCAAAGATTATTACTCCTTAAATAATAGAATGAACACCAATATCATTGATCATAAGTATTTAGACAAGTCACAGTATCAGTCAACCTCGATTATTGCCTAAGGTAGCAAAAGTCACATTATTTGGTGATTAAGCTCTCTCTATATATACCAGCATGCATGGGTAAATCTTCATCCAACAAACTAACAGCTTGTTTAGATGGTTGTAACCCATGGTATGATATTGTATTGTTATCATGGGTACGACGTTTGTTTTGATTATTTTTTTAATTAACATTATATGGTACCGTTACATAATTTTCTTACCCATCATGCCCTCACTTATTATTTGATATTCCTATTATGGACACTCGTACTTGTCCACTTTAACCATAATGACTCTTGTACTTCAGGAAGTGTCAAATTGCCCCTCCTACTCGTTCCAAACATAACATTTAAATCCTCCCGCACTGATGTGTCTTGTATGCTGCTTATGTGGCAACTAAGCGTGAGCCACACGCTTTTTTAGTGCGTGGAACAGTGTAAATGCAGTAATAACGGCTATTTTTTGGTCTTTTTAAGGCTCTTTCACAACCAATTCATTTACCTTCATTTTTTGCTTTGTCATTTACTTCTTTTTCCTTAGTTTCTTTCAGCCTTCTTCTTTATTCCTTAGCCTTATTTGTTAGGAAAGTCCTAATCTAAATAGGTAAAGTCCTAATCATCCTTATTCAGAAAATATTTAAAGACAAAATTTTAAAGTCACTAAAAGATGTTTAAAGTTATAGAGCCTATTAACGATTGAAGAGGGATTTATAGGATGTTTAAAGTCATAAGTTTGTACAAGAATAAACAATTTTAAAGGGTCCTACAAAAAGCCCTAATTTATTCACCCTAAATATTTCAAGATTCTTTAGCATCGATTTAAAAGCCCTAATTTCAATCAAAATGCGATAATCAATCAAAATTCCTAATTTCTAAACATAATATGACTAAGTGATCATGCAAATCCCTAATTTTTATTACAAATCGCAGATAACAAATCAATACCTAAAGAACAAAATAAAACGGGTTTAAACCTTACCTCAAATGTTGGGAAACCTTCAAATATTGTTAATCAAACGGGTTAAATGTTCTTAATCAAACGATTATCATTTTTTTGTTGTTAATTAAATGGGTAAATTTTGTTTGGATATGTGGTAAGTTTGATTTGGAATAGGTTAATCGACGGGTGAATTTTCTTGGCCCTTTTGTTTACCTTTTTTCGTTTAGGTTTCTTCCTTGTTTTTACCGTGTAAAAAAAATACGTGTAAAGTCATATGGGCCACCAAACTGACGTGGACGCCACGTAGTAGCGTTTGTGCTACACGCTTAGACGGGAGGGTTTAAATGTTATGTTTGGAACGAGTAGGAGGGGCAGTTTGACACTTCCTGAAGTACAAGAGTCATTATGGTTAAAGTGGACAAGTACGAGTGTCTATTTGAGCGTTCTGCCATTATTAAACCACGGTAAACAATACAGTCTATCCAAACGTTGTACAACACAATACGATACAATACTATACGATACAATACAATACAACACATTATGAAACGATGGTTAACAACCATCCAAACGGAGTGTAAAAGAAACGCTGATCAATATCCTCTTAAAACAATATGACAACAGCTGATCAAACTCCTACACAAATTCCTCCCAAGTACTTACAGGATGATGAACTCAATGAAGAGTGTAAGCAATTGCTCTTAACTCTACCTAAAGAAAGAGGATGGGTTTCATCACATATCTACAACTATCAAGGTGTGCTTGCATGCCAACTACAATTTCAAGCTCAAGATAGTGATATATCATCCTTGTTACCACTCCTAAATCAGGAACCACTTGGTTGAAAGCATTCTTATTTGTTTTGATAAATCGTTTTCACTATCCTATTCGCGGAAAAAATCACCACTTAAGCTTTATGTTGATGGGCAAGTTCCTGATTTTTCATCCTTTATTATAGGTTGTTATCAACTCATTTGCCATACGCTTCATTACCAAAATCTATCCAATACTCAGAAAGCAAGCTTGTTTATCTATGTACAAATCCTAGGGATACATTTATTTCTCTCTGGCATTTCACGAACAATTTAAGACTCCAAAACTTGGGAACTAATTAATTCCATTGAACTAATTCCATCGAGGGAAAGTTGGAGATTGGAAGAATTACTTTACTACAGAGAAACTCAATCATGTCATTGAACAAAAGTTCCAAGGAAAATTTAGGTTCTAATTAGTAAGTTTGAGTTAACACTATATATATTTTGAAAATTGCATGTGATAACTTCATGTCACCTTATGCCTGAAAGTGAGAAATTTAATAATTTATTGTTAAAACTATGTTGTTTGAAATAATACTTAAAAGAATGGAGAAGTTCTATTACAGATCTATATATTTCCTTATTTCTTTTGTATGGAATTCTTTCAGGGTTGGTTAGTCTAGTTCGAAAACTAAAAATAACACATTTAAAAACGTTTTAACTTTGGACTTCAGGTCATTTTTTTGAAAGAAACAAATTATATATATAGCTAGCATGACTCCCCCACCCCCATCCCCTATAATCAAAGAGACAAATTCGCCGAATACAACAGTATTAAATGTTATACATTTTATATTTTTCATTACAGTAAATGATTCCATATGGCCTTTTATAACTTCAATAGAAGAAGTAACCATATATAAAGATCTCTTATGTTATTTTTATAAATCTCGTATGTTATTTCTTCAATGATCTATTATGAAAATTTTGTATATTTGCTAAAATTACAATTGTAAAGGACAATAAACCACTCCCTTCTCATTACGTTGCATCCTATGTTCATATATATATATATGTGAACTATCATTCATTTGTGTTACAATAAGAGTAAGGTTCCTCTAATTAATATCATGTGTTAGATACTGCAAAATTTCTCAGCAAAATCAAGTTATAAATCTGGATTTAACACAATTGATATTTGTTTCTCATATCTCGAACAAAGCCACTTTGATCTTTAAGCTCCACATCATATGTGCCTTGTTGCTGTGGTGTAGTGGTTATCACGTCAGTCTTACACACTGAAGGTCCCCAGTTCGATCCTGGGCAGCAACATTTTTTTACCAATTTTTCAGTTGTCACATGCACTTTTTTTTTTCCTCTCAAAAATTAAAATCTTCTTTACAATCACACTGAGAATCTTCTTTACTTCTGTTCTGTATATGAATTGACAGAATGTTGGTGTTAAGATGAGAGAACATCATTTTCCATGTCAGCATTTTCCGGTGATCGTTAAACCACAATTTAGGAGAATGACTTTTTAAGATATTTTAGATAAGCTGAGTGATATTTTTGTCCCAAATCAAAGGAATGTGATTTTTTTACATACTTATCAACAGTTCAATGACCATTTTAGGAATTAATTCAGAGAGAAGGCTCCAGTTCCCTTTGGAACTTCTTCAACAGATTCATTATTCGCCTGGTAGTTTGTTCTGTCGTTAAATAGTTCCCTGCGGCCATAAAACCTCAGAAAAAATTGCTACTATTTTTGGTATATAAGATCCTTGAAGGCCAATAACTTTCTTCTCTGACGTTTCTATCATTGAACAAAGCTGTTCGTGGGTGATTTTAGCCTCATCCAGGTTACACCTTATTCGTAAGTGGCTAAGCCAAAGCAAGATAAACTTATAGGTGTAGATGCCTTCCCAGACAAACTGGCTAAACTTCCCACAGGTAGAAACAACAGCCTCATAAGCCATGATGTTGTCACATGCACTAGTTCTATCAATGAATGAAAAAAAAAAAAAAAAAAAAAACAAGGAGTGTATCTTTAATTTTTTTGAGTTCGATGATCAATTCCTTTCTCTTAGATAAAATTCTAAGAACACTCTTAGGTTCTATGTGGCATTTGCCTAACATTTGAATAGGTAGAGAGAGATTAATCGCCAAAAATAATAATAAGAGATGACATATTTCTATTTATTTAATTATATCAGCTCGTCATTAACATGCAAGTCTATTTTTTTTTATGAGCAAAATATATGATTGTTCTTTTAATAGCTTGAACTCCAGATATTTATATACTCTGATACTATGTGACGTGACCATGTTGGTGTCAGGGCCACCATCATAGGGTCAGTAGCATACAAAATATGTATCAGAACCTAGCATTTCTGATAGATAATATAGATATATTTCTAAAACTTCATCAAAAATCTAACTATCTTAACAACGTTGTTTATTCAGACTTTTGTGACTGCTTAGCAAAATATTGTCATACATAACATGTACAATAACATAACATAAAAAATCGGTGCCAAAAATAAACTTAATGTGTTAGTAAAAGGTCGTTAATCTAATTATATATACTATAAAAAAAATTAAATAATAACATTACCCTTCGATATATAGGCTTTTAGTCTATATTAACCCCACCAACAGAGTCCTACTATTTATTAGTCCATAATGGATTTTTCGTCAAAATGTATTGTAATATTTTGTGGTGTGGAAAGAACGATAAAAACAAATTTAGAGCACAAAGTGGGGAAAGAGCAGATTTTGTCCCTTAATTGGTGTCATTTCAAACAGGAGGAATATAATATATGTATTTTATACAAATCAAGCTAAGGGAAAAATACCAGAGAGGCAGAGAAAGCTACGTTTCATAAAATGTTTAATTGGCCGACATGCAGTTTGCTGTGTGTATCCAACAAGTTCTTTTCTTTGTAAGCTTTAATCGTACTCCATAATGCATTTTGTGTCAAATTGTAATGAATTATTTTGTTGAATGTAGGAAAGGATAACAAGTATAGAGCACAAAGTAGGGAAATATTGCAGATTTTGTCCCTTAATATCTATTTCGATTAGGAGGCAAATTGAACCATGTATCTTGCGGCTGTCTATGTCTTATTAGGCAGCAATACATTTACTCAGAAAACTGTTCAGAGAGGGGAAAAATAATGAATTTGAAACTAATGGATAAATGTGATATTAGTGCGACTGTCAATTCTGCACGTAGTTATTACTCCTATATTCTATGTTTTTTGTTATTATAAGATCTATTATTCTATAATATAATGATGAAGACGAGACGCGGAGGTAGAATTTCGAATAAGAATTCAAAAATTTTAAAAGTGAAATCTTGACTTGTGTCAAGGGTTCAACATATATTATGTATATTTAAAAAGTCATTTTATCTCGGACGGGTTGAGCCCTTGTCCAAGTGTAGTTCCGCCACTGATGAAGACTATATTAAAAAAACCAAATAACTTTTTATCTTTAATTTCTAATACATTAAATACTTAAAACACGTGATTTAACTTATAACAACGAACAAATTATTGATCGGGTACTTTTGTGATAATACTAGTATATATCTAGGTATCATTACAACAAGAGATTATACTTACACTGGTTTATTTTTGTCAAACCTTTTACCATTTGTTTCAACGTTTAATTTTCTCAAGTGTAAGATCCTAAACTGAAATTTTCTTTCTAGCATGACACTGATTGACAATGTTTTCTCAGAACTTTATAGTTTATAGTACTATCTTAAAAAACTTACTAACTCTATTCCTCCCCAACCCCCACCCCCCCCCCCCACCACCCACCCCCTTAAAAAAAGAGAAAGATTCTGTTGAACGTAAAGGAATTTTTTAGGCGTAGTTGCTAAATTACCCTAAAGAAGCTAAGGACGCGCTTATACTCCCAATAATTAATGATAACAGCAATTTCTAGCTTAATTTAGCTGATCTACTAGTTGGACATGATCACACATTTCTCCACTTAGCTTTTCCAAACAATTATTGTAATACTATCAAACACGAATTAACAATAACAACAACAACGATAAAAAGAACAAAAATTACGAATTCAGACACCTTTAGATGAAAGGACAAGGTGAGTACTAATGACATTATGACACAATTCCATACTTTGCTGCATGAGAAATGATCTAATATGTGTGATCTAATCTAATATTCTAATTATTAGATTAATTAATTGATAGATGCACCAAAGGAAAGAACTACCGTTTTCTTTTCACGTATTCTATTTGCTTCCCCCTTGTACTATTTGAGGGCTTCACTTGATAACCAATTAAGGTGCACTAAGTGGTCTTCAAGACATTTACTACTATGGGTAAAATTAAAAAAAAAATTACCTTGAAATTCTAACTGGATAAATATTATGAGACGACTATTTTTAAAAAAAAAATGACAAATAATTTGAGACGGAAGGAGTAGCAAATTATCATTTCCTTGATAAAATAAAAACTAAACATGTTTGAGCCACAAGAGAAGCGAAAAAGGAAGGGCACAAGAGAGGAGCTTTGCGGTGGACCAAAAATAAAATGTACATAAAAGGCTACCATAATCCTCTCTTTTCCTATAGGCTGGCGAGTTTAATTTTATTCATTAACGTAAAAAGACGGTAAAACTATACACACAAATATTTATACCAAATCATATCAACAAATCATAGTTTAGTGTATTAATAAAGTGGAAGATATATTTATTTGGGATAAAAATTCGATATGGGTAAGTTCTTATGTAGAAGTATTATTAATTAGATTATATGTAAATAAACAAGTTATGGTGATATCGGGTTAAAATTACAAGTTGTATAGTACTATACTCAAATGTGGAATCAAAGTTTGAAGTTACGGCTATGTGCAAAGCATTTTGATTTTTTAAATTTAATGTGATCTAAATTAATAATTTATATACATTAAATGAATTTTATAACACAAATATAAATTTTGAATTAATTTTACAAAGTACGGCTAAACGTACATCCTACCCTCTACCTGCGCCCCTGGCCGTAATCCAAAAGCTATGTACTATTTGTATTTCCTAAAAATGTGTTTCAGGTATTACAATTAAATTTGTATTTAGTTGAGTCTTAGGCGACCGTTTATATCTCAAATTAACCGGTTGATAAACGATTTACGTGGACAAGTGATCGATTTACTTAATGTTACTTCGAAAGTAATGCAAGTAGCAAATTCAACAGGACGAACAATAGCAAATTTCAGTGATGTAGTGCAGTGAGTTTAATTCGAGGACAAGTGTAATCGAATAAATGAAGACAAGCAACGGATTCACAGTCTATGATGATCGATTCAATATGGTTTTGGGCAAATTACGAACAACGTACACAATTTACTGCTTTATCGAAGGCGGTTTAAATATTAGTTTCGTTCAATATCAAATAAGCGATTAACAAGATTCGCTGAGTAAGGTTATGATAGAATTATATTAACGATAGCGAATATGCAAGATTATATGACAGCCAATGACAGTTTAAATAAAACGATAGAAACGCAGTTGACGAAATGGAGAACTTTATCAAATTAATGCTACGATCAAAATGATAATAACAACTACTTAATGTGATCGATGATAACAAGAAAATACGTTAAGCAATGAATTAGTAATACGATCAACGCAATGACAGTATATCAATAAAATTGATGACGATAAATGGATATGTCAGGTAATGAAAATAACATGCAAACGACGGAACAGACAATAATAAATCAAATGAACGAAAGCAGTAAAGCTTATTGTATTTGAAGAATCGGAGATTCCGATTGATGTTTGATACAATAGTTGAGATTGCAACAATGATAGATTTGCTATAGTAATAATGGTGTAATTGAATGACAATAATAATGCAGCTGATGAAAAAGGGATACTTTTTTGTTCAGATGAACGTAAGTCTACAAATGGGAAAGCATGATCTATTCATAGGCTAAAGGGATGTGGAGTCTCCAACCCTAGAAGGACTCCACTCTCTCACGTCTCTCCTTAGTCACGCAACAGCAGTTGCCCACGTCCAACAATTTCTGCTGAATCCGCTCCGATAAAAGTGGGATAAGATCAACCACCGTTATCTGATAAAACAATCGTCTTCGAAATCTTTCGATCGCAGTGTAACATAACCGATCACATCAATGATCGAAGCAGTTTTCGATCCGACCTTGTTTTGTAATGTCTTCAGAATCTATTCTCACATTGCCATGTAGTTGACCACGTGTTCTTTGCGTGATCGGACAAAAATCGACCAATACACTATTATCACTTACCTCAATATTAACATCCCCTTTTCAACTGAAAGACCAATAGAACTAAAAGTTTTTTTAATATATTTTCTGTTTTTTGTGGCTTGGGAGAAATTAAAGGGCTTTTTCATTACATATTGTATATTCTAATAAGGGTTTCTTCCAAATGATGACATGCATGGAATCTTAACTGGTAAGGGATGGACTGGAATCCGGCGCACTATAGCAAAACACTCGTGAATATGACATATGTGCGCCAAAACAATCGACGAAGACGTTGTGATTATGAGGACGTGCCCCTCCATGTGGGCTCTTTCAATTCCGCGGGCCTTGCACCCAACATTTAGGTAGGATGAAGAGAGCACAGAGCCAGAAATTTATATAGGAGAACGGCAAAAATAATATTACTATACTATCGCATTTAAAATTATTTTTATAAGACTATAGATCATGTGTTCACTTCACGCCGAGAAAACAGCCACTAATATATACTTGCAACGAGATATGTTGCGGACATCATGCAAGAACATCATATTTGGCTATATGCCTCTAGGGAGGAGGAGGGGGTTAACTGTTAAGGGGTAGAAGCAATGTGTGAGTTCATTAAACCTTGTACTT
The DNA here is from genome assembly GCA_029990575.1 of Petunia axillaris subsp. axillaris. NCBI lineage: Eukaryota > Viridiplantae > Streptophyta > Magnoliopsida > Solanales > Solanaceae > Petunia > Petunia axillaris. The sequence goes on from JARKNS010000009.1 coordinate 62,994,542, forward strand.
ATAGAGATGGTTGATGAATATAAATTTACAACTATTAGATTACAAAATTAATCATAATAATGATGGGATTTAAATTATATAAATTGATAATATAAATAAATTGAACTATCACTGTTATTTAACTGGTTTTATTAGGTTAATTATAACTTCTTGTTGGTTACCGTTCAATACCTATAACTGAGAGTTATCAACAATTGTCTTTTTAAGTGACATGATTAAAGTGTCTAATCGTTTCCATTGTTAGTACAAAAATCATAAACGCTTTCTGATATGATATGACTTGTGTAAAGCTTTTCTGATGTTTTCATTTTCACAATAACAGGAATCAAGAAAATTTGGAATCTGTAAAACGCTCTATATAATATGGAAAAAATTACACAAAATAACTATCACAATAGTTAAATTATAAAAAATACCGATACTTTCACTATATTTACAAAACATAACAATAATATAACAATAGTTTTTCATTTCTTCCAAACATAAACCCTAATTTCTCCCTCTCCCTCCTTCTCTTCCCTCCTTCACCCATCCACCACCGTCCCCCTCCCTCTCACCGCCAATACTCATGCTACCGTTCCCCTCCCTCTTCCAACCACTGTTCCCCCCCCCCTCTCTCGCCACTGTCTCTGCTTCTCGCGGCGGTGCTACCACAGCTGCAGCGGTGCAGCGCTCCGATCTATGTTTTTCCGATGGGTTTTCCCGATTTGGTCCTTTTTTTCTTTTTTCCTTTTTGTATATGTATGTTTATGTATATATTTGTATTTTGTATATATAATTTCAGATCTACTTCTTTCTCTTCTTTTTTCTTTTTATTTTTTGATTTTGTATCACTACTAGAAAAATCGGCTTTTCCGACCGCCAAATCGGTCGGTCAACAGTCGACATTCCGATCGATTTTCGACCGATTGCGGTGGTTGAATAAATTTAGGTCGAAACAGGCCTTCGACCGAAAGTCGGTCGAAAGGTCGACCAGCTTTCAACCGACAGTCGGTCGAAGAACATGGAAAATCTTTCTTAAGTGACGAGTTCTTCGACCGAAAGTCGGTCGAAAGCCGGTCGACCTTTCGACCGACTTTCGGTCGAAAGGTTGGTAAAATGTTTTGACCAACTTTTCGACCGAAAATCGATCGAAAATATGTAAAAACCTGCAACATAAAATCTGCAATTAGCCATACACCACCTGTAAATTCAGCAACACGCAACAAAACCAGCCAAAACACATTCATAAACGATATTCAAATACATTAAAGTTTTTTTGAATAAATATGTATGTGTGTATTTTGGTGTATAAATACATTAAAGTTTTTTTGAATATCTTGTTGTGTTTATTTGTATATTGTTGTATGTTTGTGTATTTTGTACTTTCAAGTGTGTGTTTGGTAATTTTTTGGTTATGCATTTTATATAATTTTGTATATAGTAGTATTTATGTGTATGTCTTGTATTTGTGGTTTAAATAATTGTATGTTTTGTATTTTCTAGATTATGTATGTTAATGTATTTTCATTTTGTGTTTTTTTGTATGTTACAAGCTTTTTTCAGATTTAGAAAAAAAAAATCAGTGACCTGCCGCCGGTGGCCGGCGCATTACTTAAGTACATTTATGAAAGCAGATATTAGTAATCTCCTCTTAAATCTGCATTACAACTTCATAATCCATTGTACAACTTGTGGAACGTCAGGTTTCAACATCTCAACATTTGACAGGTAGATGTAGTCGAACTCTGACATTGGCGATTCTAATTAATTTTCTAAGAAAAAATTACTACTCCTATTTTGTATAGGAAAAAAGTTCTGTTGGACTGGATGAATTAACAAACATGCAGGGCAATAGTAGTGGTCCCTAGATAAACATTTAATAGCGCAACTACCTCCACAAAGGAGTTAATAATTCAGAAAATTCCTAGAATAGAGAAAACAAATTGAAAATAAGATAATTATGTTTGAAATAACCGAAGGACCGAAAAGGGAAGGAAAAGGAAAAAGACAATAAAGGAAAAGATTGACAACATAAAATAGAAGACATAAAAGGAAAAGACTGACAACATTAAAGTGAAGATTATGAAAAATCACAAGTAACTTTTTACTTTTTTGTGACTTCCTCTCTTACACTGTTACAGTTATTTTATCTTGACTTTTTAAATAGGACTGGAGGAAATAAAATTTATCGGGGTATTCGCACTCCTCCATTTCACATGCCCAAATCATCGCAAGACGCTTCCCGCATCTTGTGCACTACTGTTGCCACTTCCATCTTGTCCCGTATGACCTCATTCCTAATCTTATTTCGCCTTGTATGCACACTCATCCACCGAAGCATCTTCATTTCGGCAAATTGCATCTTCTGGATGTGGGTGTTCTTGACTGGCCATCACTCAGCCCCATACAACATGCTGACCTTACAACCACTCTATAGAACTTATCCTTAAGTTTGGGTGACACTTTCTTATCGCCATAGGACACCAGATACGAGTTTCCATTTCCTCTAGCCTGCTCCTGTACGATGTGTGACATCAACGTCAATCTCTCCAGTTTCTTGGAGTATTAACCAAAATACTTGAAGCTTTCTTTCTTAGGAATAACTTGTGTATCAAGCGTAACTCCTCCCTCTGGCTGATGAGCTGCATCACTAAAATTGCACTCCATGTACTCTATTTTCGTCCTGCTCAACCTAAATCCTTTAGGCTTATGAGTCTGACTTCAAACGTCCAGCTTGTCATTAACTCTGCCGCATGTCTCGTCAACCAAGACTATGTCATCTGCAAATAACATACACCATGGTACCTCCTATTGAATATTCTAAGTCAGTTCATCCATCATCAGAGAAAATAAAAATGGGCTCAATGCTGACCCCTAATGTAGCCCCATCTCGACTGGAAGTGATCTAAGTCTCCTCCCACTGTCCTCGCTCGGGCCTTAGCTCCATCACACATGTCCTTAATTGCTCTGATATATGTCATAGGAACACCTCTAGACTCCATGCATCTCCACAAAATCTTCCTCCGGACTTTATCGTAAGCCTTCTCTAGATCAATGAACATCATATATAAGTCTCTTTTCTTGTCCCTATACTGCTCTATCAGCCTCCTCAAAAGATGGATGGCCTCCATAGTCGATCGTCCAGACATGATCCAGATTGGTTCTCGGAGATAGTTACATCCCTCATCATCCTCATCTCAATCACCCTCTCACAGATTTTCATTGTATGGCTTAGTAGCTTGATAACCCTATAATTGTTACAATTTTGAATAGTATGACTTAGTAGCTGGAATAAAATTATATATCAATTTATATATTTATTTTTGCGAGATAAGGTGGAAACATTTCAATAATATTTGACAAGAAGATGATCATACACTCTAGAATCAAGCATTACTTAGGATGAATAAATTACAATAGTTCTCTTAAATGTTAGATCTTGTGAGAAGTTTACAAATATTTTTTTAGACATATTTTTAAAGAAAATCATGTATAATTTTTTTTAAAAAAATAAATATAAAAACAGCTAGATTTATACGTCGATTCGGTTCAATATTTTTTTTTGTTGCTCAATATCATAGTAACTCAAACCAAACATGTTCAGTTTTTTTTTTTTAGCCTGTCTGGTTCGATTTTCTAGTTTGACTCGATTTTGCCTATTGACTTGAACACCCTAGTCGAAGCTATGGGTATACTTAAAAAACTGAAAAATCAAACCAAATAAAAAACATATCCAAACTAAAAGAAAAAAATGACATTTTTTTGGTTTGATTTGATTTTATTTTTTAATTTTAAAAATCGATAAAAATTGATTTAGTATTGCTTTAAGGAGAAATGCTCAAAATAACCGAACCAAACCAATTAGATAAATTCCTACTTATTAAAAATAATAAGTACATATATAATTATGTATATTTTATATAAAATTTTAAAAATTGACATGATATGTTAACTTTTTGCACTCCTAAATTCTAGTTTAGTTTCTCACCGTTGTAGTTTTTGTCTTCATATTCTAGTTTGAATCCTAATCTTTATTTTGATAAGTCAAGCAATTCATTTCATATTAAAATTAAGTTGTCTTGTAGTCCTTCAATCATTCATCGTTCATAAATTCAATATCAAGTTTGATTAAGTTTCTTTGAAATGGTTAAATAATTAAACAATCATAAGATTTTTGATGAAGCTAAGTTTGTTGCTTGATTATATATGTAATTTATTCTTTTCTAGAGTGCTCTTAGCTAGAGCGTGTTATAGTGGAATATAGTTGCTAAAATATGTGATTGATTATTGGAAATATATGTCATATATTTAGAGAGAAAAAAAATCGAACAAACCAAATTAACGGAGAAAATCGACAAAACCTGAAATAGTGAAAAATCAACCTAATTTGTTTGATTTGATTTAAGTATTTGAAAATCAGACTTAATAAATTTAAAAACCCTTAATCAGAGCTACTAGCTTGTACATCGATTATCAATTTCCTAAAACCATTAAAACTCTTGAGCTAAACATCTAGATGAAGACGACCTAATGCTATGCACATATAATTAATTCCTGTATTATTAATTTTTACATAACTTTTTCTCAAATGGAACAACTACAACCCCTAAAAATTTTAAACAAACCCGTTCTTTAGAAAAAGGAAAAAGAATAAAAATGTGACAAAAATCAACTAATAGCTCCAAGTCCAACCCAAAAATCCAATTCATCTTTTGACCATCTCTTGTCCCTTCTCTCCATAAAACTAACAAAAAATAGATAAAAGTCAGCTCTTCAATTCTTTTCTTCCACTTCATTATACTCCCTGATTCCATTGTCAGAACCCCACACCCCACCACCCACCTACCCTTACACTTCTCTATATCTCTCCCACAAGCCACAACATATTCTTTTTTAGATTAAAGTCTTTACATTATTTATGTACTTATAGATCTGATTTTTTGTTTTACCCAAAAAAAAAAAAAAAAACTCTCTCCGTCCCAAAATGAGTGTCTGTGTTTGACTGGACACAAAGTTCAAGAAAATAAGTATTAAAACTTTTAAATTTTGTGGTGAAAAATGAAAGATGTGTGTAATGTGATCCAAAATAATTCTTAGATTTAAAGAGTTGTCATAAAAGGAAATAGGCATTCATTTTAGGACAAATAAAAAAAGAAAAGTAAGACATTCATTTTGGGACGGGAGGAGAGAATTGAATCATCTGATCTGTTTTTCCGGTAACCCTTTTGATAAATTATTAGTACTACTATATTCTTTATTTTATGTGTTAATTTTTTTGTATGTGTTGAGTGTACAACAATAATTAATGCCTTTTTATAACACCCTCCTTCGTGCACTGCACCTTTATGACCACCACCAACTACTCTCTTTTTTCACGTACACATACCACACAAGATAAGTTTACATTTATTGCAACCTATATATTTTTCGATCCTTAGAGTTTTAAGTTATATACATCGTCATCATTCATTTATACAACTATTATGCTATAATTATTTTTAAGTGATTTGGTCGTATATATTTAGTACACTAACAACGATAATAATATACTCATTCCGTCTCAAATTAATTGACGCTTTAGCAAAATTCATTTGTCCTAAATTAGTTGATGCTTTAGGATTTCAAGACATTTTTTGCCAATTCTTTTCAACTATGCCCATTTTTAATAATGGAGTATCTCTAAAAAAAATTTAATAGTCTAATATTAAAAATGTGGCCAGGAGGGGTAAAATAGTAAAATACATATCCTATTTATTGATTTCTGAAGGCGTCAACTAATTTGGGACGGAGGGAGTATGATCTTACTTTCAGTGAGGTGGAAAATCTGTTTGCGAAAAACCCTCGGCTAAAACAAAATATTTACCGAGTATAACTTAAATGCTCTACATTAATGTGTGTTCTTTAACCGATGGTCTACTGAAAACAGCCTCTCTATCTTGATAAAGTTTAATAAGTCTGTGTACATTTCATCATCCCGAACCCCAACTAGTGGAATATGATTTGTATGTTGTTGTACATATAAAATGTGTGTATATAGGGAGAGAGTTGACCTTTTTTTGTGTAGCTGTTATCTTAATGTTTGCTGGCTCCCCACTCTCTCTTCTAAGTTTAGTTAACTCTATTTCCTATTCACATTCATTCATTGCGCTTTCTTCTTTCTCTTTCTTTGTCTTTCAAATAACAAATCAAACGACATGATCTTTTGTCGTTTCATATGTTAACTTCATCATCTTCTCTGTTCATCTTCACAACAAGACAAAAGGTGTTTTCTTGTTTTTTTTTTTTTTTTTTTTTGACTTCTTGAATGTGTTGTGTTAGATCTTGGTATTGATCTGGTTATTTATGTAGTTGGGTTTTTGTTATTTTTAATTGGTTACGGTTCGAGTCGTGTAAACAGCCACTGAATAGGCTGTGTATGGGTGCGGCTGTTTTCCGAACTCGAGCTTTGTGTACTTGACTGTCCTTTTTCTTTTTGATGAAAGTTTGTGTTTTTATGGTTTTTGCAGTCATACCAAGAAGCAGAACATTTTTGGTATAAAGAGATAAAAGAAGAAAATTCTTTTGATCCACTTTTGAGTCAGGTAAAGTTATAATAATGTTTGTTAATCATTTGATTTTGTAATAATTAAAAAAACCCCTTTTTGTTATTCCTTGTTTATGTTGTAGTATGAGATTGTGAATTTTCTTGGGATCTGCTAACAACCTGTCAGAATGTATCATTGTGGAGAAATTCCTTTTTTTTTTTTTTCCCTTTTTAACTTTTTATATAGAGGTTAATATTAACGTGATAAATTTTTGCACTATCAGGTCGTCGGAGGATAACTATAGGTAAAATTTCATGAAAATTGAATTTTGTAATATTAGCAGTTAGAGGATGACGGATGGTATAAATATTTTTTATACTGACGGTGTATATATAGGTGAAACTCTTTAAAGAACTAGAGTTGGATCTAGTTAGAAGTGTTAGATAATTGAGCTAAAGAACAAAACTAATGGTGGGGGATTGATATTTAACTTAAAGTAATGGGGTTTGTATTTTAACCGTTTGAGCTATGTGCAAGTTTTTAAAAATTGTGACTACTTTTTGTCTTTTTCTTCTACAGTGGACAAAGTTAAGATTCCAGGTGTTTTTGGCAATTAAACCATATGAAAGAGGAAAATAATTTATATTAAAGAAAGTCTTGAAAAGACAAAGTAAAGATGAGGTCTGAGTTAATTTACTTTGTTCTGTTTTTAAATTATCAAGCATCTTATGATTGAGATGATTATGCACCTTTTGGTCTATTTGTAGTTCTACAAAAGTGGGAATCCTATGTTACAGTATCAAATTTTCTTACTACAGTGGTGTCCGGCAGCTTTTGCGCCACCTCGATTATTACACTGTGTACTTGTTACCTCCCACCAGCGTAGGTTGCCATGGGGTTGAAGTATTCTTTTGAATTGATTTTAGTTGGTCTGAACTTTCTTTGAGTTGTTCAATTATTCATCAGTTCACTATAAAGAAGTCATTGAACTTTATAGGTTGATTTGTATTAGATAGTGTTATCTCAAACCTGTTGAGTGCTAAGTTTGTTTCCTGTTAAATATAGCATTCTCTTCTGTATTCTGCTGGTTTCAGTGATTCTGGGAGATTGCAAGAGTTTTCACCCAAGGTTCTCAAATATATTCTTGAATATATATTGACACAGGTTTCTGAGTCGCGTTTCTTCGTGACTACTGGATGTTTGCTTCACAGCTTTTGAGGATTCTTCAGTCTCTACCGGCCGATGTAAACAATGAAAACTGGTGAGTGTATGAACTCCTGTTTCTTCTTTTTGCTGCAGCTGCTTAAGCTCTTTCTTTCTTAGTTTATGACCGAGCTTATGCTATATTAACTCATATGACAATGTAGAAGTATCCGATAGTGTGCACTGTACCTACAGTTTATAATGGTTATTATTAGTATATTTTGAGAATACATAACCTGTGAAGGCAAATTAGGGATTCATATAACATAGATTGAGTCAATGTATTTGTATTTCCATTATGCTTGCAAGTAATGAGGATAGCCAATCTGATAGATCCTATCTACTGAATAGCTTTGCCGTCTTCCTTCATGTAGGGACTCCAAATTCACTTGATAAATGTTGAAATGTCAATTTGTCATGGTTTATTCTAGTACTCGTCTATTTCCAGATATCTTTTCTTTGGATGTTAATTTATAGATTATAATAGTAGTATTCCTACAAAACTTGATCCCTGCATTGAGAAGTTAAATTCGACTGCAGATAACCATCCTCTGTTTTGTGATTCAACCTAGTCTCTGTGCATGATTCTAAAACATTTGAATGCAACAACAGCGTCTTTGACACAGCTGAAGAGAAAGCAGCCATGAAAGGAACTCAGAAAGGGATATTAAGTCAATCAAATGGTTTCAAGGAGGAAGATTCTTTAGGTTTTCCAACAAAAGACTTCGCGAATTCAAATGTTTATGACAATAGCAATGACTCCTTGGCATTCGACACAAAAGATGGGAATGAATTCTGGAAAGTTTCTGATCTAGATGACTCTCTATTCTTTGACGATATTTCCAGAAGTAACAACGATGAAATTAAGACTTCAAGTGTAAGGGACGATGAAAATGTAGATATGTCCAAGATAATTGCTGACAAGAGGGGTGGAAATCCTTTTGCTTGTGATGTTCCCTTAAGTAACACAAATGAAATTGATGCTGCAACTGTGATGGATGATCAAAGTGGAGACTTGTCTAATATCATCCCTAGCAAGAGAAGCGGAAATCCATTTGAATGTGATACAAAAGATAGAGATCAGCCATGGAATATTCCAGAATTTGAGTGCTCTATGATGGTTGATTTCCTTGATGACAAAGAAAATGGAGACGTAGACTCTGATTCACCATTTACCTCTCGTCCGGAGTTGTTTGAGACGACAACGGGCTTATATACTGATAAGGTTGTCACTGATCACGAGCTGCCTGAATTGACAGTTTGCTACAGAGAGAGCAACTTTAACATTGTTAAAGACATATGCATGGATGAGGGCGTACCTGCAGTTGATAAAGTTCTAACTGAAAGCTGGAAGAATGATCAACCTAGCGCATCTGTTTCTGCTAACGCTGTTGAAGACCAGCAGAGTAACACAAGGGACAGTGTTGACACGGGGTCGCCCCCTGCATCTGTATCGAGAGATTCATCTGTCGAAGATGCCAATGACGTTGCTGCGACTCGTGATACAGAACAAGAGGTTACTGTAGCACTTGTTCCAAATGGTTTCAAACCTTCCCCAGAAAATAATGCCAGCAAAGATGCTGATAAGGATTCTTATCTGGAGGATTTGATGATGATTTTTGGTTCAAAATGTACCACAAATGGGAAAGCTACTAATGCATCAGAAAAAGCATCATCTGTTGTTCATTTGGAAGATTCCAACATTAAGAATTCTCAAAAAGTTAACTCTGATGGTGATCAATTGGCACTGCAGCCTGATCAGGTCTGTTCCTATCATTACGGATACGCCTATGGAATTCGGTGTTTGATCTTTGTATACATTCTTTTGGCATTGTTTGAGGATTTAGTTTCTTGAACTGCAGGTGCCTTTCGAACAAGCAACTTTGAAAAGCCAAAATGCAGTGTCTGCAGCCAATGAGACAAACAACAATGGTCCAGCTTCCAACTTATCAAAAAACACAGACAAAGGTATTGAAAACTTGCCTGAAAATCCCCTCATGTCAAAGGCCTCTGTTAACAAGGATGGGAATTCAGCTGCTCAAGTTCATTTTGCTAAAAGTGTGGACAGTACTGCTGACAATGTTCACCAACAATCCATCGAATCTCAAAATGTGGCTAATCTTGACGATCATAAACTCTCTAGTAACCTTCCACCAGGTGGCCAAGGTCATTTTGCTGATGGAGAGGCAAGTTTTGCAGCAGGTCATGTATCAGGTTCTATTACTTACTCGGGGCCTATAGCCTATTCTGGGAGCATTTCTCTTCGATCAGATAGCAGCACAACTAGTGCCAGATCCTTTGCCTTCCCAGTGTAATGCTTTGCTGCTACTCAAGCTAGTTTCTTTTTCTTTTCCAGATGATTAGTAACTTGTGATTAACGTTTTCCTTTTTTTCGCAGCTTACAATCTGAATGGAATAGCAGTCCAGTAAGAATGGCAAAGGCAGAAAGGAGGCGTTTACGGAAACAAAAGGGTTGGAGGCAGGGCCTTCTGTGTTGTAGATTCTAAATTCTTTTTTTTTTTTTCTTTCTTTAAATCTATTTATAAGGCTCTTAGCTAACAAATATACATCACCAAACTTCAAATCTTGAATCTTTGAGTATTGTAAGTATACATGTTGATATTATCTTAGGGAGTGGCATGCTATTCTTGGTAGGTTTTACTGGGCTTTGAGTTTGTTTTATCAAAACATAGAGGCTGCGGATGGATGTAAAACCCTCTCGTACATTTTTGCTTTCCTTATACAATCTATCTTATACACATTTATTTACTATTCACTTGGTGAGAGGTCTTGTTAGTTCTTACATTATTTGTTCTTGTGTAAAGTCCCTTCTTTTCATAATAAGCTACCATTTATATTTTGTCTTCTCTTTTAAAAACATTGCAAATGATTACCTCTTGCAAATGCTCCTCATCCTCCTGTTCCCCAAAGCTGTTCTTTATTATTTGAGAACTTAAAAGACTTATCCCACCAAGGTGGAGAGGCAGTTTCCAGCCGGCTAAACTAGGTCTATGTGATTTAATTTGAGGGAAACTTACGTCGACTAGGATGATGCAATCTTCTAACATGGTAGAACAGTTTGAATGTTTTAAGTTGTTCCAGAAACACCAAGGATGTTGGTAGGTGATGTTTCCTGGAAGAATATTCTTCTTTTTGGTCTAAAAGTTTGGTGCAAGTACTAGATTGTACTTCCTTAGTGCAGGTGGTTAGAAGGTTTAAAGTTTAGCTGTAACAGGTCTTAGGTTCAGTTGCAGCCATTTCGAACTTTAGAAGCATTGTTTTAAAGTTTAAGTTTGTGTAGGATCTGCTCTATAGCTGTAACTTTATGAAGTGCTTATCTATATTTGTAAAACTCTTTGAAAACATAAGTAGTCCTTGTACTTTGCAATTTTGAACATGTACATTCTTGACAAAGGTGGGCTTCTTTCATTCTTTGTTTGAAAGATTTACAAATATATACCATCCTAATACCAAAATTACAAAAAAATACCAACATTATTCCATTTTACAAAAAATACCAATATTTTTTTACATATTATATACAAAAATCAACAAAACTAATAAATTAGGGTTCCTCCTTCTTCCTACTGCCCCCTCCCCCCACTGCTACCACCCCAGGCGGTGGCGCCGCCTAGTCACCGCCGGCCGCCGCCGCCTGCCGCCGCCGGCCACCCATCGGACTTTTTTTTTTTTTTTTGGATGTAAAAGATGGAAAACACTAGATACACATATATACATTTTTTTTTTTAAATAACAATTTCTAAATGCATTTAAACAAAATATACATACACATACACAAAAAAATATGTTATACATACACTAAACACTCACATACATACACGGATCTACAGATCTATGAATTATACATACAAATTTATGTGAGCCAAGCTTGGACTTACATACACACACACATAAAACATACAAAAATATACAATATATACTCAGAAATACACATTCATACAATGATATACACATACATACACTCTGCACTAGTAAAGATATTCATATACATACATATACATACACCTGCGCAAAACAAACATACACTTGCTTCCACCTTCAAACAACCACCAACAATCACCAACAACCACCCCAAACATACACATACACGAGCATACAAAAGTCTACACGAATCTAAACAAAACAAAAAGAAACAAAAAAAGAAGAAGGAGAAGAAGCAGATCGGAGCTATGCTCCTATTACTATCTCTGGTCTCTGTTTATCCTCTTTGGATCTCATCTTTCAAGTAAAATGAAATTGTTGCAATTTATAAGAGTGCCAACTCTTTTACTTAGAAATTGTTGCAATTTATTTCATGGCAGTAAGAGCAACGACGGAGGTCACTATTACAGAGGCAGGGGGAGGGGGTGACGGCGGGAGGGTGGGGTGGGTGGAGGAGAGGAGAGAAAGAGAGAGAGAAGTTAGGGTTTTGGGTAGAGAGGGAAGAAAGGAAAATGAAAAATTGTATATTTTGTAAAATGTCAAAAAGTATTGGTATTTAGGGTAATTATTTAAAAATATCGGTATTTTCTGTAATTAAGTGGTTTAGTATGTCAATTAGCGTAAAAATGTCTACAAATGCCCATCTATTTGTGGGAAATGTTTGGGGTTCGTTCAATAGCCTAATGACTACTATTTTTTTGGCAGAATAGCCAAACTGACACATCTACTTGAGCGGTTTTGTTATGCCGACCTGTACTTACTGGTGTGTCATTTAAACACTCTTATTGTCTAAAAGCTAACTTTTAAACACCTCCGTGTCTTATGTAGCAAAGCTGAAGCTTAGTTGGCATTGGGGCGTGAATACATGCCTTTTAGATCATGAATAAAAGGAAATAGCCCCCTAAAGTCTATTTTGTTTGGCTTTTTAAAGGTCTTTCTTTCCTACAAGTTCAATTCACAATTTTTTAAGGCTCCAAGCTCTTCTTTGTTCGTTTCTCCTTCTCTTTCTTTATTTTTCTAAAGTTAAAGGCATGTTACCCCGTACACAATAAACAAATCAAAAAGTCTTAATTTTTAATGCCAAAAACCTTCTAAGATTCTTCGGCTCCCCTTCAAAAGTCCCTTGAAAACAAACTTTCCAAAAATGGACCACAAAACAACATATTCTTCACTAATTTTGAAAACTTAGAATAATAAACCCTAACTTCAAACAAACCCCTAATCACGATTTACAAAAAATCCTAATTACGAACTAAACTGATCTAAATAAATGTAACATTACAAAAATAAAAATTAGGGTTGAATCAATTTACTTATGAAAAGGGCAACAAGCTTTGACGAAGATCAATTAGGACTTTGAGGACTTTGACAAATTAGGACTTTGACTTAGTAGTCCTCATCAGCTTTGGTACCAAAAAAATCCTATGCCATGATTTCACGATGATTTAGGCCATTTGATACTCATCTCTTCGATCTCCTGGATCTGATTGGACTTCGCCGGAGTTATTAGCAGTAGCGATCGCCAACAAGAATTATTCCTGTTTTTGTTCCGTTTCTGCTAATGTTTCTTTAGTTTTTGTTTCGTTTCCGTTCATGTTTGTTCAGATTTGTTCTGTTTCTATACATGTTTCTTCAGATTTGTTCTGTTTCTGTTTGTACAGATCTATTATAGTGGTTTAATAAATTTGAACTCTTATTTTCTATTGCTCACGACTGATGGCGTTGAAAAAATATGATACAGTTTGAAACATCGTTGAAACATAAAACAATTATTGCAACAGTTTGATACATCTGAAACGATGTTGAAATGGTATGATATTGTCTGAAACGACATTGAAACAATCTGAAATAATTGTTGAAACAGTCTGATACGGTCTAAAAACCGGGGTTGATACAGTTTAAAACAGCATGATACAGTCTGAAATGGGACTTGATACAGTCTGAAACGGGTCTGATACAGTCTAAAACGGAGTTGATACAGTCTGAAAGGAGACTTGATACAGTTTAAAATAGTCTGATACAGTCTGAAACAACATTGAAACACTATGATACGGTCTGAAACAGTATGATACGGTCTGAAACGGCGATGAAACAATCTGAAACAACTGTTGAAATAGTCTGATACGGTCTAAAACGACGTTGAAACAGTACGATACGGTCTGAAACGGTGCTAAAATAATTTGAAACAGTGCAGAAACAGTTGAAACGGTGCAGAAACAGTTAGATACGGTGCTGCAGAAACAGTTGAAACGGTGCAGAAACAGTTAGATACGGTGCTGCAGAAACAGTTGAAACGGTGCAGAAACAGTTTGATACGGTGCTGCAGAAACAGTTGAAACGCTGCAGATACAGTTAGATACGGTGCAGAAATAATTGATACGGTGCAGAAATAGTGAGATTCAACGAGATACATAGAGGATGGATGAGGAAAAGTGAAATATGTAGAAAATGAGAGAAAAAAGGGAAAGTGGTAAATGAGTAAAAATTTCGCTTAGGGCCTTTTTGGCACGCGCTAATTGATTTGTAACCGTCAAAAATAATTCGCTGAGAAATAGTCACCTCTGGACAAATCCCAGTATTTTATTATGAAACTTTATATAAAGCTTTAGTAAACTAACCCCAGTATAAAATACGGGAATTTTGTTCAAAGCCCAGGTATTTTGTTATGGGACTGAAGCATTATATATAAAATCTTATAACAAAATAATGGGACCTTTGAACATGTTAGTTCAAGGTCCCATTATTTTGTTATGGGACTTTATATATAAAGCTTCAGTTCCATAACAAAATAATGCGACCTTTGCTATGAGATAAATTCCATTATTTTGTTTAGGGATAAAGTCCCATAACAAAATACTGGGGCTTTGAACAAAACTTGTTCACAGCCCCATTATTTTGTTATGGCAGTGAAGCTTTATATATAAAGTCTCATAACAAAATAATGGGGCTTTGAATTATTCAAAACCCCAGTATTTTGTTATAGGACTAGTCTGGGTGTTTTCCAACGCTAATGGAGCGTAAGTGCGCGCGCAAAGTTTTAGCTATTTCTCAATTAATTTTGAAACGGTGGATAAAATTCCTTCAGCGCATCCAAAAATGGCTACGCATCAAAATTTGTGTGTTAGGGCTTGAGGGTGTTATTTTGTGTGAGCTGATGTGTCTTGCTTGCGTGGCATATTTGTTGACGTGGAAGCCACTGCACTACATGACAAAACCGTTCAAGTAGATGTGTCAATTTGGCTCTTCTGCCTTTTTTTTAAGGCCGCCCCTCACCCTCTCTCAAAAACAAATAGTGGCCCTCCTACTTTTTGCTTCTACTATGACTCGAACCCACAATTTCTTGGTCATAGGTGGAGGGTGCTTATCATTTGAGCAATCCTCATTTATCTAAATGACAACTATTCAGTTATACAAGGATTAAAAAAAAAAAGAGAACCATACACAATTTTTTAATAAAATAGGGCTAAACTTCTTGAAGGGAATTGTACCTTGAGGAAATTAACTGAATCTAACCTTGATTTCACTTACGATCTTAAAATATTGTACAAAAACAAAACAAACAACCAAGAGAAAAAGATGGAAAAAGAGAATGAATAGACGACAATGCAAGTGATATCTCTTTTATTCCAATGAACGTAAATTAATCATCACATTGTTTTTGCTAGACAAACATACGTGAAGAAATGTAACAAAATTTGTCAGCAAATAACCTCTTTTTTATGGTCCTACAAGGGTAGGATGTTAGGTAACAAAAACTCAACCCAAATAGTGTGAAGGTTCTTAAAAAGGCAAAACTCAAAATTATAAATTTTAATAGCTACTTTATTTTGGAACTCTGAATTTTGTGCTTTGTGTATGTTTTTTTCTCTCTTCTTTTCATTGGACTCTGTGGGCTTATTACACTACTTTCCTTGCTTCCTTCCTTCTTTGACTGTTATAAATTGCAACCTTCATTTCAAAAGAGTAGTAACACTTTTATGTTAATTAAGTTTCATCATCAGCCAGTTATCAAACCATAACCATGAAAATCATCAGATTTATTTCTGTCCTTCTTATTTGCTTATCAATATTCATGTTATCTCCATTTTCATCTGCTGTTCCACAGTTAGGTAATTCATATTTTCTTTCTCTAGCTACCTCAACCTCTTTATTTATATATACGTTTAAAGATTTTTTTGGCACTATCACTGTAATGGAACTGATTATGACAAGTTTAGGTGTTAACATGTCGGTCGTGATACGGACAGTTAATTACTTGAAGATGTAGACCAACATAATGTGAAATATAAAAATTATTTACACTGTCAATATAGAGAACATAAACTCTTGATCTTCGTTTATGTTTCATGCTGACTTCATTTCTTGCAATTTTGGTAGACCGTGGTGTGAAGATGACTCTCTCTTCAAATCCTAGGAAGCTGAAGCTCAATGAACAACTAACTGTAATGAATTTTTTACCCCTTTATTTTCTCTTCTTGAGTATAAACTATAGAATTCCTTCTACTATTTTTAGTACAGTACTATTTTTTAGTGTATAGTTGTATTTTCTCATATAAATGACATGTTTTCTTTGTGTGAAGCAGGTGAAAAGCAATGAAGATCAAAAGTATTTTGTCCCATCCAACACACAACAAGCTTCATTACCAGGTATATATGTAACTGAATATATCATAGGTAGTAATATCCATTTAATCTTGAATGATAACTACATTAACTGGTTTCATGCATGACATACATTCTCATATGTCATATCTAAGATATACAAATACCAAATCCCTATCATGCAAAATACATGGCTTCACAATTTAAAATCGACGGAATAACGTAACGGTCTCTATTCCAATCACTAATTAAAATAGCGTACTTAGAGATTATGAGAGTGGATTTCTTTTAGAATATGTAGTAGGAACAAAGACTGGTGATATCGTGCAATACATTAGAATGAATAAACATTTCTATATTAGGAAATTAACTTTTATTGTTATAACCTAGTTGATTATAACCTTCTCATAAAACTATTTTAATAATATCAATAAGTTATAATTGTAATAGTAGATGCTATTTCCTAACCATCCTTTTACTTAAAAAAGTATGGCTTAAAAGTTCAATATTTTGATCCTTTAACTAACTAACTAAGCTTTTCATTGATACGGTTTTGTATATTCCATGGTTGCATGTGTACTATAATAGTATTATATTATATAGTATAGAATCTTAAAGTGCGCAGTTTTTTGAGTTTCAATTGGTGTACTTTTTTACTAACTTACAATCTAAAATATTATACTCCCTCTGTTCCATTTTATGTGTCATAGTTTGACTCGGCACGGAGTTTAAGAAATAAAATAAGACTTTTAAAACTTGTGGTTTAAAATGAGACATAAATGTTTGTGTCGTTGTAAATCATTTTATTAATGATAAAACTGTAATGTTGAAGTTAGATTGTTACCAAATTTAGAATGCTGTCATTCTTTTTGAAACAGACTAAAAAGAAAATGTTGCCACATAAATTGAAACGGAACGAGTAATTATCTAAGTGACTAATATGATGTGACATGTCTAGGTGAAGAACATGAGCAAGAGCCAGAAAAAATGGTGCATCCAAAAAAAGGGACAAGGCAAGAATGGGTTGAAGGGAAAGACACTTCAGAGTTCTTTACTATGGATTATCATTGGGTTAGAAGACGACGTCCCATACATAACAAGTTCATGAAGCCATAAATCCAGGATCCTTAAGCTTTTGTATTAACTTAGTTACTTTTGTTTAATTATTACTAGTGATTCCCAATATTATAAGTAGAAAAATATATATATAGTTGTTGGGAATACAATTTTGACGTAGAAAAATGAAGTGTCTTGTTGTAAATTTGGGAGTTATATTAGGAATGTTATGAGGATTATGTCGTGTTGTAACTTTGTTTATGGCCGACATTATATCCTAACTTTTTGCTACTAACAAGAACAGCCCTACCTTTGTTTATTATTGTAGTACTAATGTAACAATTTATAAAGGCAGTCAAATTAGTTTTCTCAAGCCCCAATATTTTGAAAATTGGTGTCACACATTACAAGTCATTTTTTAATTTTAGTTTTCATCGAAATACAAGTTCTCCGTACATCAGGCGTATGAATGTAGTATATCTGGCCATGAGGGATGTTTAACAAGATCTTGAAATTTGCAACTATGTGTCGACTCTAGAAAGGAGTAATCTTTATTTATGATATTCCAATAGTTCTAAATTTCCAATGCAAGTGGGTGCAACTTTGCTTCTAGGCAAAGTTAATATTCTTCTTCCAAGACTATTCCACTATTGTATTACTACTAGCTCATGGAGTAGTAATTAATCGTGATTTAACCATGGTATAATATATTAACATCGTAGTCCTAAACGTTGAAAGTTGGTTCTTACTTGATGACTGGTGTCAGGTAACTGCGAAGACAATTTTATTTCCAAATGCAAAACTTAAAGTTCCAATTGAGGATAGAGTAATACTTCTCATTCTACCACAACCTTTGGCATGATTTCCAATAACCAATTGATTGGTTTCCGACTTTTTTTTTTAAAGTAGAAGATAGAACTGAAGTTGATAAATATGGTCGCTATCTAGTGTTAGTAGTGGCTAGTAGTTGAGACTTTATATGAAGCAGCAATTATCTATGTGTTGTTGATAGTTTATTCAAATTACATACCATATTAATATTAGAATTTTCGTTCTTTTCTTCTTGTAATCTGTTCGTTTTTCCATAAACATTTATACCTATTAATGGTAGTAATTCGTATCTTACTTCTACCGTTCTTGTAGACTTGTAGTGGATTATTTTAGTGTTTATTTGTTTTAGTAATAATTAAAGATAATCGACCAATAATATCATCAAGTTGCTATGGTGTAGTGGTTATCACGTCAGTCTTACACACTGAAGGTCCCCAGTTCGATCCTGGGTAGCAACATTTGTTTTAAGTACTTTTTTTCACAAAAAGTAATTTTAAAAAAGAAAAATATGTAAGTTTCATTTTCATATACTTGTTATATTAGATCTTAGATTAGAAAATCCTTGAAATGTTAAAAAGCATTGCACCGTGAGAAATATATCTTACGCTATTGAGCATAAGTTACTTGTATTTTTGGTTAATCTCTTACCACCTTTTTAACTACTTAACAATCTTGAATACTATCCTTAGCCTCAATATCACATGTCCAGTTATCTCAATTAAGAAATTAGTTTACTAACATAGTTTTGGTTTGCTTCAAATTAAACTTCAAGATTGTCAATAACTTTAGTAATACACAAACTGACTTGTGATTATAAGCTTATTGTGAAAGGTTTAGGCATTAAAAAACTCTAAATTTAACTGAAACTTTCAATCTAGTAGTACTTTTATTGTATCTTTTCACCTGTCCCTTCTGTTGTATTTACTTTCACTTATGATGATGTCATCAATAGAGAGTATGTTACCTCCACCGAGGACATAGACAAATTCAGAAGTATGCTTCAAATTAAACTTCAAGATTGTCAATAACTTTAGTAATACACAAACTGACTTGTGATTATAGGCTTATTGTGAAAGGTCTAGGCATTAAAAAACTCTAAATGTAACTGAAAATTTCAATCTAGTAGTACTTTTATTGTATTTTTTCACCTGTCCCTTCTATTGTATTTACTTTCCCTTATGATGTTGTCATTAATAGAGAGTATGTTACCTCCACCGAGGACATAGACAAATCCAGAAGTATGATAACGAGTTCGGCAAAACTCAATAAGCAAGAGGGTTAAAATTACATAATGCATAGACTTCCGCTTATGTGAAAGGTACTTCCCGACCGAATCCGGAATGATAAAGTCCTAAGTCGTTTGGTTCAAAGTGGATAATCCCGGGATTATAAATTCCGGGATTAAAATTTGGACTAAAAGTGGGATAAATAAACCCACCTCCTATATGGGATTAGTTAATCCCATGATTTTGGGATAAAAGCTCTCCCAACTTAGCTAATCCCAACAACCAAACATGAAATTAATTTAATCCCAAATTTAATCCCGAGACTATTAGTCCAATCCCGCCAACCAAACCAAACGACCCCTAAATGAGGTGCACTAAGCAAAACTAGCACATCTTTGAAATACAACTATTTTATTAAAGGGAACAAATTGACACACTTCAAAACTACAAGGACCAACTTTGACATTTTGCCCTGCAACTCCACCACCCTACCCCCTCCCCCGGTTTGACCACCGTTCGCCGCCGCCTCCCGCCATTAAAAATGGCTTCCTCAGCCTTCTTCACCTTAACTAAAAAGACTAAAGTACCCTTTTCACTAACCACAAAAACTTCACTTTTCTCCACACTATGCAAGAAACTTACTACTACAATTACTCCACCAGTGCCTAAAAAAGTTCCATTTAAAGTTTCAGCAAATGGGGTGACGTGGAATGATCCTTACCATTGGATGAGAAAAACCAATGATCCTGATTTTATTAATTATCTTCATCAAGAAAATTCATATGCTAATGTTTTTATGAAAGATACTGAGCAAATGCAAAAAGGATTGTATTTTGAGATGATTAGTAGAATGCCTTCCAAGATATCTACCCCACCTGAATTGTGGGGTCCATGGTACTTTTTTACCACTTTATTCCTATGGAATTTAAGTTATATACACTGTTGTAAAAAAAAATTATACTTTAGTCTGTTGTAGCAGGTAACGTGTTGTATATTCGTATAGATACTTAACTGTAGATATCTTTTGTATGACTTAACGTAAAAAAGTTTGTATTTTGATTTGATTAGTAGAATGCCTTCCAAGATTTCTACCCCACCTGAACTATGGGGTCCTTGGTACTTTTTACGAAATTTAAGTTATATATATATTGTCAATGTAAAAGAAACGTTTTATACTAGTATCATGTTACTTTTGCGTGTTGTAGCATGTAGATATCTTTTAGATATCTTTTGGATGACCTGAATACATGATAGAGGAAAGACTTTCTTTACACTAGCGTTGTATATAACTTAAACCTTATTCATATGCTTGATTTGATATAAAACTCATGCGGATTATTTTATATGTGGCACCTGAACTATGGGGTCCTTGGTACTTTTTACCACTTTATTCATATGCATAATTTGATATAAACTTAGTTTACTGCTTATCCCACGCTATGGTCGGGTGGTAAGAGCTCAGCTTGTGATGTGTTGGTTAGACGCATGTTATAAGTTCAAACCATGTCCATTGAGGAAAGCATGGTATTTATGTGGAGGGGTAGAAGTGCGGGCCCATTAGCTACTGAGTTTCAAACCCGTGCGTTCAGGGATTTCTGAGTTATAAAGAAAACGAAAATGTGGAAAAATGTTTGAATTGATTATCGTTTGAATTTTGTTGGAAAAAGCTGAAAATAATAGTTTTAAATAAGTTGAGTGGAAATATATACTTGATAATTGGTGTCAGGATATGATAGTATGATTTGAGAGAAAAAGGTGGTCTTTTTATATTCTCTTGTATCGCATTTATTTGCCGCCTTTGTTTAGTCCATGTAAAGATAATGTCTTTCATATTGCCGCAAGGGCATTGATCTAGTGGTAAGAGCTCAACTTGTGATGTATGGGGTTAGGTGCGCATCACAGGTTTTAATCGTGCTACAAACACAAACCTGGTATTTAAGTGGAGAGGGGTAAGAAGGGCGGGCCCATTGCTCAGCAGGTTCGGAACCGTGCGCTGCTGACCCTTGGGAATTTCTTGACTTAATCATGATTATTTTGCAAAGTCATATTAAGACATTCCATTTGAATAGAGGAAACAGTAATTTAGGTAGAAACTAGAAAAGAAACCATATTGACCAAAATGCGATGAAGTGATTATTTATTCCATGCCGTACATTCTGCATTAGGTCTGTAATTACTTGATTGAACTGGGTTGTGCAATAGAAAAAGACTAATCTGATTAAGAGTTTGTGTAATTGTTGCGCGAATACATGAGTTGTTAAAATGTCTTGAAATATCGTACAGAATGGTCCTAAGGGCTCTTTGTCATATGGTCTCAATGCTACAGGCTGCATTTGGTGTATGCATTGTTATATGTCATCTGGTTCTTAATTTTGTATGGAAAGTCTACGTGCTACAAGATGGGTTTCTTTGTCAGTTGACCATTGGTATGTTTTCGGGGTTGTTCAATAGGTTATACTACCAGTACATTCCAGAAGGGAAGGAGTTTCCGATATTATGTAGGAAATTGGCTGCTGAGAGCAAAGGTTGGATGAAGAATGTAGCCAATTATGTGATTGGAGTTTCTAAGGAGGAACAAATATTGCTCAACTGGAATGAAATTGCAGAAAGATATGGTATATTATTCTCATAGATTAATTACCAAGACTCTTTTTTCTCTTGTTTCTTTTTCAAACATTTCTTATAATCAATTTCCCATCATTGTGTGCCTTTGCGCGTATATATCATTCTTTTCTCAACAAGCATTTTCTTTTTCTATTGTGAATTTGTAAGATGTTTACTATTCCCAAGCAGTTTGTATAAGAAAAAACTCAAACCTTTGTGCTATGACTGTATGAGGTGGCTCTAAATATTCTCTTCCTATTGCTTTTGATATGTTATTACAGTGTGCTTAAAGTTGTTTCCCTTTTCTTGAACATGATTGAAGGATAATGTAAATTATATGCGGGCAGTGTTGTGTTAGTTTAGGAAAAGAATCCACTCTGGAAGTATCCATATGAGCATATTGTGGTTAACAGCACAATAAAGGGTTAAAATACTAATAGGAAAGAAGGATGAATATTCCTATTGTTTTCATGCATGCAAATTATAGGTCATTGTTTTAGGCTCATTAGTTTTTAAAGAAGTGTGTCTGTTGTTTTAATTTGTTCTTGTTGTCGTAGGATATGTTCATGTGGGTACATGCCGAGTGTCTCCGGACCACCGTTATCTTGCTTACACAGTTGATGTTACTGGTAGTGAGCAGTTTGTGCTTCAAATTAAGGATCTCCAAAATGACTGCATTCTGCCAACTCTGGGAGTTGAAGGGGTTGTTAGCGTGGAATGGGCTCAAGATTCTTGTACTTTCTTCTATACATTATCCGACCAGAACCAACGCCCTTGCAGGCAATTCTCTATACTAGTTTGGTAACTATTGAAATTGGGTTTCCAGATGTGACTTTAACATTACATGGACAGGGTACATTGCACAAAGCTGGGATCAGATTCTGTGCATGATGTCCCGTTGTTTGTGGAAAATGATTCCAGTTTCTGTGTGGATATTACAAGTACGAAGGATGGAAAGTTTATCACTGTGAATTCTAACTCAAGAACTTCATCTGAGGCAAGAAATTTACCTCTAGCACTGTATAGATGCTTCATTATATTGATGAGGAAGTATCTTAATTCTCCTGATTGTCTTATTGCAGGTTTATGTCATTAATGCAACCAATCAGCAGACAGGAATTCAAAGATTTTGTAAGCGTGTGTCTGGTGTACAATACTTTCTTGAGCATCATCATGGCTTTTTCTATGTTCTCACGAATTCTCGTAATGGTGGTGGGGAATCACATTCTAACGGAGAATATCATTTGGCTAGATGCCCTGTTGAAAACTTGCAGTCAACCTGCTTGCAGGTATGTCTTCTTCCATCAATTATTGGTTCTAGAATGGGCTGCTGCGATGATGAAGCATTTACACATGCATGAGTATAAAGCTTTCAAAGTGTTCTATAAAAAAAATTCCATCTCTTGGTACTTCCTTTTGACTTTCTTAACCCGGCCGTTGGTTTTATGAAGGATTTGTACTTCTGATTATGTAACTCTCCTGAGCTAGTCCTTTTTCTCTGTGATGTGAGGCTGCATGCTCATATCTGCCAGCATTATTATGATATGTTGGTTATTTGGCTCCCTGATAGTTATTTCACTGAGTAGTTTGCTGTCAGCTTGTTCTTGGTAGAGTAGAGCTAGCCTTACTCTTCTACCAGGGAAGTGCAAAACGGAGTTACATTAATTCATGCTTATCTTGTTGCCTAACATTTATTTTTAGTTTTTGGCTTTTAATAATCTGCAAGTTTTTCCTGCAGAATATTATAGTACCCAGTGGTGACATTTCCATCCAAGACATGGACATGTTTAATGATTATCTGGTGCTTTTTCTCAAAAAAGAGGGTTCCTCATCGATATGCTCTCTCCATATGCCAACAATCATCAATTGTGAGGTATAATCTTAGAACTTAAAATATAGAAGAGAACAGGAACTGAGAACGACCTGTTTATTAAACAGGTCTATGCACATCTCTTTGGTGTACCTTAAAAGTATGCTATGTTGATCAAGAGCATTGCTGAAGTCAACTTTGTGTTGCTTAACTTGCTTTCCTAGTCGCTTACATGATGAACAACTTCCTGGAGGGGGAAGAAACTTCCTTTGATTATTGAGACGAAAAGTCCTAGATAATGTTAGCCTATCACTGCTCATGAACAAATATCTTTCTCGCTTCAATTCAGGTTTTCCACATTCGTCTTCCAATTAGCTTGTCCTTTTTTACATTTAATTTAGTAGGCATATTTCATCAGCTGAGAGCCAGGGAGACCTTTCCATTAACCATTATACTGACCAGAATTCCAATAAAAGTTCTGTCAATTCCACTTATCTTGTAAAACTACCGAGACAATTTACTGTTTTACTTATCCGAGTAACTAATGTGAGCCTTAAAGAACATTATTGTTCGAATACTGAATGCTAAAACTGATGGTCGCGGACATCCATGATGGAGTACCTTCTGTAGGGTCCTTTACCTACCTTGAGACTTGAGTTCATTTGTTATTCACATTGCTTTTTTATTAGTAAGTCAGTTTGTAAGTTAGAACTATCTCCTATTCAGTATTTTCACTTCCTTGCTTGGTCATGGTAGGAAACATAACCATCTCTTCGTTATTGTTATATGTGTTAAGGTGACCGGTTTCTCTGTTTCATACTAGTTTTCATGTTGTGCAGGAACAAAGGAAGATTGATGAACTTAATCCATGGTTCTTCCCTCTGCCATCTGATATGTGTGAAATAGCTCCAGGGTCAAATCATGATTTCACACGAACTGTATACCGTGCTGTTGTTTCTTCCCCAGTGGTAATGCTTGTAACTTTTTGTTCCTTCTCCAGTGATAATATTGTCAATTGAATTCAAATGATCTTCGATCGATTGTCATATTGTTGCTTTACAATATATTCTTGTATCTTGTCTAAATAACATTGTATATTAATAATTGTGTCTTCGTATTACTTCATTTTGAGGTATTATCACTTTATTCCATGGAAACTTTAGTCAGATCTTTGTATTTGTCTTTAATATCTGAAAATTCTGACTTCTTGCTGCATGCTATGAAAATTCAGCTATTTCCGCCTTGCCGGATAATAAATCATTCTTCTTTGTGAAAAACTTGAAAGGGTCCGTAAACAACAACTATTATGCCTCAATGCTAAACTATCTGGGTCTAAGGAGTCAATAAGCATCATGAGAATTTTGAAATTTCCATGAAAATTCCAGTTCTTATGGTCCTCTTCTCCTTATTACAACTCTCACATATGAAGTCTAACGATTTGACAAGGTATTGTAGATAAGAGGGAACTAAACGGAAACCTTAAAAAAGTGTAAGAGGGAACTAAAAGGGAATTGGTAAGAGGGGCTTTTTTGTTGATGTACACCTATGCGGCCTTGCACCTTACGTGCTTCTAAATGTCTATTTTTTGGAATACAGATGCCGGATGTTATTGTTGACTATGATATGTCAAGAAGAGCGTTCTCTGTCATTCATCAAGAAGAAGTACTTAATGTTTCCCACATTGCTAAGTACCAGTCAACCACCGGAGAGAAAAGCAGAAAAGAGCTTCTCAGCATCCCTTTAGAGAAGGAATACGACAATCAGAAAAATGATGGACAGAGATGGAGCGACTTTGCTGAAATTTATTCCTGTAAAGAAAAAGAAGTGATATCACATGATGGTGCAAGGATTCCTGTAACTATTTTGTTCTCTCGTAAAGCACATAAGAAGGGTCAGTCTCCTGGGCTTCTACATGGATATGGAGCATATGGGGAAGTGTTAGATAAAAGCTGGTGCATGGACCGCCTGAGTTTACTTGATCGTGGTTGGGTGATTGCATTTGCTGATGTAAGGTACATTTCTCTTTCACTGTAAGTTGGATCTTATATTTGGCATTTCTCAAGTAATCTTGTCCCTTAGCATAGTTTGGCCACTGGTTGGGGGCTTAGCTCATCTTCCAAGCTGCTGACTGCTGTCCCTCGGAACTCCTTACCCTCCTTCCTTTCCAATTAAAGCAAAGGAAAGAGAAGAAGGAGCCAAATTGAAAAAGAAAAGGTTCCCACAGGGAACTGTGAACGTTTTATGCATTTGTAGTGGCTAATTAACAATTTAAAATCATTTGAAAGTTAAGTAATTCTGTTATTTTGGTAACTTGTACCGAGTCTAATAGCTTTTTACGTATTTGCTCAATGTAGTATTAGTGATAAAACTTTTTTGATTTGGTTTTCCTTATATTGTTACCTTTTTCCACCCATGAGTTCCAGCGCGATAAGAAGAAAAAGTGGAAGTTCTATACTCTAGCTTGGTCACTCTCTCATTGAATTACATTTGTAGCTGTCAATTTTTTCTTTCTCAAATGCATGTTATGGTACAATGGTATGTGCTGTCAAATTAACAAGATACTTCACTGCACAGAGTCTGAAAATCAATATTGTTGTTTGTGAAAATTTGTAAGAGAAAATTTAGATACATATTTTACTGGTGCAGGGGCGGTGGTGGTCCCGATCCTTCGTGGCACAAATCAGGGAGTGGAATGAACAAGTTGAACTCTGTAAATGATTTCGTAGCATGTGGGGATTACCTTGTTAGTGAGGGTTATGTCCATAAAAATCGGCTGGGAGCTATTGGTGTAAGTGCGGGAAGTCTTCTTGTTGCAGCAGCAATTAACATGCACCCTGAACTTTTTCAAGCTGCAATTCTGAAGGTAAGCACTAATTGGGAACCTTTTAGTGTTCTTATAGATTCATTTAATAGGATACATAATGCATGTTTTAGTCTCCATCTGTATATACATATATCTTCTTCATCGTGGAAGGACACGAGAGTTCTTTATACCGTCGTTGATGTATTGTAGCCAGCTCATGTATGTAATGTTTTGTTCCAGGTGCCTTTTCTTGACGTGTGCAGTAGCTTGTTGGATCCTACCTTGCCTCTCACTGTCTTAGACTACGAAGAATTTGGAAATCCTCAACTACGGACCCACTTTGACTATATTTTGAAGTATTCTCCTTATGACAATATTCCGGAAGGAGCTTGTTGTCCGGCAATGCTTGTGAAAGCTTCATTTAATGACTCCAGGTAAAATTGTTCTCATGCCATTGTCGATAAATCTCTTCTCCAAAATTAGCATGTACATCATATGGTATTTACAGTGAAGATTTGCTCTGGACCTTACTTAGATCTTCACATGAACTCACTGGGAAAGGATCACGAAGGAAATATATGGAGAATCTAATAGTCATATTATGTCTTTATGCAGAGTTGGTGTCTGGGAAGCTGCAAAATGGGTTGCCAAAATACGAGATAAAACATGCACTACTTGTTCTTCTTCAGTCATACTGCAGACAAATATGACCGGAGGACATTTTGGTGAAGGCGGTCGTTTTGGCCAATGCGAGGAAGCAGCTTTTGAATACGCTTTTCTGATAAAGGTCCTCGAGGAATCTTGAACTGAAATGCTGTACTTCTGAATTTTGATGACGGAGAGCTGGTCTAAGTACTGTTCTCCTATGCCAGAGAGGATACCTGGAAAATGTTCACCAGCTGAAGCTCTACATTAACCAAATGCACTCAGAAACTCCGCATGGTACGTGAACTCCCTGCTGGTATGAGCCAGAAAGAAAGATGAGCTTTAGGCAAAGTGGTTTAGTAACTAATCCTCTTCCCCAAATGGATTGACGTGTCTTTCTTTACGCGAGTTGCAGCATGGCGTCAGAAACCGCTGTTGACGCCAGAGGCTGAGCACTGCCATTGAAGAGCTTAAGAGGGTCTGAATTTGCAGTTCAAAGTTTAAACACAGATACCCAATCTCGTTACAAGTGGAGATGAATCCCCTTCTTCAGCCACCCGCCTATTGTTTGAACTGGAAGCTCTGCGTCCTTGTCTTGGAAAAGGTTGCCTTGGTTGAAGAAGAAAGGATTGACGATACAAAGGATGCATGTGTAGTTTTCTTGTTAATGCACCAACTTCTTTGATGCTCCCTCGTCATTTTCCTGGGATTTTGAAGTTTGAACCGAGGTGGTTATACTTCTAAAAATTTGAAACACTGGTTGTTTCTTTATTAGCGTTCTAAAAAAGGCTATTCATCAAAATTTACTAGTTATTTATAGGGTTTTATACTATATACCCATGAAATTCAAAGTATTTACAAGTCATGCCCATTAAAAATTACACTACCCATAAAATTAAAAGTATGGGATTTTTACACTATATACCCATAAAATTTAAAGTATTTACAAGCCATACCCATTACAAATTATACTACCCATAAAACTAAAAATATTTACCAAACCTACCCATTTATTATTGTATACCTTTGTTATGCCTTATAGGTGTATACCTTTAAAGTATACTGCATAAATTATGGTATACAAGTCTGGAGGGATATTTATTACTGTATACCTTTGTTATGCCTTATAGGTATATACCTTTATGGTATACTGCATAAACTATGGTATACAAGTCTGGGTGGGTAGAGTGGGTAAATAATTTAGTGGGTAGGTCCGGTAATATTTGAAAGTAGTGGGTAGTGGCTGTAATTATTTTAGGTTTTGTGGGTATTTTTGTAAGTGTCCCTAAAAGTATTTACCCAATATACCCATTTATTACTGTATACCTTTGTTATATCTTATGGGGTATACTTTTAAGGTATACTGCATAAATAATAATATACAAGTCTAGATATGGATGTATACCTTTAAGGTATACTGCATAGTATACAAGTCTAAATGGGTAGGACATGTAAATAGTTTATGGGTAGGACTTGTAAATATAAAACTTATGGGTAGACGTGAGTAAATATTTTGAATGTGATGGGTATTTTCGTAAGGGGATTTACAAAAATGCCCATCAAATCCTACTTATTTACATCTCCATACCCATTATATTTTTATCCACAAACGTATTTACATTGTATACCCATTCTATTAAAATACACACTCTCTCTCATTTGTAAGATATACGTAATTCAGCAGTGTATACCATAGAGGTATACTAATGAATTCAATATACCCTAGAGGTATACAATGCTTATTTGATCACTGCTTTCGTACGCATCAACCTAACTTAACAGTATACCATGGTGGTATACTGCTGAATGCAGTATACTGTGGAGGGTATACAGTGCATATGTGTCGCTGCCTTTTAAGTGCATTTTCTTCTGTATACCTATCTAGTATACAATATACCCACATGGTATACTCTTTACAATATACCCTCAAATCCATAAAGAAGTATAATTAATTTGGTATACTAAAACGGTATACAATATACTAAAAAGGTATACAGAATACTGCACAGTATACAGTTAAAATGGGCGGGTGGGCAGAGAGTGTAAATAAAACAGAGCGGATGGGCATTTTTGTAAATAAAATGAGGCGCTTGGGTATTCCATGTAAACTGACTTTTTTTTTGGCACAAACACGTAAATAATTTGTTTTTGTGGCCATGGATCGGAGTGTGAATTTCCCTTTTCGTAAGGATTTTTTACATAAAAGTACAAGTTTTAGAGCTTAATTACCAAACATAGCAACATTTTAGTAAAATTACCCTATATAGAGGAAAACACAAGATAATTACAAACATAGCAAAAACATAGCAATATTTTCCCATAACATATCAAACCCTTACATTCTTCCGTATATTTCCCCCACTATCACTTTTGCTCCTCCCATTTCCCCCTATTTCACTTTTTCTCCCACCATTTCCCCCCAATTTCACTTTTACTCCTCTCATTTTCCCCTATTTCACTTTTCCTTATCCATCCTCAATGTATCTAGTTGAATCTCACTATTTCTGCACCGTATCAACTATTTCTGCACCGTATCTAACTGTTTTTGCAACGTTTCAACTGTTTCTGCAGCACCGTATCTAACTGTTTCTGCACCCTTTCAACTGTTTCTGCAGCACCGTATCTAACTATTTCTGCACCGTTTCAACGGTTTCTAACTGTTTCTGCACCGTTTCAACTGTTTCTGTAGCACCGTATCTAACTGTTTCTGCACCGTTTCAATTGTTTCTAGTAACTGTTTCTGCACCGTTTCAACTAAGGGTGGCTAACGGTCCGGTTTTGACCGGACCGGACCGGAATCGGGCCGGAAACCGGCTCGGACCGGTCCGGACCGGTTGAAACCGGACCGTTGGCCACTAACGGGCGCCGGTTCCGGTACCGAACCGGTGCCACGAAACAAAACCGGACGGACAGGTATTTTTTGGACCGGAACCGGCCGGACCGGACCGGTCAAAAAAAAAAAAGAAAAATCTGGATTTTCTAGCCGTTTCTAGCCGTTGGGCAACGGCTCTTTTGACCCCCTAGTCGTTGTCCAACGGCCAAAAACGGCCAAATACACCCCTCTACCACCCCATAACCACCCCTAACTATTTTTTTTCTATAAATACCCCATTATTTCATCATATTTTTCATACAAATCTTCCAATTCTCTCTAATTCTCTCAAATTTTCTACAATATTGCTATTGTTCTACTTTGGCTATTTGTTAAAAATTTATAATTTGGCTACTTTATCAAGTTCTATTTGGAGTTTCTATCAAAGTTATATTTGGCTACTTGGTGAAGTTTATAAATATCAAGTATTGGGTTAATTGGAGGCGCTACGTGGTTGAAAATATCAATTTGGCTATTTTTGTAATTTTTCGATTATCAAGTATTCAACTAATTAATTGAAGTGGAGGCTCAAGTTTCAACTTCACCTCAATTATACGGTTATATTTGGTTGGTCGTTCCTACTTCTACTCTTTTATTATTTTTTTGTCATATATATTTATTTTATTTGCTATTATTATGTCTCAACGAGGTTCAATTGGAACTAGTAGTGGGGGGCGGGCACGTGGTCGTAGGGGAAATAGGGGTTAAGAAATTGCTGGTAGTTCTAGTCAGTTCACCCACATAGATGATTCTCAACATTATCATAATATTAGCGCTGATAATATACTTGATCACGAAATGTTAGAAACACGATATGGGAATCAAAGCGGGGGTAATTTAGAAGAAACACCTGAATTTCAAGCTAGTCCACCCGAAGTTCAGTCAGACTTGCCTCCTGAACCTCCTACTAGAATACCGGCTAAACGTAAGGATAGATCTGATGTGTGGGATTTTGCATCAAAGAATGTTGAAGCACAGACGGCCTCCTGCGGGCTTTGTGATAAGGTGTGGGTTTTTAGAACTGGGGGTAATGAGGGTGGGACGGGTAAACTTAGGCAGCACTTACAAAAGAAACATCCTAAAGAATGGGCAACGCGGGCGGGTGGTATATATTTAGGGACCGAACATGGGGGAGTAGCGCATGATTCTTCTTCGGGTATCCAAGCAAGAATTAACCATTTAACAGGAGGGCTTCTTACTTATGATAAACAAAAGGATAGGGAAGAAATTGCTAAACTAGTTGCCCTCGAGGGTTTACCTTATAGTTTTCCTTCTTGTACTGGTTTTGTTCGTTATGTTCAGGCTGTATATAATCCCTCTTTTAGAGGTTTTCCAAGAACTACTGTTAAAAATGATATTATTAAATTTAAGAACGAATATCAGGATTATTTGCGATATATGTTTGATAACTTTGACACTAGAGTATGTCTTACTACGGATATGGGTCGTTCTACTAATGGATGTGATTATATTACTGTGACTATTCATTGGATAGATCCTGATTGGGTTTTTCAAAAACGTATTATTGCTTATAAAATTGTTGATGAACCACACACGGGAAATTATATTTGTAACAAAGTTTCATCAATTTGTCGTACGTACTGTTTAACTAACAAAGTTTTTAGTATTACGGTAGATAATGCTACAAACAACACAGATGGACTTAGGAGCTTGATACCTATTTTGAACCCTCCTTTTCCTGAATTTTTTCATGTTAGGTGTGCATGTCATATTTACAACTTAGTAGTAAGAGATGGTCTTGTCTTGTTTAACGAAATTATTGCAAAGGTGCAGATAGCTATTACTTATATTTTTAGAAATAAAAACCAAGAAAGAAGACGAGAATGGGAAAGAAAATGTGTAGAATTAGGAATGCCAGTTAGGAGAGTCCCAAAGGAAGTTTGTACTAGGTGGAACACTTTATATGAGGCATTGAAAGTTGCTTATGAATATAGACTGCCTATTTCTCAAATGTATAATAGGCATTTTATGCAAATCTATCACCTTCAAGATCAAGATTGGCAACTTGTTCAACATCTTCTTCAGTTTTTACATAAAATTTATCAAGCTACTTTAGAATTTTCCGGTCAATATTATCCAACTACTCCTACCATGTTATATTATATAGCTGGAATATCGGAATTATTGAAAATGTATAAACAATATGAAGTTTACTTACCGGCTGTAGAGTTAATGATTGAAAAGTTTAGAAAATATTTTTTTCCAATTCCTCCTCTTTTTTACATTGCTTCTGTGTTGCATCCTGCTTTTAAAATTAAGTTAACTGAACGACTTGTTAGAGAAGTATATGCAAATTTAGAAATTACTCCAGATGAAATTGCTACTAATGGGTATCCAAGTGTAGACGAGGCTGTTGCTAAAGTTTATGCAGATACCGTGGCTGTTTTTACAAAGTATAGAGCTTGGGCAGATACTGCAGAGCCAACGGAACCAATACTATCCACCGGGCAAAGTTCTTCACAGGCAGGAGCATGAATGCGCACTTTTGGGGGACTTGACGAAAAGTTGCTTTCAGAACAGGACGAGTACGGAGAGGAATACAGCGAGTTCCAAGTGTATTTAATTCAATATCCAAAGAAACTTAACAACTTTGGAACTGCGAATTTGTTGGATTATTGGAAGAATCAAGAATCGCAATTTCCAATTCTTGCAAAAATGGCCCGGGATATATTAACAATTCAAGCTTCATCAGTTGCATCGGAAATCGCTTTTAGCCAAGGAAGATTTCAAATTGGAGATCACAGATATTCGTTGAGAGAGGAGGCAATGGAGACAGGAGTTTTATTCAGGGATTGGATCAGAGCAGAGCGAAGAAACTTTGGTCTACCAGAACTTACTAAGGAAAGGAGCAGAGCATATATCGATCAAATTTTGAGCGACGGAACAAGTGAAGGGAGTCAAACCGGCAATGAAGAAGAAGAAGAAGAAGACGAAGAACCAGAAGGAGATGATGAACAAGATCAACAACGGCCAGTTCCAAAATAAAATCCTACAACTATCCTCAAGAAACTAGGTTATATGTTTAAAAGAATGTAATTTTCTAAATAAGAATTTTGAATTTACAAGTTTGAAGTTTAGATGTAATTTGCACTACTTATATTTTAAACAATTCAATAAAATTGCTCCAAGTCTTGGAATTCAATCACAACTATTGTCTTCATACTTTTTATTTTTAATTTATAGTTTGCGCAAAAAATACTACAATTAATTACTAGTTTGTAAATTAGTTCAAATATTGAATTTTGAACTTAAAGAATTAATTCAAAATTTGAATTTACTAAAATTAATTCAAAGTTTGAATATTGAACTTAACAAATTAATTCAAAAGTTTGAAATTTGAATCATCACTTCAACAATTTCATTACTTCAAAGTTCAAATTATAAAAAATACTACAAGTTTTTTAATTCTAAGTTTAAACTTTAATATGTACAAGTAAAAACTAAATAATATTTTGTTGTAATATTTTTCAAAGTTTCCACCACTTTAAATAAAACTCAATGGAAAAAAAAAATTATTTGGGCCGAACTGCCGGACCGGACCGGACCGGCAGATTGGGCCAACGGCTCTCTTTCAAATATAGCAGTTGGCCAACGGCCAAAAACGGCTATATTTGCCTATCACCCCCCTAAATGCCCCCCATACCCCCCCCCCCCAAACCTATTTTTATCTATATATACTATAATATTTCATTATTATATCACACAATTTAGCACTTTCTATCAATTTATCTCTCAAATTACTTTCAAAGGCTATTTTTTAAATTTCTTCCAAAATCCAAACAATTATAATGGCTGAAAATCAAGCTCCCGCTACTCCCGGTCCTAGTCCTACTGAACGAAGACGTCGTTCTATAGTGTGGGAACTTATTATGAAAGATACTGAAACTCAGAAAGCTAAATGTATCCTCTGTAACAAAGAGTGGCAATTTTACAGTGGACCCAACAATGGAGGGACGGGAAAGTTTAGGCAACACTTAAAAAAAAACACAGAACCGAATGGGATAGAATAAATGGCTTTATTCCGCGTGATTGAAAATTTGAGGAGATGGCTAAGGGAATATCTATTTCAATTATGTATTTTCGAATTTCTAGTTTATTTAGTATCTTTGTAATTTTTCGATTTCTACTTTGTTTTGTCATTTCAATTATTTATTTCTCATTCAATAAATGTTTGTTTTGTTTCATAAACTTTACATTAATAAGTAACAAACTAGAAGACGTCGTTCAATTATTTATTGATCATTCAATAAACTTTACATTAATAAATTTTAAAATATAATTTACATAATTATTTTGTTTCATTAAAAAATATAATTTACATAATTATCACAAATGATGTTTAAATAAATTGTTAAGTTTTTCAAATTTTAATTTTATTTGTCTAAAAAAAAAACAAAAAAAAAATTAAAAAAAACCGTTTACCGGCCGGACCGGACCGGAACCGACCGGCCTAACGGTCGCCGGAACCGGTTCCGATCCGGCACCAATGGTTGAAACCGGCACGGACCGGACCGGTAGACCGGACCACGCCGGTTTTGAAATTTTTTTGGCCCGGTTCCGGACCGGAACTGGACTCCGGTACCGGTTCCGGACCGGACCGGACCGCTGGCTACCCTTATCAACTGTTTCTGCAGCACCGTATCTAACTGTTTCTGCACCGTTTCAACTGTTTCTGCAGCACCGTATCTAACTGTTTCTGCACCGTTTCAGCACTGTATCTGTGCTGTTTCAAACTGTTCTGTATCATTTCAGCACTGTATCTGTGTTGTTTCAAACTGTTTCAGCACTGTATCTACGCTGTTTCTGAGGTTTTGCATTGTTTCTGCATTATATTTAACTGTTTCTAGATTATTTCAGCCACTGTTTCAGTTAATTTCTTTCTTCGTAGCCCTATTTGCAACGGAGCAGATTTATGTTTCATATGCACAGTTTCATAAAGCCCATTCATATTGAAAGTTAAATTAGGAGGCAGTAAAATGACAAAAATTTTTAAACACTACCCTTAGCAGTTTGAGGTTTGTCTTCTTGTCAACAAGCAATATATAGGCAAGCAGCTAATTGCATCCTGGTTCCTTTCTCTACTAGATTTTTGATCTTCTACCTTCTAGTAAATCTCGTTTGCCCAATCCTTTGAACATAATGTAAATCTATATAAAGAAATACGAAAAAAATGATTTGTGGCTTTTTGGTCTCAACTTGGTTTTACAGGAAATACAGTAAAATCTTCGAATTCATCTTCCAAAAAACACCATACTTGAGCGGTTGTTCCTTATTTGTGTAGATGTAAATATTGAGAAAATAATATTGTGAAGTATTGTGAGGGAGATAAGAACATATCAGTGAGGGAGAGGGATCAACAAAAAGGGGTTAACGGTGGAGAGAGGACGGTGGGTGTTGACGGGAGAACACCACCACCATCGACGGGACAGAGGCACTGAAATCAACAATAGAGTAGCAGCTTTGCCAAATAATATCAGAATCGGCGATGTTGCTTTCTCCGTTCATCTCCAACTACCTTATTTTGCCGGGATTTTCTTTTACCGGCGATGTTGACTATTGCTTAGCCTTACCCGATCAGTCATTCATTTTTCAAAGTCGTGATTTTGCAGTGACTATAATTTCTGTGATTGCCCCTCTTTATCTTTGATTGTTGTAAAATGTGATAGAGAAAATATTGTTATGACTTGTAATTTATATAATGTTGCTATTTTTTTGTAATTAAGTTTGAAAATTTGTATATTTATGTAAAAAACCCTTTTCGTAAACCTCCCTATATAACCAAATATTAGTAGAATTTGAAAGGATTTTTTACATAAAAGTACAAGTTTTAGAGCTTAATTACCAAACATAGCAACATTTTAGAAAAATAACCCTATATAGAGGAAAACACATGTTAATTACAAATATAGCAAAAACATAGCAATATTTTCCCATAACATACCAAACCCTTACATTCTTCCTCATATTTCCCCCACTATCACTTTTGCTCCTCCCATTTCTCCCTATTTCACTTTTCCTCTCACTATTTCCCCCAATTTCACTTCCTATCATTTCCCCCAATTTCACTTTTCCTTATCCCATCCTTGATGTATCTCACCGTATCTCAACCGTTTCTGCACCGTATCAACTGTTTCTGCAGCACCGTATCTCAACTGTTTCTGCACCGTTTCAACTGTTTCTGCAGCACCGTATCTCAACTGTTTCTGCACCGTATCAACTGTTTCTGCAGCACCGTATCTCAACTGTTTCTGCACCTTCTCAACTGTTTCTGCAGCACCGTATCTCAACTGTTTCTGCACCGTTTCATCTGTTTCTGCACCGTATCCAACTGTATCTCATTGTATCCACGCTGTCAGATTATTTCAACACCGTATCTAACTAGTTCTCGACTGTATCAAGTTGTTTCTTAACCGTTTCAGCATTGTTTCATCTCATTTGTGCATTGTTTCTCACCGTTTCTAAGCTATTTTTACCTTTTTAGCATTATTTCATATTATTTTTTATATTTTATTTCATAATTTTTCACAAGCGGTTTCAGATTGTATCATATCGTTTCATCACCATTTCAGACTATTTCAACTCTGTTTGAGACTGTATCATAGTGTTTCAATGCCGTTTTGAGACTGTATCATATTGTTTCAATGCGGTTTTAGACTGTTTCAATACCGTTTCAGCACTGTATCAAAGTTTCAGCACTGTATCACAAGCGGTTTCAGACTGTATCTAACAGTTTCAGCGTTATTTCAGACCGTATCAAAGTTGTTTCAAACCATTTCAGAGGCGTTGCAAACTATTTCAAATCATTTTTTTTTATACTTCTTATTCATCTTAACAATTTTATCACATCGAAGAGATTTCAATTTACCTTCAAAGTTAACTCTATTTTTCTCATCCATCATTGATTTCGATAGTGACAAGATCACACTTCTAGATCCAAATCTCGGCTTTTCACTACCACAGTCTAAACTTCGAGTAAGACAACTTGAATTCACCGGCTTTAATCTTCCCGGCCATCGTTGTTGATCACTCAGTTTAACATTCTCCGTCCGATTTGTAACCAATTCCGATCCAGTTTTCCTACTTTCAGGCGTACCTCTTCTCATACTAGTCAAATTGCTCACAATAGGAGCAGGTTTAGCCTTTCGTTTTTTGCCTTGAAACGAAATAGATAAACTCCTTTAGGGTCGACCGTAGTAGACATTTCCTTGGTCACAGGCATTCTGAACCGGCATTGGTTCAGCTGAGATCCGGCGGATCCACGCACAACGAGCAACGACAACCACTGGGCGATTTTGCATCCTATGAATTGCCTATGAATCGCCTAAAGTTATTTTGCATCCTAGTGTTGTCGTCGTATGTTCGCCGGATTTGGGGTGGGGGTGGGGGTGGTGGGGGTTGGGGTGGGGTTGATGGGGTGGCGGCAGTGGGTTTTGGATATGGGTGATAGGAAAGTTGGGAAAGATTTTGGGGGTAAAGATTGAAT
Organism: Petunia axillaris subsp. axillaris; assembly: GCA_029990575.1. Classification (NCBI taxonomy): domain Eukaryota; kingdom Viridiplantae; phylum Streptophyta; class Magnoliopsida; order Solanales; family Solanaceae; genus Petunia; species Petunia axillaris. Next base: position 63,032,146 of record JARKNS010000009.1, read on the forward strand.
TTAGGGTTTGTTTGGAAAATGTGATTTATCTTGTTTATTGTGAATGTGCTAAAAAAATATAGCTATGCCTTGTAATTTTAAAAATCTTGCTATTTTTTTGTAATTAAGGGTACAAATTTGTATATTTGTGTAAAAAACCCAATTTGAAAAGGGCCACAGGCACGAGCCTAATTTGGTGAAATCTGTGGTATATAGTACAGTAATATAATGGTTAATTTCCTCTTTGACAGGCATAGCTTGAGGCTTCTCATTGGCACAAACATGGAACAAACCCTCATTGAATTTGCAACAGAAAGCATTAAAAATAGACACCCCATGATGGTTTTGCGGATGACATACTATTCGAGATACTAACATATATGCATGGCTTCCAGCCAAGTCTATCATGCGATTTATGTGTATTTCTAAAGCTTGGAAAACTTTGATACAACATCCAAACTTTGTCAAGACGCACAATGCTCCTTCTCAAGCCCGTCCCACTTGTTGGTTGAACTAGATGTACCCTCTATAGGTTGCCACTTCTTTCCCAGCACAACTAGAAATATTTTCTTTAAAGCTCGCGCCTCATCATTATATCGACACAAGATAGACTTGTAATGGCCTTGTTTGTGTTTATACTATGATGAGGTTAAGGAAGTTTTTATGAAATTTAACTCTAATTCCAACTTGGAGAAGGTTGCATTCCTTGAAACAAAGAATCTTAAGCCTGGAGATCAAATTCTAGCTACAACGAGCCTTATTGGTGCCCCAGCTTCTTTCAAGTTTCCCAATCTAGTTTTTGAAGTATAAATTGATGATCGGTCTACATGTTACATAATCCAGATTTTGTTCACAATGACTATTTGTTGTGATGCAACTACTCTTTCGAATTTCCTTCTTCAAATTTAGGTAATTCTTGTTAGTGCATTTACAAAAAAATATTGCATATATGCATTGTTTATCACTTCGTATTTATTGTTAATGTTGTTTTATTTACTCTAGTTATCTTTAATTTTTTTATTTAGTTAATGGTTTAAATCCCCCTTAAACTATCACTATTTTGCAAGTTTTCTACTTAAACTATGCGGTGGTCACAGAATCCCCTGAACTATTATTTTTCATATCTACTATCCAAAGTTTGGGTGTGTGTATGCACTCTCCACTTACGCGTAAGAACATGTGCCATGTGGCATACACGTGGCATACACGTGGAATTTATTAATTTGTCATGTCATCTTGAATAATATGAATAGACAAAAAGTAACAACAAAAATTAAAAGATTGAAATCAGATGTAAATAAACCAACCCTAGGTAAAAAATCATTTTACATTTTACAATTACACAGTAAAAAATAGTAGAAGCGCCGGTCTAGAGAAATCCTTCAATTCTCTAGAGAAATCCTTCAATTCTCTGAAACAACAAACTCAAAATGGTAAAATCTTTCAATTTCTTCAATCTATTTTGGTGAAACAATATCTTAATGGGTTGGAATATTATTGTACTTTAATGGGTTCAAGACGGGTAGACAATTAAGTGAGAAGACCAATTTCTAGATAAGTTTCAAAATAAGAAAAATTTCCAAATTTAATGGTGTTTTGGTATGTAATGGAAAAGGGAGGGAAAAGACTTAAAAAAAAAAAAAAAAAAAAAAAAAAAAAAAGAAAAATGAGTAAACGACAAAAAAAAAATTAGTGAAATCTGAAAAATAGGTGCCAACTAGATTTAAATTTTGACTCTCCACGCGCCCTTTAACAACTGAACACACATACTTTGCCATGTGGCAAAGCGGGGGTTAGTAGATATGAAAAATAATAGTTCGGGGGGTTTTGTGACCACCGCATAGTTAGGTAGGAAATTTGCAAAACAGTGATAGTTTAAGGGGGATTTAAACCATTATCTCATTTTTAAACTTATTTTCTATAATAATATTTTATTTGGGTAAAAACTATTTTCCTCGTCCACTATAAGCTTTTAATATTACTAAAAATTAACCCTAAGTTAAATACTGAAAAAGTTGCAGTAAAATCCTAGTAGTAATCCAACTCAAATATTGAAAAGTCTAGACTAAATCCATGTCAGCTTACCAAGTTATTTATAACTGAGAAAACCTTTTACAATATAGATACCATTAAATGTAGGTAAGTTTACATAAACATCCGTCCATCAACAAATACTAGGTTGAATTCCCTTGTTTTCTCTTTGTGAGCTCTGAGAAACATGGAACAAAACCTTAGTGAATTCGCAATTACTACCACAAAAAAAGTGCCCTTTAAACATAGCAGCACAAAAGAAAGTATTAAAAAAGGATGTCGAAGGGGGAAGAAGCATGGTTTTGCAGGTGACATAGTATTTGAAATACTAACATGGCTTCCATCCAAGTCTCTCATGCGATTCATGTGTGTTTCAAAAGCTTGGAAAACTTTGATACGACGTGATCTCCGTTTCTTCAAGTCGCACACTACTCGTACTCGAGCCCGTCCTTCATCCACCCACCTATTCTTGGAACTGGAAAGTAGGCATCCTGCTAAAAAACTTCCAACCACTTCAAATTTACCAACACAACTCGCCCATCCTCGTCATTATTTCAACCCAACGGAGATCCTTATTTGCTCAAATCATTGCAATGGCCTTGTTTGTTTGTATAACATGGAAGATACTAAAGTTTACTTGTACAATGTCAGTACAGGGGAGAGAAAAGCTTTCCTACAATATCATAGTTGTCAAGAAAGACGGGCTCCTAATTTGTTTCTGGGATTTGATCCAACCACAGAAAGATACAAATTGCTTCATTTTTTTCACTACGAAAGACAACCAAAGGTCAAGATTCTAACTCTAGGGACCAACGAATCCTGGAGAGAAATCCACGATATCCATGAAATCCACTCGTCGTGTGATTATTATTCTCGGGATTGTATTTTCCTCAATGGAGTAATTTATTGGATAGATACCCTATATATACTCTTCTTCAGAGTTAGAGAGGAAGAATTTGGAGTTTTTTTGCGCCCAGAAACGACGCTTTTTGCACTTAATAAAATGCAAAGTGTATTGCAGGGAAAACTGACTTTGTATTACATCTTCTTGGATACTTCAGACAACTGCATTTTGGTATACGATGATGTCAACAAGGTTACTGAGATATACTACCGTAATCCCACTTCAGAAAAGGTTGCCTTGCATGTACCAGAAAGGATTGGTGAGACAAAGTATGGGGACGTACTTCTAGCAACAACAAGCCTTATTAGCGCCTCATCTTCGTTGGTGCTCCCCGATCATTTTAAGCTAAGACATGTTAGCAGTTTCGTCGAAAACATTATCCCATTAACATTTATTATTTGATGTTTAGTAGTCCAAACAAGAGAAATCAAGGTTTTGTTTAGTTGACATTGCTTCGTATATCTTCGGATTTTCAGGTTAATAGATTTCAGTTTAGACCAGTCTTTATTCTCTGTACATTGAACTCCATTAGATTTAAGTATCTAAACTTGTAAGCACACCAAGCAAAGAAAGTTGCTTAAAACAAGATATAACAGTGCAGCATGTGCTTCTATATATAAGTTATTGGCCTCAGGAGACGTGGAACATCTCATGCTTGTTTCTGACAATAAACACATACGACTCAGGAAAGGGAAGAGGAAAAGGAAAGGAAAGAAATTCAAAGAAAGCATAACTATGATCAGATGAATTCCATTAGGATGTGAAAAAAACGAATGCGCTATACACTCAACTGATTTTGGACGTGGAGGTGATGCAAAACTGAGTTGATTTGACTTGGTATCCCCAAGTTATATCTTCAGCCTCTTTTCAGCTTGGTCCAAATCTTCATCATGATCTTCGTCACGAAATTGCTCCATAAATTGATTTCCAACGCGTGGAGGCGTCTCATTATCCTAGAGTGAATGTGCACATTAATTTATGAGATAATGCTCATGAATTTCCAAACGTTAACTTAGGGACTGATTATGCCACCTCATCTCAGACGTAATTTGCTTCTCATTTCAAACAAGTAGGGAAAAGTGTAAAAAGCCTCATACCTTAGCAACAGATGCGCCTGAGGTCATCCCACTATTTACCTGCTTCCCTAAATTAATCTGCAATGAGATAGTGGCCTGTGAAAGATCAAGACCAGCAGTCTGTAGCGCTCGTGTCAACGAATCCAGTAACCTGAAAACAAAATGAATGATCAAGGGTCAGTGAAAATTACACACTAAATATTATTAGATGACTTGACCAAAGATTATATAGCAAAAACCAATGTGACGTGAATCTCAGGAAAAGCTTTTGCCATTGAATGAACCAGTAATTATTTCTCTTAAAAAACTCCAGATCTAACATAAGCAACAATGAGAAAAGGACTCCGACTTGAGCAACTCCACAATTGCATTTGAGAAGTCAGAAATTGTTCTAATGAGATAAAAGGAACTATAGATATTTAAATTCCAATAACTTAGCTTCACATATTTCATTCTTTCTTGTATAAAGATGAGCATATAAGCGGTTCTTCTGGTGATGCGCTAGAATCTAGAATGCCAGTAATGTGCATAACAAAAGTTCTTTTCCGCATAGAAAACTACAGCTCATTAACTAGAGATATTTTAGCCTGCTGGCTTAAGCACTAAATGAAGCATAATAGCAATTGTCTAAAAATCTGAAATCAGTGATGAGATATGGACAAGCTTTAACATAAGAAAAAAGGCATCCATAAGATAATCAAGATATCACCACACTCTTAATGGAATGGAACACTATCTTAGAACAACAGTGTTTCAAACCACCAAAGCAACATATAACACGACTACTAACAAGAAAAGAAAAGAAAAGAAAAGAAAATCATATAAACTCTAAGATTTATGCAATTACTTACCCTTGAGAGTAACTACTCGAAATGCTAATTGTGCCTCCTTCGATCATGAACTCCTCCTCATGATTTAGAGCATTAGTGGTGTTGGGGCATTCATCAGAACCAGGTCTATGTAGCGAGTCTGAGAAGGCACTATCATTTTGAAGAGAGACCGGCATACTGGCCTGAAGAGGCATCTGTATCGCAATCCCCCTGCTAGCTAGTTCCTTTTGTTGATCAATTGATTTAAAGTAAACATCAGTACCAGGAAGAGATTCGACTGGATTCTGCTGAATTGCTTGCATAGAAGAAGTGGCAGTTGCAAGATTCTCATCAAACCTCCCTGCATATGCTGGTCCTGTGCCAGCATCATTCTTCAAGGCTTGAGGGTGTGCAGGAACACTCTGTGTGCGCCAGTGACTATTTCTCTAAACGATATAAACAGTATCACAAGCTTACAACTTATCATGTCTTATTTCCATTATGAAGCATATCTATTCATGTACCTCACTACATTTTACCAAGAGATGAAACCCCATTTTAGGTAGTTAATATCATAAATTATGTTACATCTGTGGACTAATCATTGCCTAAGTAGCAGCACACATATATAGCCTAAGTTGCATAAATACGAGCGAGGTAGGTGGAAAAAGAGGGGGATATTTTGTAACCTTGAAGGACTAAAATCCCAACACCAGAAAGCAACGAAAACCAATATAATTAAGGTGTAGCAAGACATAAATTAGATGCATGCAAAATATATTTCCAATTCTGTGAAACCTGCACGTTTCATATATATAATAGTGGAAGTTAAAGAACAATGGAACCAAGAAATGAAAGCATACATAGATGTGACCTGAAATTAAATGCACATCAACGTTCATTAGAGATTGGTGCATGTTCATGTTAGGGGAATGTGTGAGTGATAGAGAGGAGAATTCTCTTTCAAATTTGACTCAACTTAAGAACGATTTGCAGAGCATGGGTGCAATTATGTATCTTTCTGGTTGATCGACTAAGGCTAAATGTTCTTTTATAAGTGCAGCTGTATATCTTAGCTCCAAATTATTCTGCAACTTGTGTCTCTGTTAAGCCTATACTGCATTACCAGGCAGTAAAAACGGGAAAACCATTCCTTTTAACTTTCCACTTTTTATCGTTGGTCACTACCCATATGCAACTTTCTCGATAACTAAGCTGAAGCAAGAGTATTTTCTCTTGGAAGAATCAGTGTTTAGCATAGATAAGAGCTAGAGAATCCAATTCAAAGTTCACAACCAAAAAAGTTATCATGAGAATAGAGACGTAATAAATCTAGGTACAGGAATTTACCCATGGCATAAGTTTTGTAGGCTCCGAGCTCCAAGGTTCATACGATCCTTCATACTTCTGTACCTTCTCCTGTAAAGACTCTACGTACTGAATTACCTGCATGTAAACATCAAATGTCACCAATAAAATCTGAACTTCAGAGAAGGAGAGGGTAAACAGTTTCTTTGTAAAATGTACCTCCAACAAGAATGATGCGGTATCTCGCTTTTGATCAGTATGGGGTATCAAATTTCTTAGTATCTGAAATCTAGAGATAGACAGGCAAGCTTTGTCAAGAGTGTAAAAATTGTGTTCAGGCATTTTAGACAGATTTGACAACAGTCTTCAAATTCTTAAGATAAAGTTGTGAAGAAATAAATGCATCGCCTTGTAAATCATATAATATATAGAGAAGAGACCGCTTCATAACACAGAAAAGAAAAGCAGAAAAAAACACAGCTTGGAATGGTCACTGCAGTACTCTTTTTACCCTTGTTATAACTGGATATACAAAATCGAAAAGACAATGAGAGGTGATCATCATTAGTATCTACATCAGTGCAGAGCAAGTATATTTCAAACTTCGCTATGGTACCAAGTGGTAAGCTTTCAAAGCAAATATTCAGTTTGAAGACCTCTGTGGCAAAAAATGTAAGCCAAGCAAAAGTTTCTAGAAGTAATTGCAAATATCTTTCTTTTTTCTTTTGATAACTGGGAAATCCCCGAGGGCTGATGGTGCACGGTTCTTAATTCATTCGACAATGGACCCACCCCTCTACCCTTCTCCACTTGAATAAAAGACTTTTGTACTTTAACGTGCACCTAACTACACATCACATGCTACGCTCTTACTACTAGACCGCACTCTTCAGCTGGAGGTCTACAACTCTACATGAGCACGTCAGCATGAAGGATGGTGTGTTGATGCTATATCAAGATGCTGAGCTACATTTGAGCTAAGCCTGATGTGCAACTCTCATGATTCTCGAGTTGCAGTTCAACTACTAAAATTTACCTTCATTAGTAGCTTCATGTTAAATAAAATTGAGTTTCGAAAAAAAAAAAAAAAAAACAAACAAACCTCTCATTGATCTTGCTTCTTCGACGCTGCTCAGTTACTGAATGCTTCGACCTAATTGCATTTGCCTTATCACTGTTCTTCCCATCTATTACTTTCAACAAAAGAAAAAAACAAATACATACTTTAGAACAGTACATGATTTCTTCCCATCTACTTAACACTTGGTAGGCAGAGTTATCCTATACTAATGCTAGTGGCAGGTACCAGGTACTTAGTGGAATAGTCTAGATGCGCGCAAGCTTACTCGAACACCACCGTTATTTTAAAAAGGTACATACTTTAAACAATTAACCAAAACAAAGATTCTCAGAAACTCCCCTCACTTCAAGATCACCTCAAAATGCATTCTTGCATAAAAATTCTACAATAATACAAAAACATACACTGACAACAACCTCAGTATAATCCCACAAGTGGGGTCTGAGGAAGGCTTACCCCTACCTCGAGTGAAGTAGGGCTGCTACAGCATACACTAACATATCAAAAAATTAACAAACCTTTGGTATTTTTATTAGAACCAAAATCATACTCATCCTCTTCTTCTTCCACATGATGACCCTTTCCAGATTTCATTTTATTTTTTTCAAGATTTCAAGATTTTCTGCATAAAATCAACAAATTAAAGACACCAACAAGATTAGAACAATAAATTAAGCTTAGTAAACTAAGAAATAGAGATCTATTCAATAAAAAAGACAAAAAAAGATATAAATTTTCACAAGAATTGGATATTTAAATACTTACCATTTATAGCTTTTTCATGGAAAATTGTTGGGATTTTGGGATTTTGGGTAAGGAAGATTTCAGGTGAATGAAACACAGTGGACTCTGTTTTTGGGGTTCCTTTTTAGTGTATTGAAAAGGGAAAGTTTGCTTTTTTTGGCAACTATTTTAAGTTCTTTTACTGTTGTTTTTTTCTTTTGTTTTGTTTGTTGGAATTTTGTTTTTTTATAACGTGGTGTTCGAGTCGCTTTATGTGCACATTTCGATGAGGTACCTGCTAATTCTTATTAGTATAGATATCGAGTCTCTCTATGGATCGAGACTTGAACAGATTAACTTTGTTTTTAAGTTCTTGGTTTGACTGTTATTTATAGTTTAGTCCTCCAAATTTATTTAATTTGTTTATTTTAATTTATGCACACCTCGACTAGTCTGTTGAAGTACCCCGCTAACTCTTACCAGCATAAATACTGGTCTCTCCGTCCATGGAGGCTTGAACTGATTAACTTTTAAGTTCTTTCAGATTTATTTGCAATAGTGTTTTTATTAGAGCAAGATGTACAAATCTTAGTGAATATGTCATCCAACTGTAGATTCATGAAAAGTGGAGTTGCAAGATAATTAATTTTGTACATTTGAGACCATACCACTTGCTATTTAATTATAACACGCAAATTATCATGGCTTAGGTACAAGTAGCCATGCCGAATTTACTCCAACACCTAATCTAAAATAATAGATTGGTATGAGTCTAAAATACAAATATAAAAAAAATAAAATAGAATCTAGTTTCTTCCTTTTCTGTTTTTGCTCCGTGAAGTTCTTGTTCCAAGTCATTAATGATAGAACAGCAAGGTGTCGTGGAATGATTGAGATCCCTCTATCGTTAACTAGATCTAGGAAACCGAGAAGGAGCAGCTGATGGAGAGTATATGTATTGGTCCGATCTTATGAACATATGTGTTGGCATAGACCATAAATATATATATGTGAAAGATAACTAAATTTTTAATAAATTCAATGATGTAATGAGTTTAGTGATAAGAACCTAAAGATTGAACCCATCAAATTAAAATCATGGATCCGTCTAAGCGGAGAACCTCTTGGCATGATTGCTTTACCCTCCTTAGTGGTTCTATCCTATGTTGCTCCAAAAATGTTGTCAGGTGCGTGCTGAATTCTCCAATCCGACACAGGTGCGGCAGCATTTTGAAGGATCCGAGCAACATAGGTTCTATCAAGCACCAATCCGGTTAGTCAGGTCATTGAGTATCTGATGCTGAGTGACTCCAGAAAATTAATGTAGAATGTGGCTTCTGTCATATCCTTGAACTGTCAAATGGATCCAAAAATAATTTAAGCTTTAGTCAACAGTTCTTGAATGCTCAACTGTGCCAGAACTTCTAAATCAAGATATGCTGATGACTTAAATGTAAAAAAATATTGAACCCATCCTAATAAGTTCCAATCTAGCTCCATAAGGCATTAATCATAGTATAGTACAAGAACTTTCAGAATCTTGTTCTTGATCCATTTTTTCAATGCTTTTACTAGTTCTCAAGCTATGTTTCATTCTTTTTCTTGGCTTGTTTTTTCTACCAATTTTACTTCCTGTGTTAGTTGTCATCTCAATGTCTTTAATTTTACTCTTTCCAGCATGGTCTGTGTACATGTTTGGTTCATTACTATTGCCAGAGATCATATACAAATGTCCAACAAAGATATCTGAGTCAACTGGAACAAGTGAAGAGAGGCAAGTTAGTTTGGAGTTGGACCCTTGTGAACTTCCTTTTGATCTTAGTGAATCAGAAGAAGATGAAACTAATATGGATGGAACAAACAGAGTTTGCATTGATCAAGAGTCGAATCCTCCAACATTTCCTGAGATTCACGGCCATAAATCGGTTAGCATGAAACATTCCGTCTGTTTCATTTTATATGACACTATTTTCTATTCTGTCGGAAAGAATTTACTTTTTCATATGGAAACTAGCTCTAACTTTAAACTTTTCATTATACCAACGAGATGCTCTTATCTTTGTACAAATCCCATTATATGTTCAAGAACACAAGTTTTACCGTTACTTTTCTGTCTTGCAGTTTGATGAATTGATGTCTTTTTGGAGAAAGCAAGTGAAAGAAGAGCAGTGCAAATGTCAAACACCACTCTAGTTTCTTTGATCTTACTTTTTAAGTTTGTTTCTATCAAGTGTATAAAACATATAAACTGCAAAAAAGTTTGCAGTACTAATAAAATCATGTTATTTCTTCCAAAAGCATATATGTGGGGAAGAGTATCCAAGCTGTTTTGTGCCAAGAAAAAGAAAAGTAAAAGGTTCCATATATTTAGAGCTTGTCAATACTCAATACAAGCATTCAATAACCATGCACAAAACTAAATTTGCACATTATATCCTGCAAAGATAGCACCAAAGGAGTGATTTGATGGACTCTGATACAGTGGCAGATCCAACCATCGATTTGCAAGTTCGGCCAAAATTCGGTGTTTCAAACTATATATATGTGCGAAAAGAGTTAACCATACAATGCAAAACTCACGGCCTTAAAATTCTGGATCTACTACTTTGTACCATAGCTATGCACAAATTAAACCAATATGGACCCTTCATCTTGCAAAGATTGCACCAAAGATGTAGGAAGAGTCATGTGATGGACTTTGAGACAGTGGCAGATCCAACCATGAGATTTGTGGGTTCGGTCAGAATCCAATATTTGAAAGACAAACACTATATACACATGCGAAAAGAGTTTATTATACGTTGCAGAATGCACGACGTCTAAATTCTGAATCTGATACGACTTGTAGTATTAATACGCAGCCTAATTCAATGAATCCCCCACCGAAGTAATGAATCAACTTACGTCGATATTTGAAGATATAAAATAACTATATCAACCGGACCTTATGAGCTGATGAAAAATGCTTGGCTGCAGATATCATAGTTGCCTCAGGTCTAGATATTGAATCTTTCACAACTTTGCTTTCATTTTTAATGTAGAAGCACGAAACAAATGACCTCAAGGCAGTAGATAACTCACTATTTTTCTTCTTACTATAACTCATTTCTTTGCTTTCAAAGCAGATTTTGAGTTTTGACCCTTTTTTTTTTTAAGAATGAAGAAGCTAAGAACTCAATATACTTGAGTTGTTGCACATTGATGAAAGCACTTTATATAACAAAATTATTGTGGGGTCCAATATTTGCCTCTTCCCTTAGGCAAAGGAAATTAAACATGCTATAAAGATTTTTTATATTGTGTGGCAGCCAAGAAATGGAAGGCACCCAGAAACTAATTCCTGCTTTGAATTGTCTATGTTGTTAATTATACTAATTAAAATTCTAGTGATTATTGACAGAAAATATAAACGTTGTACCACTAAGAACATCTTGACTTTTCTTTAGGTCTGCGTGTCTGATTACTAATTATTTTACATAAATTATTTTACAATAGAATCTCTTGTCAGACCAAAATGTTTATTCTGACTAACAGTTCTAACTTTTTTTTTTGTTTTCCACTCGGTGTCCGGTACCCTCATTGGTACTGAGTAGGTCCCATTCGTGGGAAAGCGCTCCCGAATAGTAATTTTTTCATATCCCGACTCAAACCCGAGGCCTCTGATTAAAGGAGTAGTCTTATCCGCTACACCACATCAGTTGGTGGTACTAACAGTTCTAACTTGATAATATGCTAGTATGTATTAATATTACACAAACACGCTACACTACTTCATGAAATGTTGAAGAGTAGTAAGCCTAACTAAAATGACAATCTTAGATGTTCATCAATTATATATTTATTAGAGATCGATCGTTTCGTTTTTATTCTAAGGTATGATTTAACTTTTACGTTCATCAGAATATTAGAATACAGGTAACATAGAGTATGATAGTCAATTAGAAACCGATTTTTATAAATAAATAGTTAAGATATAAGTGTTGAAACTAACAAAAAAAATTGATCGCATATATTTTGTTATTGAAAACAAATTTCACGAGTATTCGTTTCATTCTTAAACTTGACATTGCTTTTAACATCCTATGTTGTTAGACTAATGATTTGACTGGCAAATAACATTTGACAAGAAAGTCAATAAACATTGCATCACCTAAAATCTTTTGAATTTTCTTCATATCTGCGTGTCTGATTAACATTAAGAGAATGTATCTTAACTTATTTAAGTCTATTATAGAATCTTAAGCCAGACAAAAAATGTTTATCCCAGCTAGTCTTACCTAGTTTGGGTCATTTTCACAATCTCTTTTCATCTTTTCTTTCACGTTTCCTTTCTCTTCTATTTCAAAATCTTGACTTTCCCAGAAAGTACGTGCTGCTAAGATACTAAGCTCTTGTTTGGACATAGTTTTTTGGGGTAGTTTTTGGTTGAAAAAGTATTTGTTTATGCTATTTGAACAAAATTTCTCCCAAAAACTCAAATGTGGTTTTGAGCTGTTTTTGAACCAAAAACTGTACAAACTAGCTTTGCATAAGAGCTCAAGGGCTATGGCAATGCCAAAAAAATTCATTCACAAAAAGTATGTCCAAACACTTTTTCATTTTCATATCAAATTTCACCCAAAAAGTGTTTTCCAAAAATTATTTGAAAATCTATGTCCAAACGCTAGCTAAGAGGTCGCTTGGATTGACTTTTCAAAACTAGCTTATAAGCTATAAGCTAAAAGCTAAAAGTGATAAATTAGAGAAACTCAACTTTTACTTTTTTAGCTTTTAGCTTGTTTTTGTATTTTTTTAGCTTGAAAATAATTGCTTAAAAGTACTTTTTGTCTTTCCCAAAAACTACAAAATGAACTTAAAAGTTATTTTGACCAAAAACATTTAAAATGAGCCAATCCAAACTGGCTCTAAGTAGGAGTAGTAGTATGTTACTCCTTTCATTCTAAATTAGCTGACCTTTAGCAGGATTCATTTGTCCCAAATTAGTTGACGCTTTAGGATTTCAAGTTATTTTTTGTCAATTCTTTCCAACTATATCCTTAATAATTAAAAGAACTCCTAAAAAATTAATAGTCAAACATTAAATAGGAATAACATAGTAAAATATACACTTTATTTGATGATTTTTGTGTGAAAAAATTAAAGGTGTCATGGTAAAATAGGACAGAGTGGAGTATTTACCAAGGACATTGCAAAAGTTGTCCCTGAAGAAATTTGACTAGTTGACTAAAAACCAGTGACTCAATGATTTTAACAAGTAATGTTTCTTCCCACGGGAAATTCCAGTGAAATTTAGCCCGTAGTTTTAATTCTAGCTTTATGTTTTAGTAGCTTCTATTCAATATTTCAAATGTTCAATTCCACATTCAGCTCTCCTGATTTGTTTTGACAGTAATAAAATCATAATTCTCAGTAAACTGCTATCTAAAAACTAATGAATCCTCTGAACTTCTCCTGGTATGAGCATACTGTAGGGAATTGTAATTATCAAAACTCTAATTGTCGTTTAACTGTTAATAAAAAAATGTTTGTTAGAACTTCAAATTTTGCAAATCTTAAACCATACTGAACAACGAGATGAGTAAGTCAAAAACTTGAAACCTTTATAACAGTATATCTATTTGTTTCACAATACAATAATGAAAGAGAAATCAGATTACAACAATCACAATAAAAATTTTAACCTCTTATAATTATATATATATCACACGATCTACACGATCTTTGCCATACAATTATTAACAAAATAAGGTGGATCGTCCATGTTGTTTTCGTTGCTATCAACTCCTTATCTCGACTTATGAGGCATCAAATAACTGAAAATTAACCGGACCATTTCTTTTTCAGCTTTGGCCATACCGGTATGTATCCAAAATTCACTGATCCGACTAATATTCTTGATTCATATCGGGTAGGCTCACTAAATTAACCGGACCTTGTGGGCAGAAGAAAAGTGCTTGGCTGCAGCAACCATGGTTGCTTCTGGTCCCGAGTAAGGTGTTGTTGCATTTGAAATTTTCACCTTTTTGCTATCATCCTTAACGTAGAAACATGGTGCAAATGATCTTAAGAACTTGTTAAGTTTCTCTGTATCCTTCATCCTCCCTTTTTCTTCTTAGAAACAGTAATTTAGTAAAACTTTAGATGAATTTTTTTCAAAGAAAAACTAGATAGTTGTAACTTGTAATTGTTGTTGCTGGGTTGATGGAATCATAATAATGTCCACATTTTATAATATAATGTGTCCTTGGTGAACAAGCCAGCACGTTGAATTTTGAAAGGCAAATTTTTATTCTTTTTGACTAATGAGTTACAATAATTTTGTGGATTCTTGACCAAGCCAAGCTTAATATTTTGCTAACATCAACTTTATTTAACTGCACTATAATACACTATACAACAGATTTAAGCTTATTTAAAAAGAGGTTCTTGAACGTGTGGAATTAAACTACCTAGAATTTTGATTATCATGTCAGGCACTGAGGCCAAAATGGATTATAAAATCATCAGTAGATGTAATGGTTACTAGCATCATTCTAATTTCTTAGTTCTAACTCATTGTTAGTACTTGGGAAGAACTGACTGAGACGAGAGGAATTAAAAAGGAAAAATTATGTTGCATGAACAATGCTATATCAGTTTAATAAAAAATAGCTATTTTTTTGTATATTCGATGCATATTTTATGCATAATGTTGCATGTTATCTGCATAATATGTGTATAATATATGCAAACTGACTAGAGCGGGTTATTATGTAAAATTTCCATAAAAAATGAGGGATTTGACCAAGTCTTTGCAGAATAAGTGGATTGGAATTGGTTCACAATTGTTAAACTCGTGGGTAAGAATTAAAAGTCAAAATTTTTTACAAGATCCACTGCTAACTTTCAAATCATATCATATTTTCAACTTTTCATTTCCCTCTCATCTCTCCTTCAATTAAGTTAAACTTAGCAAACCAACTACTAGTTGCCGTTTGTGATTACACCATAGTCCATACTAATTAAGTTAATCTTAGCCGTTAAAATTAAAGTGAAAACATATATCACGTAACTCTTAATCGTGGTCGTGTATGAAAGATATATACATGTCTTGCATTAATAGGGTATAACGAATTTTATATAAACACCCTTCACATGTAAGCAAATAGTTAGGCCACGAAGAAAATTGGGATTTACAACGAGCTAGGGATATTTTCGAAGTTTTTGCGTGAAATGGACAGAGTTTGCACCATTGTTACAAATTTCACTTTCATAAGAAAAGTTTAAATATATTTTATACTCCCATAAGGAGAGTTTCCTGGAAATCGCCAGAATGCACCAGGGGAACCTCTTACCGCCGCGAGTTTGCCTGTTTTTACGAATTCTACTAACGAGGGAAAAAAACGTAGTAAAACGTTTCTTATGGGGCTAAAACTATGATTGGCACAATAAATATGCTATTTCTGTAAAATAACCCGGATATATTTGGTGTTTGTTTTGGGTTTCTATAACGTTCTGAACATTGAATCACAATAGTGCTACAAACAATTTCGGGAAATTTTGATCACTAATCATTTTTTGACGCGCTCATTGGGGACTATCTACTATTTCAAAATTCATTGAAGAATAGCCAAAAATTCGTGCACATACTTAAGCTCCATTAGCGTTGGAAAAACACTACAGACTAGTCTAATAACAAAATACTGGGGCTTTGAACAAGTTGTATTTTGTTATGGGACTGAAGCTTTATACGAAGTCTCATAACAAAATGCTGGGGCCCTGAACAAAACTTTTTCAAAGCCCCAATATTTTATACTGGGGTTAGTTTACTGAAGCTTCCCAGTATAAATATTGGGGCTTTGAACAAGTTTTTGTTCAAAGCCCCAGTTTTTATATTGGGATTTGTCCGGAGGTGGCTATTTCTCAGTAAATTTGTTTTTGACGGCTATAAATCATTTAGCGCGCGTCAAACATGCCCCTACACGAAATTTTTACAACAATTTCACCTCGCGTCCTAAAAATTGATTGATGATGTATTTTTATCCTTATTTAAGATGATTTTAACAAAATGACTTCCGTTTTATATGTGGACAATACTTCAAGTTATCAATCGATAAGTACTGCCTCTTAGGAAGAGATCAAAGGGAAAGTGTTACCTGGGAGAATGTTGGAAGAGATTGAAGGAGCAACTGTTGCTCAGGCGGCACTTCAAATTATTTAGAAAAATGTGAGAAAAGATTAAATGGCAAGTGTTGCCTAAGAATAGGGGATAAAAAAGGCAAGAGTTGTCTCTTAGGCAGCACTTACAAGAAAAGGAAGCGAGGATACATGCGTCATTATAAGACTCATAGGGCTATTTCCCTTCGGAATTTATTCCTTAAACTTATCGGATGTCAATTTTGCTAAACTACTGGTAAGGGTTCAAAAAGGCAAACCATTGCCTATGGTGTCATAATTTTGCAATTCTTCCCCTTGTTCTAGGGTTGCCATATTCTCGAATTTAGGGTTGGAAATTCATCCTCGTAGTCTATTTGCACCGCGCTAAATAAAAACTAGCCAGTGTTGCAAAACTCTTTGAAGACTAGCCAAATTCAGAAAAATCACAGTATTTTATATTGGAATTTGTAAACAAAATTTCAAAATCTCAGTATTTTATACTGGGATCATTTAAATATGAATGTCAGTATAAAATACTGAGATTTTGAACAGATTAGTTCAAAGTCATGGTATAAAATATTGGGACTTTAAAAATAAAACTGTGATTTTTCTTTTTTGAAATTATGAACAAAACTCTAGATTTTTTTAATGGAGTTTAGTTCAAAGTCTCATGTGCTTGTATTGTGGCTAGTCTTGGTATTGTTTAATGCCAAGAGGTTGTAAGTGTGGGGGGGGTAATTTTGCTGTTACACAATGAATTGTGAAATACTGAATGAAACTCACTTAGGGTGTCCAAAAATGGCTATTCATCAATTTTTACTGAAATTTTGAATTTTAGTGGAATTTACAAATATGACACTTCTGGCGCTCCATTACAGATTTGCCCTCATAAATTAAGTCCTGTAAATTTGGCCCTCATAAGAAGGTTCTTGGCAAACTCCAGGAGTTTTCTTTAGTAATCGCCAGAAACTATTCTTAATGGGATCAAAATTGTAAAACTATTCTTATGGGGGACAAAATAGCGGGCCCAATTCTGTCTATTCAGCGCAAAAACTAAATTTTACAATGTTCTTCCAATAAAATTCCAATATCCAATGTGTAATCTACGAGTTGGGCCCAAAGATAAGTCACTTGAATATCTTAAATTTTCACTGAGTGACCCTAACAGCTGCAGTGTTTATTTTTGTCTTAGCAGAGATTAGAGAAAGTACAAGTCTTTTATAGAGATCCTACCGGATTCAGAAGGATTTTAGAACTAAACTCACGGTGGTTCGCCAGAAAGTGCCTCCGAGTTCTTGCTTCATGGTGAGAAGTTAAGCATTTTCTTAGTTAGGTTCAAAGTTAAATATGTTTGGTGTGCGAACCAAGTCCCACATCGAAAAGTTGGCAGGAAAAATAAGCTATTTATAAGGTGTAGTGATCTCTTAATGATGTGAGACCTTTTTGAAAAATTGTGCGGGCTTAGCCCAAAGTAGAAAATATCATACCATGTTAAGAGTATCTTGGGCTGTTTTAGCCCAATAACTGGTATCAGAGCTAATGGTTCAATTAGATGAGTATACAGCAGAGTAATTGCATAGAGCCAACTTAGCTTTTACCTGTTGCGGGCTGGACTAGTGTGTGCCTTTACCCGTAACTTTCAGACCCCGATTAATGTCTCTGCCCGTCTACCGGCGGTTTTCCAGCTTTACCCTTACCTTCAAAAATGTATACACAAATACTTGGTTGATGTGGGTGACACGCAGTGAATCTCCAAATAAGGAGTGATGTTCTATGTGGAACTTTGTTTAAGGGGGAGATTGCTGGGTGTACGAAATCTATTAATGTTGTGAGGGCCTTTGGGAAAACCGTACAGATTTAGTCCAAAGCAGACAATATCACACCATGTTAAAAGTATCTTGGACTGTTTTCGCCAACTTCATTAATCATTTTGCCTTCAAGCATAAATCAAAAAGCAGAAAACTACACGGAAAAAAAAAACGTACTCATTATCGCTTAACTAAAATTTAATCATCAATTCGAAGTAAACTAGGGAGTATTTGAAATAAGAGAAAAGGGGAAAACATATATCGGTGAATGAGAGGAAGAAGGTACAATTTTGCCTATTTTTTTATTATGTTTTGTAATTAAGTTCTCATTTTTTTTCTATATTGGTTAATTTTTCTAAAATATCTTCATAATTTGTAAATAATTTCTCAAAAAATATATTTTTGTGTAAAAATTTCTTTATTTAGCCACTAAAAGGTAAAAGCTATGTTATATGGATTTAAGTTCTTCGGTTGTGTCCCAAGTCACTAATCATGCAGCTAACTTACATCATTCTAATAAATTTTAATGGTTTGTCCATTACCTAATAAAACGATCTTCCGCTATTAGAAAAAATAATTTGGGTGCAAGGAAGAAAAAGTTTTGTAAGATAGACATTTATATTAACTAAACCTCTTAAATGAGGTCTCCAACACATGTGTTTAAAGTAGTGATGTTAATATAGCCAGTGGTGGATTAGTTTTATGTAATTATTTCTATGCAATGACAAGCTAAAAAATAAACAGCGATGGCCTTTCATGAGATCAAAGGTCAAGCCTTTCATGTGTAAGCTAAGAAATTAATTCTTCTCTAGTATTGACAAAAAGTTGCACCGTCTGTTACTAATTTTTTCATGTCCTCTCGTTAATTTCTATTTTATGATAAGGATTATGCTTAAGAAAAGAAGAAGACAACCTAAATTTTGTAAGGTTAATAGTACTTTTTAACGACTTGTAATACGTAAGCAGGGGCGGAGCCACCAACACCCCTTGCCGAAAAATTGCACTGTGAATATCGGGTAAAATCGAATTTTTATATATATCTACCATATGTTGAACCCCTTGACACAAGTATAAGTTTTATTTTTTAAATTTTGAACTCTTTTGTTGAAAATTCTGCCTCCGCCGCTACATGTAAGAAGGTTTTTAATTTGACAACAAATGTTAATATTAGGTCAATGGATAAGAAATTATACTTTACAGTTCAAGGTTTGATCTATTGATTTTATTTGGGCATTGAAACGTACTTTCAACAGAAACTTCTCATGCGAGGGAGAATTGTGAGATAAACAAAAATAGGACACTGGAGCGCTACTATTAACATTCCTGGCCTTTATTAAAAGGGAAATTTACGCCACATGAATGTTGACAAAAAATAATTACTTTTTCTGTACACATTTTCTTGTTTCTTTCTTTCCATATATATTTTACCCTTTTTAAATATGTATTTAATATTTTAAATATTATTGATATATATTTAATATTTTAAATATATTAATATTATTGATATTTAATATATTTAATATTATTGATATATTTAATATTATTGATATTTCATATTTTAAATATATATTTAATATATTAATCTTATTGATATTTAATATATTTAATATTATTGATATTTCATATTTTGAATATATATATTTAATATTTTAAATATATATTATATATTTAAAAAATATATATTTAATATTATTGACATATATTTAATATTTAAAATATATATCTTTAATATTTTAAATATTATTATGTTGATAGGACTCTATCATTAAGCCTAAAATCGTGCAACTACCATATTTAATGGTAATCTATTTTTTTTTACCATTGATTGTTTCCTTTAATTAAGGAGTTAAATATCATACTATTAAATATTAATATTAATATTAAGAAATATATTTAATATGTATTAAATTTTTGGATACAAAAAGTTATGGACACCTAAAAATAATTATTTCTTGATGGGCGGATATATATGTAAAGAGCCCTGATTAAAAATAATTTAACTTTTAGCTCACATCGCTAGAAGTCGGAGTCCTCCTTTGGGCTCCGGCGGATCACCAGGCCTAATCGGCAGAAATTCAATTTAAAAAATCATAGTAAGTCCTGGCGAATCGCCACAAGAAGCTAAAAATATAAGACTTTTTCTAACGGGCAAAAACTTTATTTTTGGCGCCTGTCAAGTATTTGGGTGAAATTTTATGGTAACAATTTATGAGCCCGTTTGGGTGAGCTTAAAAGTGGCTTATAAGCTTATAAGTCTATTAATATATGTTTGGTAACTTAAAAAATTTTGGACTTATAAACCATAAGTTGCTTAAAAGCTACTTTTTGAGAAGTTAGGATTATTTTAAGCCACTTTTTGACTTATAAGCCACTTAAAATAAGCTGCTTATAAGCTCATCCATTTTAACATTCACTACAACTGTTATTTTAGTAAGTATAACATAAGTAAATCATAATAATAGGAATTTGTAAAAATAACATAACAAACTTTTATTGAATCATTTCGTACATTCAATTTTTTAGTAGACATAAGACATCATTTTCTCGATAATACCTACACTTGCGTACAAAAATTATTTACCTTAAAAAACCAGAATTCTGTATTAATAAAGCAAATGTACTCAAGTTTCAACACGTGCAACTCATATGCTGCCTATGTTTAGCCGTCCACTGGCTAGAAATCCAAAAGCCTCGTAGACATAGTTAATAATGAATTAATTGAAGGTTTTATAATATAGTTTAATTAACTAAAGCCATATCTTCATTAGGTGAATAATTTAATAAGTTTGTCTGAAAAAATCTCAAAGTAAGAAATGAGACAGCGACACTTGTTGGATTGGTTGAGGCTAACGTTGTTTTGTACAAAATTAAAGCACTTTGATAGAGACCACTTCAAATGTTTTTGGGTTACTCATCTACTCCCTCCGTTTATGTTTACTCGTCCACTTTCGACTTTTCACTTTCACCCAAAAAAATAAAAATAAAAATTAAACTTGACAAATATACATTTATTAATTATATTTGAAAAGTACAAGATATTTAATTGGGAAGAAATTTTAAAAAGTACAAAAATTTAATATCAAGGATAAATTAGGAATAATATAGTCAAATTTATCTTGAATTGCTAAAAGGATAAGTAAACTTAAAGTCTTGACTTTGGTAAATTTGGACAAGTAAATATAAACTCAGAGTATATAATACGTGAATCCATAATTGCTCATAATTAATCGTGATTTCTGAGCCACAAGCTTTCAAAGTTAATACTATATTACTTCCTTAATTGGATCCCTGAATTGGATTATAAGAAAAGCATTTCCTTAATTGCTTCAATACAATATTCCATGTTTCTTTCAGTGCCCTATTTCTCCTTTAAAAATAGTACTGAATTTAGAGAGGTTAATTTACATAAGTTCAATGGCTTGACCAATCAAAATAGGTAAGCAACCCCTCTCCAGTCTCACATAGTAAGCATTTTAGCAGCATGTTAATTAAGTGAGACGTTTAAAGAGATATACTCCCTCCGTTCCAAATTAGTTGTCACTTTAGCAAAATATGTTTGTCCCAAATTAGTTGTCACTTTAGGATTTCAATACTAATTGATTAGTTCTTTCCAGCTATACCCCTAATAATTAAAAAAAAAATCTCAAAAAAAACTAATGGTTAAACATTAAATAGGGATAAGATAGTAAAAGAAACACCCTATTTAATGACTCTTTTAATGGGCGTGAAAAAGCTTAAAGCGACAACTAAAATGAGACGGATGGAATATATAATAGTATGTGGATATAGACTCGCGCAATTATGACGGTTAGAGATGTTAAATATCACAACAAACAAATAATGAGGAGATGGTTTAGATAGGTCAAAACTTCCTGAAGAAATATCCATGTTGTAGAGGAGACTGGTGACACTTGGAGAGTTGGTTGAGGCTAAGGTTTATTGCACAAATGCACTTAATGTTTTCTGGTTTGTCATAAACATCAAAGGTGAATGATTAACTACTGGTACTCCATAGTCGCAGTAGGCCACATATTTCCTGAGTTGTTTTTTTCGTAGTCTCAAAAAGCATGAAAGTCGAAATTAAATAAAGGTTGAGGACAGTTATTATGGTTATTAATTTTGATACACGACTTGATATCAAAGATACTTCCTATAGTTGAGTCTGAGTCCCTGTTATATGCTTTCTTGATTTTACTGCAAGTAAATAAGAACGTAAATATTCGAGCACTCCTCTAGGTAATTAGACATACTATTGACAGCGGCGGATCCAGAATTTGAACCTTATGAGTTCTAAATTTTTGGATAAATAATATCAAGGGCAAGTAACTGGGTTCTCGACTTAATTTTTGTACATATTTAAAGATTTTTTTAACATAAATATACTGTTCGCGCCAAACTTACTGGATTCCGCCGAACCCGCGGACTACACTCTACATCCGCCACTGACTATTGATAAATAAATACTCCTTCTATCCCACTAATGGTGTACTATTTATTTTTTAATTTGTCCCCACAAAAATATCATCTTTCGATAAATAGAAACATATTGCTTTTATGAAATAATTTTCAGCCACACAAATTCTTATGGCTTATTTCTGACCATAAATTCAAGAGACTTCTATATTTCTTAAACTCCGTATCAAGTCAAACACCGCTGCATAAATTGAAACGTGGGGAGTAGGTGTTTGTAGTCGCACTACATTGCGTTATTGACCCCCATAACTCCATGGGTTTAAACAAGACACTTCAATTTGATCAAACAAGTGTTGTAAACGCCTCCTAGGGCCGGGCGAGTGTGCAGCAATGCATGGTTAGAAACTACAGGTATTTATTTGGCTACTTATAAAAGAATGAAAAATCTAAAAAAGTACAAGTAGCTGCAAATTGCAATATGGGTACATTGTATCTGTACAAGTAGAAATATTTTTCTGTATACGAAGCACTTTTTAAGGAGAATCCAAAAATGGATTGAACGTGCACATAGAATTGGTCCTAAATCTAAAATGGTATAGTAGTATCTTAAAAAAATTTATAAAATACTACTTCCTCCGTCCTAAAATGAGTGTCTATCTTTTCTTTCTTTAAATCTAAGATTTGTTTTGGACCACAGGATTTAAAGCTTCTGGCCCACATTACACACACATTTTATTTTAAACCACGGTATTTGAAAGTCTTCCTTATTTTTTTAAATTATGTGCTCAGTCAAACCCAGACGCTCATTTTGAGACGGAGGGAGTATAATACTTCGTACAAAAATAGTAATATGCCAACCTCCTATGTTCACCGCCCAGTGGAATCATTTGTATCCCAGGTCCCAAGCTTCTGCATCTCGCTGACATTTCTTATGAAATGAAATTCAGGAATTATCAATATTGCCCATTCCTTCATTATTATTATCCATTTTATTTTATACTATATTCTTCCAAGATATCTATTTTTTTTTTTTTCATTTGCAGCTCAAGATGGGAAGCTTTACTGTCACGTGACTCAGTAGTTCACTCGTTCCAAAAATGTTAAATGGGTTCATGAACCATCATCTACTAAAGATATGAGAGGTTAAGCAATTTAAAGAAGCTATAAATTACCCCATCTCTTTCAATTTACGTGACAATTTTTTTTATTAGTCTGTTCTAAAAAAAATGACAACATTCTAAATTTGGTAACAATTTAACTTCAAAATTACAGTCTTGCCATTACTAAAATGATTTACAACCACACAAATATCTATGTCTTATTTTAGATCACAAATTTCAAAAAAAATTATTTATTTTTTAAACTTCATTCCGAGTCAAACTATGACACGGAGGGAGTAAGTAATTTTCTAATGAATAACCCTTATGTTTCTTATTATTCTCTTCTCATTGTTGCAACTTCCACTAAAAGAAATTAGGGGGCATATGTAAAATTTTCCGATATGCAACTTTCAAGTTGCAATTTCTTACTCCCTCCGTTCCAAAATGAGTGTCTGAGTTTGACCGAGCACAGAGTTTAAGAAAATAAGGAAGACTTTTAAATTATGTGGTTTAAAATAAAAATGTGTGTGTAATGTGGGCCAGAGTCTTTAAATCCTGTAGTACAAAATAAATCTTAAATTTAAAGAGTTGTCATAAAAGAAAAGAGACACTCATTTTGTGACAAACAAAAAGGAAAGGTAAACACTTATTTTGAGACGGAGGGAGTATTACCTAATATTTGGCCGACCACAAATAATCCCAAAAACCAGGGGCACAAAACAAGCCACTAGTATGCTGTATGCAAGTGGACTGAGCCAATAAAGGAAAAACTATGGCTTATAAAGTGGAGTATATACGGAACTAAAATACAAAAGGAGAAAGTGAAAGAAGAACACAAAACAATGAGAATTGGTCTTACAACGAACGTGGCAGGATAATATCGAATATTATAAATTGAGTAATTAAGAGGAAACAAAAGAAAGATTAGAGGGACATTATCCCCCACGAGTCAGTGTCACATGCACATCATGCATGTTCAATTGACTGTATCTGTACGGATTTACAAGAATTGGGTATTGTTACAAAAGAATTTGCAAGTAGATGAGTTTCCTATTTGTGAGACCAAAAGATTAGGCAAAATAGGTTTAACGTTACAACATACTATGACCCTCTTGCACGTCTTCTATATGAACTCCCACGCACATTGCCGCCTTTAGAGTTTAGTCCCTTTCTTGACTTACAAGTGTGTATATATATATATGGGTTAATTTTACCGGTGGTCACTGAACTATTGTTAAATTCTTGTTGAGTTTAACTAATATACACTGACAGTGTAAGAAAAAATTTCCACAAGCAGGTCATTCATTTATTATCTACAGGTAATCCCCATAAAAAGTGGGATTTGAAATTTGATAATTAAACAAGTTACCTACTACATTAGGTAAAAGTAACTTGTTTGTGTAAACTTTTCCTTACACTGTCGGTGTATATTAGTTAAATTCTTGTTTTATTACCTCAAAGTCACTTTTGTTTCATTTGTTACCTAAAAGTCACTCAACTTTGCTCCGGTCTACAACAAAGTCACTCAAAATGGATTTTGTTTAAAACTTGCCGGAAAAATGATGTGGCATCATTAATTAAACATAATTTTTTTAATTAAATTTTTCATCTATTAATCTAATTCCTAACTCATTATTCTTATTCTACCCAACCCAAACACATTTCACTACATCATCTTCGTGCATAAACATTTTATTCTCTTGGATATAGTTGACTGATTAGTCAAATTGACATTCATCCCTTCATCTTCATTTGTAAAAGAACTGCCTCATACTTCAGGTTGATAACCATCTTCATTTTCTTGTTGATTTGGAATTGTTGAACATTCTTCTTGAGTTGGTATCTGAGCTTCTCTTTTGACATACTTGTAAAGCCCCCTGGCATTATGTCCAACCAATTTACAAATTGAACAAGTAGCTAATGTGGCACCCTTTTTAGACAATTTTTCAGCAGTTCTATTCTCTTCTCTTGATTCAATTGCAACTCTAGATTTTATTTTTGTAAGCCCTAAAATACTCCTATTATGTTAGAGAGAGAAGAAGGGGAACATAGTTACGGTCTTTTTCTTTATTGTGGGAGTGAAAAGATCAGTTTTTTGTATTGGTTGTAATGGGTTGGATTTGGATTTGGGTTGGGTAGAATAAGAATAATGGGTTATGAATTAGATTAATAGATGAAAAATTTAATTAAGAAAATTATGTTTAATTAATGATGCCACATCATTTTTCCGGCAAGTTTTAAACAAAATCCGGCTTGAGTGACTTTGTTGTAGACCGGAGAAAAGTTGAGTGACTTTTGGCTAACAAATGAAACAAAAATGACTTTAGGGTAATGAAACAATAGTTCAGTGACCACCGGTAAAATTAACCCATATATATATATATATATATATATATATAAGTACTTCTTAATTATTTGCAGAATACCTTATTTATCAACTCCTTATTTATAACTTCATGTGATGTGAAAAGTGATTCATTAAACTTTAATTGAACATAATACTACAAATAATATACCTAAGCCTATTTTATTTTCCTAATCAAAAGTAACTTAATCTCATGATTATGCAGGTATACACCAAATGACCAAATCTACATTTGTTCATAAGCAACTCAACTTGCGATTATGATTGCATGTGTCATTGGTGCTCACTTGGTTATTCAATATATGTGTCTGCCAATGACAATAGGAAAAAAGAACAAGGTAGAAATAGTCCAATTGACGAGAGAAGTAGGATAATTTATAAGAATAATTAAGTTATTAGACTTACCTTCAGTTTATTTTACTCATATTCCATATCCCACCTAATTACAGTTGATTTTATTTTTCCCTTTCAAGTTTCAACTTCAATGTTTTTGGTTCATATACACAAATAAATGAGTTGATCACCAGATTACACCCTAATATATCTTATTATTATGGCAAGTGGATGAACTATAATATAATGTTACGTTGTATTCAGATATATCATCAACTTTTAAAAATAACAAAAGTGTCGTACATGCATTTATTTAATTGGACATGAGTGACTTGCAAAATCTTGTTATGCTTTTTATAACCAGTTTCTAATACAGTGAGAAAGATAAGAACTTCAGAAGATGATTTTCCATTTATTAATAATTTATTTAAGTTAACTTCGAACTTGATGAGCTGCTCAGGTATGATGGATTATGATTGAAAATCTATTTCAAGCTAAACGAACTCCCTTGTGCACACAATAAAATAGTCCAAATTATTTGAGGATCATGTAATATATACGTTTAATTAAAAAACCATATCTTAATTAGGTGAATAAAAGCAACGATAGAGACATGACACTTGTATCGTTGCATGAGGCTAAAGGATTTCTGAAATTGTGAACAACTCCAGAGAAATGTAAAATATAAATTATACTGATGACATAATTTATATGGTCTAATATTGGAATATGAATATGATCGCTTCGATTCTTTGAAAATTATATACTATACTTTAATTTATTTTTGAAAACCATAACAAGTACAGGTAGTTGCTATAGGAATACATTATTTCGTGGAGTATTGTCTAGCTAGATTTTTTTTTATTCTCTGATTTAGGAGAAAAAAAATGAGATCTTTTCCTAAGGACAATTCTATATAAGACCAAAAAATTAATTAAAAAGGCAACGTTATTCAATTTCAAATAATACATGAGTAATGAGCTATCCCAATAAAAGTATATGCCTAAAATGAAATGATAAAACGATATTTCATGGCAACAGGCTAAAATAAAAAACTTGGTATTATTTATATGTATCTGAAAACTAAAATAAGAGGAAACAGAGAATAAAAATAAAAATAAAAACTTACAGACGTGGCAAGATAATACCGACTCTGATAAATAATGAAAAAGAAAAAAAAAAAGAAAGAAAGAAAGAAAGAAAGGATTAGAGGGACCTCGTCCTCCACGAGTCAGCGTCATCTATGTTCAAGTTGACTCTATAGACAAGTGTTTGGTACGAAGAGAAACAATTTTCAAATATATTTTTAAAATTTTCTCATGTTTGATTATGTTAAAGATTGTCCAAATATTCTCTATGACAACTTATTTTTCTTAAATTAAAAAAAAATAACTTCTCTATTGAGAGTAAAGATAAGTTGAAAATTTATCTGCATTGTCTCCTGTACACGCCAAACACTGCCACACGAATAAGAAATTATCAATTTAGCACTACTAGGAAAACGCATTTTTCGGACGAACGATAGGGACGGCTAAACGCTGTTTACGGACGGGCTATGCAACGACATCGTCCGTCCGTATATCGCTTGACGCTAGACACATAGCAACGGACGGCTAGCCCTCCCTACGCTGTGAAATCTGAAATATAATTTTTTTCGTTTATAGCCCTCCCTAAACTCAAAATTTGAATTTTTTGTTTTGTTTAGGGACGGGTGCCCATCCCTATGTTGACAATTTTTGTTTGTTAGAGACGGCTAGCCGTTGCTATTTTTGATAAACCTGCACAATAAATTGTCAAAAAAACAGATACATGCTTGCCGAAAACCAATACAAATTCATATACACAGCTAGTCGAACAAATAATTAAACAAGAATACACAAATATTTTAATAATAAGTCTACTAAATCTTCTATACATTTACTTTAAATCCTAAGCATAAAGGCACATAACACTTATGCCAAATCCAACTCAAAATATAAAGTTTCGATCACAACTAACAATTAAAGACACATGCAATATAAAGTCTTAACAAAAGGACATTAATAGTAGTATGGAAGAAATATGTCCAACATTTTATGTATTGATTTCTTTTTTTCTTCAACATCTTCATCCAATTCCAACTCCGGCAAATCTACATCTTCATCCAAGTCCGATTTCGGTGTCATATCAATTGAATCTTCAATCGTATCTTGAACGATTTCAATTGAGTCTTCGATTGACTCTTGAGCAATATCAATCGAGTCTTTGACGTTGATATCCATGATAGATCTTGACGGAGGGGCTGCAAATTTTGAAGAAAAAAAAATAAAACCCGTTTATGTTTAAATTTTACGGTGAAAAAGTAAAAAAAAAAAAAAAGACATAAAAAACTTACCAATGAAGAAAGTGAGGGGTTTGATTTATGTTTTAGAGGTGTTTGAAGGAAGCAAATAGGTTTGGGGATGCTTGAAATCGGGAGAGAGATGTTTGGTAAGGAAGAAGATATATTTTTTTGTGATATACTCGTGTGTTTTGTAGGTGGATATGGTGGAATTTAACAGAATGGTTAGGAACTGCTAGCCCTCTCTAAGATAATAGGGAGGACAGATCGTCCCTAACTTTAGTATTTTTAAAATTTGACAGATTGTGTTAGGGACGGCTAGCCCTCCCTATAATAGGGAGGGCTAGCCGTCCCTAACTTTTGTCTTTTTAAAATTTAAGTGTTAGGGATGGCTAGCCGTTTCTAAGAAAATAGGGAGGGCTGGCCGTCCCTAACTTTTGAAACTTTTTAAATTGTCAGAAGATTAGGGACGGCTAGCCCTTTCTACACAAATACGGACGATTAATCGTCTCTACCCTTCCATCTCTAAATCGAGTTTTTCTAGTAGTGTAGTGATTTCGTTACGAGTTGTGAACTTATCGACCGTCTTGCACGTTCTTTATGAAACAAGTTACTCCACAAACATTGCCGTCTCCCATGTTTTTAGTCCCTTTCTCAACATACAAGTTACACTTTTTAAAAAGAAAATTATACTTTCATCCATCTTTATGGATAATCTTTCTCTTTGTTTATTAAGCTAATAAAGTTTGTTGAGCTTGTTAGTATATTGAATGTTGATGGTGTTTGGACAAGAGGCAGAGAGATTAGGTGCTTATTAACTAGGACAAAGTCGAAAATTAACTTCATATATGATCACAAACTTCATTTCGTACTGTAAAAGTGACGTTTCTATTAGGAAACTATTTCATTTTTTGGAAAAAGTGATTTTCTGTTTTCTTACAACAATTGGTGCATGGAGCTTTATTTGCATGTGGACGAACCAATTTCAAGTCTGATTTAGAAAAATCAGCATTGCTGTGTCCAAAAGAGCAAAAATTGAAATCATTAAACCCCTTGTAATTCTGTGGTTTTTTTTTTTTTTTTTTTAATTTCAAAAATGAGTTATACAACAAATGCCTCAACAAATATCATATTCAAGAATAATATGATATTACATAAAGTAGAAATACTTAATTTTGGAATCCCTTCAGTCTCATCTATCTGAGCATAAAGCTCGGAAAATTTCATTTTAAGCTAGCGTTTGGACATAGTTTTGGTTAAAACTTGGGAATTTGAGTTTTTGGAATTGAGTTGAAAAATAATTTTTGAAACTTGAAGTTGTGTTTGGACATATACTTGAAAAAATAGTTGAAGTTTTGTGAGTAGTTTTTTAAATTCCCAAAAACTGCCCAGAAACAGCCTTTGAGCACTTTTTGAGTTTTTGGGATTTTTTGGGAGAAGTTTTTATGAAATATCATAAACAAACAGTTTTTCTCCCAAAAACTCCCAAAAAAGTCCCCAAAAACTATAAACAAACAGGGGCTAAGAGTAATGATATTTATTGAACAAGTGTGTTAAAAAATGTATCACCAATAGTTCTAGTGTAATGGATAGAATTCATATCTCCTTCATTAGAGACGTTGAGTTTAGTTTCTGAAAATGAAAAAAAAAATTAGTATTCGAATTAATCATCAGGGGTTTAATATAATGTAGATATAATATTTAATATATAGGGTGGAAAACCAAATATTTTAAAATATCAACTTCACTCATAATTTTCTAATACTTCATATTACTGTAGTGATCGTCAAAAGATTGAAGTCAAGTGTTGGAACAGAATCGTGATTTGTTTGACTAAAGCACTTGAAAATTCAGTTCATGTGATGTGAAAAGTGATTTATTTACTTGATTAAACATATACCAAACACTTTACCAAACTCGTTATATAATCCTAATTAAATAAACCCTAATCTCTTTTTTCTTTCGGCTTTTACAATGTATTGGAGTTCTGATTAATCTGACTTTGTGCAATTTAAACTCATTGATGAGGAAGAGCGCCCTATCAAGATTATTTTTATATAAAGAGCTCGAATATAAAATATCTAATTCAAGGTGAATGAATTTTTTCTATCCCACCATAATGCTTAGCGGTACCTAAAACTTATCTCATGATTATACTCAGGTTGCTTTTATGAAACTATACTTAACATGCCGTGATGAGTGCATGTCTCCTTGATGCTGACTTGATTATTAATTAATTATATGTATCTTAGTTAAAATGGAGCAAGAACAAGTCAGTTAATTAAAACAAGGATAATATAGACAAAACTAAGCAATTACTGTTACTCCTATTATCTTTGGTTATTTTAGTCATATATCACATCCGTCCTAGTATACTTACGATGAATTTTCTTTTTTCTTTCTATAATTAGATTTTTAATTTTTTTGGTTACCAAATACATTAGTGAGTTGAGTTGAAATTGGGAGAAAACACATGTTCAGTTCATCGTAAAACTGTTTTTTCCTCTAATTAATGTTAAACAAAATTGATTTATTTTTCGAATACATTTCCCTGATGATTCTCTTGCACCTAGGGCTAGAAGAAGGGTAAAAAAATATTAATAAACTAGTAAAAACTTTGTCAAACAAAATATTTATAAGGGAAAAAGCCAAGAAATGAGAGTGGCCAACTTGCCTTCTTTGCCTATTTTTAGCTTGTAAGCATCACTTTGTTCATCTAGCTACGAATCACGTAGATATATCAAAAAGCAGAGGCGGACCTAAACCCAACCGTAACGTCAGAAAAAATAGTGTATATACATGTGAGTACATATCAAAACATATATATTTCTTATTTTACTTGGTATATTCATATCAAAGATATTAGTGTCACCGCTATACTCAATTTCTGGGCTCGTCTCTATCAAAAAGTGCTAATATATATAGACTTAACAAGCTTATCAGTTTAGTCGAATACTCTCATAAGATTACTTAACCATGTGATATTTCTTTGCACTCAAAACTAAATAAAAGCTTGCACTTAAAAACCTTTACCAGAGGCCAATTACTTATAATGTTGTCGACTAGCTATTATAGAGTGGAGACAAAGGAAGTAATAAACCTTAATTGTTATTTTGACTACATTCAACAACTCACAAAGCTTAAAGCTTAATCAATACATTTCTTGCCATGATGGCAGGTGGATGAACTATATATAAGTACAACTTGCTGCAAGAATTTTCAATATTTTATAATACTCCATCCGGTCCATTTTATTTGATCATTTTTCTTTTTTAAAAGTCAAATAATGTAAATTTTGACCAACATTTTGAGATATATTTCTTCACCATATTAATATGACAAAAATTGCAACTTGTAGTACTTTTCGTGTAGTTTTTTAATATCTAAATTATAATTTTAAAATATTGACTAAATCTAGTTCAATTTGAATCCGAAAATTGGTCAACTTGACTCTCGAAAAGTGAAATATATCAAATAAAATGGACCAGAGGGAGTAGTATATTAATGTTGTATTCAGGTCGTGTCCCCAATTTTAGAAAATAAAAAATACGTGCACATGAGTGGCTTGCAAAATCTTAGAAGTAATGTTTTTATAACCAGTTACTAATAATACTTTAAGTGAGACAAGAAGATAAGATTATCAGAAGATTACTTTCCCCTAATTAGTGACTTACTAGACTTCGAAACTAATTAATGTTTCGACCTATACGTTTTTTTATTTATTTAACCATATATCTCCATTTAGAACTCAGTAGTGCAACTAATAAAGTTCTCATTGTGTAGGTTAAATTTGCATGGATGTGACTTGTAGCTAGAGCAAATTGTCACTGTTCTTCTATAAACTTTTACTTTACTTTATTTGGAAACTGATGAAGAAAAGTAAAACTACTATCAGTAAAAGATAATTTAAAAGTTATCATAGATTCTGAAAAATGGAAGCAAAATAAAGAACATGACAAAAAAATAATCTTTTTCCACAGCCTTTTCTAGACCCGTTTGTCCATCAAAAAATTTTTGTTTTTTTTCAAAAAGTTTTTGAAAAACATGTTTGTCCATGAAATTTTGTGATTTTTTCAACTTTTTTTGGAAAACCAAAAAGTGCTTTAGCAAATTTTTTCAAAAAAAGTTTTTTCGAGTGAAATGTATGTTCAAACACAACTTCAACTTCCAAATACAATTTTTCAACCCAACTTCAAAAACTCTTTTTTCAAATATTTTTTCAAATTTATAGCCAAACGGCCACTTATTTTTATAGCAGTAATAGTTTTTCCCCAAACAAAAGTACTACTCCACAGATTACTCATTTTGTTGTTTCTTGTTTCTGTAATTAGAGCAAAAACATAAACGAGGGAAGAAAACTATGGAATTTAAGTAAAGATAGATGTCATTCATCAACTGGGCAGCATTTATAGAAACATTGGGACTCAAGGAAAGAAAGAGGAAAAGTACCAAATTTTCCATGTGTCTGGTTTGGTTTAAGATAAGAAACTAGAAAAGACGGATAAAACTTTTTTCCCAAAACTTTTTTTCTTTTATTTTTATTTCATATTATTTTGCCATAGTTATTAGTAGCGTACCCAGAATTTTTTAGAGTACTACAAAAATTTGGAATTCATAGCTGCTACCGAGATTCAATTCCTAGCTTCGAGAGACTGTAACTCACACTTCAACCAACTGAGCTACAACACTTCTTGCTTCAATGGTGTCATTTTATCATTTTATAGGAAATTATCTATATTTTTTTATTATCATAATTATACATATATTTAGGAAATTTTTTTGGTTCGGTAGTGGTAGGATGACATCAATACCATGTGGGTGGATCTGCCCCTGATAGTCATAGCTAGAATGATGGAATCCTTTCATCCTTAATTAAAGATATTATAGATATATAATACGTTTTATCTCCTTTAATGGATCTGATACGAATTTAAATTAGTTAAATAAATAAATTTGCTAAAGCAAAAAGGAAAGGATTATGTTGTATGAAGATTTTGTTGAATAATTCTTTTGGAACCATAGTGATGAGGATTGAAATGATATGATATGATATCAACACACATGAAGAGGACCCCAATTGTCTTTTTGATTGGGATTGGGAAACACTTTCCCTTTGTTTAATCAAACGAACGTGCCTGCAATGACTCTCCTTCAATTCAAGTTAGGAATTTCAATCACTTGACCAATAAAATCCTCATTTGTTTCTTGAAGATATCACTCATCCAATGCCATCAATAGGGAAAATTTAAAAATAAAGAACATAGACAATCATAATACCTTTATTTAAACAAAATTTAAGTCTACTAAGCTTGTTATAATCATGTTTTAAATAATTATATGAATCCTTTTACTCATAATAATTTTATTTTTTTATATTTATCTTTTCCACTATCCGTAGTTCATCGAATTATAAAGAATAATAGGAGCAGAGGCGGATCTAGAATTTAAACTTCATGAGTTCTAAATTTTAGTATAACGATTTTAAGTGAAAGTTACTGGGTTCTCGACTTGATTTTTGTACATATTTAATAATTTTTTTAACACAAATACAATGATCGTGCAAAATTTACCTGGTTCTGCCGAACCCGGTACCCCTACTCTACATCCGCCCCTGAATAGGAGTGTCACCTTTCAATCGAGTAATACATACCTACACTGAGTGTTTACATCAAATCATGATAACTTATCATGGTTAAGTAATTTAATAGTGTAAAAATATGCATAAATTAACTATGATTAGATGATGAAACTCTATTTTCATACACATGACATTAAATATTGATTTGATATAAACACCTGATATGGATACATTTTTACCCTTCCAATCTAATCTCAATTTTGAATATTGCTTACCTAAACCATGTCTATGTGTTAATACTTATATAAATTTTACAAATTAAATTACTTAAATGTCTATAATACTTGGTCAAAATTAGATCAAAGTAAAGAGTGAAAATACAAAAGTGGAGCCTACTTCCACATGTACAAGCAATCCATGAGTGTTTCCTAGTCGTGCGAAGCACTGCGTCAAACCTCGTAGTATTTTTTAAGGTGAAGAAAATAAATATCTGACCCCATCACTCCGTAAATGTTGTCACTTACCAGTTCTTAATTTCACAATAAAAACAAATGACTCAATTTTCTTATTATCTCATATAAAAAATGACCTATTTAAAAGCAAATAAGATGGAAATTTCTTATCTTGTATAATTGCACGATGTTATCACTTTCTTAAGATTATAAATTTTAAGAATTTGTTTAGACTTCGTGTCTAATTAAATAATGCTATCTGTTTCTTCGTCATATTTTAAGTGTCGCTTTAGCTATTTCAGCATCAACAACACACAATGTAATAATCTCACAAGTGGTTCTATGGAAGGTGAGAGTTATGCCGGCGTTACCCTAATTTGAGGAAGGTAGATAGTCTATTTCCGGTAGATTCTCAGCTTAAGCAAAGTATTTTCAAAAACAAAAAGCTTTACCTTTGTCAACTATTAAGAAAATATTAAACATGAGTTTAATTTTTGAAGTGACCAATAAAAACAACAACATAACCATTGTTATTCCACAAGTAGAGCATGTGAAGGGTGAGACGTACGCGGACGGTGAGATTTACGTGGACCTTAACCCTATTAAAATAGAGAGGCTGTTTCCAATAAACCCTCGACAATTTTTGAAATGAGCATTATTGATATATTTATTTATGCTTAATAAATACCTTAGTACTATTATTGATGAGTATCATTACACACTCTTTGACCTCTTTAATAACCAGGTAAAAAGATTTCTAAAAATAATTAATATTACACCAATTTTAATATATGCTCCCTAAAGTGGACAGATGGAGTAAATTGAAACGATGAGAGCAGTAAAAATCTCCACCCGATTCGTTTTTGTCAACTTGTCAGTACCCATTTCGCTATTGACCCGCCACGTCATGTTCCAATCTATTAACTCCACGTCACCATCTCTCATTGGATCTTAACATCCCACCGTTCATTCCTCATCCAACGGCCAATAATTCAATATTCTAGACTTTTCCATCAAACATAAGTCCTCTTAACCACAGTTAGTTTAACATTTAACCAGAGTTAAAAGGAACATTCTGAGAAAAAGAAAAAAAAAAAAGAAAAAATTAAATCCAGCGATGGATATATAGATACAGAATATATAAGAAAAAAGCATAAGCCACAACAAAGGAGCAAAATATAGAAGAAGAAAAGAAGAGGGTTTAATAGTGGCTTCAAATCAAATCGTAGCCGTTGATTCAAATCGTTTGTGTATTAATCCGACGGTGTGAAAACAAAGGCGGTGTAGCGATCTCTCTCAGATCTGGCCGTCTGGTAAGATTTTTACACACAGTGAACGTGTTACTGTGTGTTGATTTTCTCAAAATATTACACACTCTGTCAAGGTGTTATTGTGTATAGACTTTCTGAATATTACACATAGTGAAGGTTTTACTGTGTGTAGATTTTCTGTATTACACGCTGTGCAGGTGTTACTATGTGTAGATTTTTCTTTCAATATTACACACAGTGAAGGTGTTATTGTGTGTAGATTTTTCTCTTTAATAGGCACTGTTCGTTGTGGATTTAATGAATAACACACAGTGGCGGTGTTATTGTGTGTAGATTTTCTAAATAACACTCTATTACACACAGTGAAGGTGTTATTGTGTGTATTTTTTCAATAACACATACTATTCGCATTAAAGTAGCGATTATTAGTAGTTTAAAAGTATTATAAACATTTTCTGTATCTATTTTTTTTTGGTGTATACATTAGTCGAATCTTGATATTAATATTTTCACAAATATTACGAAAAGGTGGTGTTATGTGTTCTTGACATCTTGTTATTGATTTGTTATACAGTGTTTATTGTCAATATTTTAGATTTATTCGTGTTAAAGTAGCGATTATTAGCAGTATTTGTATTAGAAACATTTCATAAAGCCGATTTCTATTGCGTGATCTAGGTTAAGAAGAATGAGAAACTTCTTTGGTATATATTTTATTTCACTTATTGAATGAAAATGAGTGTTTTGTGTTATATATGTTAGTATAATTGAGATTAAGACTTTCTCTGTATTTACTTATTTTTCAGTTAATGAGTGAAAATAGAGTTTCTTGTAGTATATGCAATCGCTATATTAAGAAACATTTGTACCATCGAGCTCTATCACTCGATCTAGTTTAGAGAGAAGATGAGTAACTGTTAGTTAGTATATGTTAGTTAAACGCGATATTTAAAAACAAAAAAAATCATAGAGTCGAGCTCTGTCGCACTATCTAGATCAATAATAAGAATGAGAAAACTTCTTCAGTATCATTTTTTTTTTTTGATTTTTTTGGGTCATTGAATGAAAATGAGAGTTTTGTGTAGAAAGCATTAGAAAACGTGATATCAAGATTTTGTATGTTTATATTTTTTTTATTGGGTAAAATGTGAGTGAGTGTTAAATGCTACTAGGTGTGATTTTAATGAGTAATTAATTAGATCCTGTAAGAGTGTTAGTGTATACACGTGTTTGAAATGAGTTTCAGTTTTGAAAATACTGTATATCTTGCCATTTACGTATTTCTCATTCCTTTCTTGATGATCTTTACAGGTGGTTATTAGGTAGTTTTTGAATTAGGAATCTGTTAATGTTATTTTTATTACTGATCCGTGGTTTTCTTCATTGTTAATTAGCTTAGTTTTTTCTTGACCAAGTTTATAGATGTATTTATTTATATATTTTGTGTTTTTACAGATTGGTATTCACTGCTATATCCGCAACATCAGATGGCTCTTTCGATGTAGTATTTGGGATTCTTGATCATTCGCTGTTGGTTATTTGACGTGCGAGTGATAGAGTTCTTGTGTCCAATCTTGACATCTTTGTGGTTGGGTTTCGATATCTCTTTGCTGATTGATGATCGCTTGTGAGTTGGATCTTTTGGTAGTTTCTCACAATCGGTTTCTGAGTTGAGTGTTGAATTGGGAGTTTGGGGGGAAGCTCTCTTCTGCCGCCATCTCTTTTGCTGATTGTGACTCAGGACGGTGTTTCTCGTCCTTTTATGTCTCCAAACTTGGACAGTCCTGTTCAGACTCAGATGGCTGTAGCATTATTCAAGAGTCCTCTTGGTGGCGAGTACCATGGAAATGGTAGGATGGAAGGGAAATCTACTGGGAGGAGACGTGTTTTTGTGCAAACTGACACGGGTTGTGTACTGGGGATGGAGTTGGACCGTAGTGACAATGCTCATACTGTGAAGAGGAGGTTGCAAATCGCCCTCAATGTCCCTACTGAGGAGAGTTCTTTGACATTTGGTGATGTGGTGTTGAAGAATGACCTTAGTGCTGTTCGGAATGATTCCCCTCTGCTTCTGACGAGGAATTTTATGCATCGAAGCTCATCGACTCCGTGTCTTTCACCTACTGGGAGGGATGTCCAGCAGAGAGATCAGAGTGGCCCAATTGAAATATTGGGGAACTCTAGTCACTTTGCCAAGACAAGACAACTTGTCAAGGAGATTGTGAAGGCTATCAAGACTGGAGTTGATCCACTTCCTGTGCATAGTGGACTTGGAGGAGCGTACTATTTTAGAAACAGCAAAGGTGAGAGTGTTGCTATTGTCAAGCCAACAGATGAAGAACCATTTGCACCAAACAATCCTAAAGGGTTTGTTGGCAAAGCTCTTGGCCAACCAGGATTGAAACGTTCAGTTAGAGTTGGTGAGACAGGGTTTAGGGAGGTTGCTGCCTATCTTCTCGACTATGATCATTTTGCTAACGTACCGCCAACTGCATTGGTTAAAATCACTCATTCAATTTTTAATATTAATGATGGTGTCAATGGAGACAAGCCTCATAGCAAGAAGAAACTCGTCAGCAAGATTGCGTCTTTTCAGCAGTTCATCCCTCATGATTTCGATGCTAGTGACCATGGAACATCAAGCTTCCCCGTTGCTGCTGTGCATCGAATTGGGATATTAGACATCAGGATTTTTAACACAGATAGGCATGCAGGAAATCTTTTAGTTAGGAAGCTTGATGGTGTTGGGAGGTTTGGTCAAGTGGAGTTGATTCCCATTGATCATGGCCTCTGTTTACCAGAAACATTAGAAGACCCGTATTTTGAGTGGATCCATTGGCCTCAGGCTTCCCTTCCATTTTCAGATGATGAACTTGAGTACATAGAGAAACTTGATCCTGTTCGTGACTCTGAGATGCTGAAAAGTGAGCTCCCTATGATTCGCGAAGCCTGCCTTCGTGTCTTGGTCCTTTCTACCATTTTCCTCAAGGAGGCTGCTGCGTATGGTCTTTGCCTTGCAGAGATTGGTGAGATGATGAGCAGAGAATTTCGTCGAGGTGGGGAGGAGGAACCAAGTGAGCTTGAAGTAGTTTGTTTGGAGGCACGAAGGGTGATTGCTGAGAGGGAGATTTTATCACCAAAGGCTGAAGTGGATGAGGAGTTTCAATTTGACATAGATTATGAGGAAGCAGGATACGATTTCACTCCAACAATGGCCTCTGAGGACTTCATGACCAGAAACCCATTTCAGCTTCCATTTGGAGGAGGAAATGGCCGCACTCAACTCTTTAAGCTGGATGAGTGCATTGAGGAAGAAGAAAGTGAAGAAGAGGAGGAAACAAGCTTTAAATATACTCCAGCCCCCGTAAAGAATGTGGCAAAAGTGTCTAACCTATCAATGTCCCTCAAGAATATTAGTTTAGGTGACAAGAACAAGAAGCATTCTAACCTTTCGGGAACAAAACCAGAAAATGCCTATCTAGCTAGTTCCTCGTCTGGCCACAGGAGTGCGAATGAGCAGCTTCCTGCGAGTTCCAGCTTTGTGAAGCTAGCAGATATGGAAGACGAAGAATGGCGCCTCTTTCTAGAGAAGTTTCAAGAATTGCTGTACCCAGCTTTTGCCAGGCGGAAGTCGGTCACTGTTGGTCAGAGGCAGATACAAAGGCTTGGGACTTCTTGCCAGTTTTGAGATACGAGGTACTACCACATCTCACTACAAGGACGAGTTAATGCCCTAAATAACTCTGTGGGCTGGTGGAAGTGAAGGATTTCTAGCTTTAGGTTGGTTAAAATGGTTATGCTCCCTTAAAAGAAGTTATAGGGCGGCAGTAGTTTGATAGGATATGCTGTAAATATTTTGGAGGCAGTGCCGAGTAGAATTGGTGTTTTTTTGTCGTTTGATGTCTTCATTTTTTCCGTTTCACTTCGTCATGGCGACTGTTACTGTTAGATAAATAATTTGTAGATTGAAATATGACAAAGATAAATAAAAAAAAAAGTTTGTAAATGGTTGTATGTGTTCTTTTTATGATTTGTTTGCTCTCATACATAATGTAACCTGTGAGCTTTGCTTGTTCTGTGTAGTGAGGCTTTTGAAGTTCCTAGTCTAAACTTAATGGAGCAAAGATATTTGCTGCCAAATAAGTTTTCTTATCATCCTTTTTGCCTGTTTTAGTTTACATTTGCCATGTAATGTTCATTTCCCTTTTAATTACGAATGACATGAGTTGTGTCCTTCCAAGAATTGTCATGGCTATCCAGGGTGGACTGATTAATCCTAAAAGGGGAAAGAATTGGTGGATGGATAATAAAAAGTGCAGGGTAGGTCCCTTTGTGAGGACCAATTGACCCTTGAATGCCCTGATGAGTTCAAACATCAACACCACAATGGTAAAACATCATTATGTGGTTAAGAAAATTCACGTAGGTTTTGCTACAATTGCAGCCGAGGATCTATCGAAAACAGCCTCTCCATTTTGGTGGGGTAAAGTCTGCGTACATCTAACCATCTCCGAACTCTGCTTGTGGGATTATATTGGGTATGTATCATAAATCATAAACATTATAGAAGTATTTAAAGATTAAAGTGATATACATTGGCTTGAGATGAAATTAATTCGGAATCTAGTGATAAGATTCATATAAACGACTACTTATTTGAGATTAAAATATTGTTGTCAATGAATAATAGGGAGGTTATAGTGGTAATTGCCAGTTTGCTATTACGTTAGTCTTTATTCTTGTTAACAGAAAAAGAAAGATCTACTTTGGAACGATCAAAACAAAGCAAGATAAAAAGCGATAAGCATAAAAGTTTGGTGGATGTCTGCATCAAAATGATTTATTTTGTTTAGCTACCAAGAAGCCGTTTTATGTGTCCAAAAAGTATGATGAAAAATAATTGAGTATCCATAAAGCATCAGATATTATTTTGCTGCTCAATTTTGACTAGAAAAAAAAAAAGTACAAGGAAATTACATGAAAAAAGAAAAAACCAAGGTTCTAAATGAGATTGGATGAAAGCAAACGTGGCATTCTCATCTCTGATTGAGATTGATTTGTACTACATAACTTCTTGTTTGTCAATAGCTCTGGGTTTATATGGGCACTTGCTTTTATGGCCATTGAGATATATAGTGAAAGAGGAAGAGAGTTGAAAATTAGACATTAATCGAGTGAAGGCGAATTTAAGATAATATGCTTGCTATTTATTTAAAGTCAATAGATCTCTCTATAATTGTGTCATTTTATCTAATTTTTCTTAATTATTATATCGAGGTGTTATTATTAAGACTATTATTTGGTCTTACTAGTATAGCGTAATATGTGTTGTCGATTCCAGAATAAGCTTGGTTGATATAGACTTATAATATATCAATATTATAGAGGATAACTATTATATAAATGACTGATTCAGGGGAAGATGTTGCATATGAAATACGGTTCACGCGAACCCATGGTGTCCCAACGAAATTAGATATTTTATGTACAAATATTTTAAAATATGATTAATATAATATTCTGAACCCATGCTCTAAACGTGAAAATAGTTCACTTGGCTAAACGATGGTTCACTTATACTTAAAAGTAGAGATCGATCGACATTTAAATGCCCTTTAATATTATTTTACTTAATATATCATCAAATAATATGATATTTTACCTATACATAAAATAAAAAATTTCGACGGAGATTGTTCGCCTGCTATTCTTGGAATGCGATAACTCTACCTCTAATATTGGTGAACCCATCTTCTTAGAATCTTAAATCCGCCTCTGGTCTGATTGTACAATTACATGTTTATAATCAAATTTCTAAGGTGTACGTTTAATAGGTCAAGTTGAGGAGTGTAGACGCGTCACTTTGTGGAGCTCTCCATCTACCTCTCATGGTGGGGTTCAGAGTTGTCTACTTGCTTCATTAAATAAAGATTGTCCTCAAGAACATGGCTAAAGTCTGATATTATTCTTACTAAATATGACTCATCTTGAAATCATCTCATTTATGTCATTACTATACTATAAATTCTTCTAATTAAAATTGTGACATTGATAACATCGACTGAACAAGTGGGCTGTTGGACCTACTAAAACACCATACACTTCTATTTTTCTTCCTTTTAAACTCTACATAGATTCAATTTAAAGTAGAGATTTTTACACTCTATACCCATAAAATTTAAAGTATTTACAAGTCATATTCATTACAAATTATACTACCCATAAAACTAAAAGTATTTACCCAACCTACCCATTTATTATTGTATACCTTTGTTATGCCTTATAGGTGTGTATACCTTTAAAGTATACTGCATAAATTATGATATACAAGTCTGGAGGGATATTTATTACTGTATACATTTGTTATGCATTATAGGTATATACCTTTATGGTATACTGCATAAACTATGGTATACAAGTCTGGGTGGGTAGAGTGGGTAAATAATTTAGTGAATAGGTCCCGTAATATTTAAAAGTAGTGGGTAGTGGCTGTAATTATTTTAGGTTTTGTGGGTATTTTTGTAAGTGTCCCTTTAAAGTACAGATTTTTATCCCGTCCTTAATTAAAACACAAAAAGTACTAGAGGTTTTAGAGTCGTCTGGACTTTGAATAGACATTAGAAGGGTCAAAAAAGGGTTTTGTGTCATTGTGTATATGTCCACTAATGGCATGTTAGGAAAGTTAAATGCAACTCGAAGCATAATAAGAATTAATCAAATAAGTTACATTATCATGATATCCGTAGATTAAGTTGTTGAGATTCTTTACATCACTATATAACTTTTTTCTTGTATTGTATTTTTAGTAGCTAGCATAATCACTCTTGGCTTATTTTAATCATGTTTTCTTCAGATTTGTTTACATTGGTCTTATGTAGTCGTTTGTGGCACAAACCTGGCAAAACATGACCACTACAAACTATAAATTTTGGAAGACTATAACATGAGAAGCAACAATGTTGGAACTGCTATTTTACATAAAACAAACTAAATGTAAAGGTACACACTTTGTAAAGTATGAACTA
The DNA here is from genome assembly GCA_029990575.1 of Petunia axillaris subsp. axillaris. NCBI lineage: Eukaryota > Viridiplantae > Streptophyta > Magnoliopsida > Solanales > Solanaceae > Petunia > Petunia axillaris. Next base: position 63,074,858 of record JARKNS010000009.1, read on the forward strand.
ACCTATATTATTTTTAAAAAAAAATGGTTATTAACATACTGATAAACAGGTCCACACTTTTTTAAGTATGCATACAATTTTTTCAGTTTCCCCATTTGTTTCTTTTTCCTAATCCATAAGAGTGGTTCTGCAAGTTTGCCCCTGTTTAATAATATTTTAGTAAAATATTCTTCTGTTGGTACGGGGCCAAGAATTTTAGGCACAAATTTGCAAGTGTAGATTTTTAGTCAAGAGGTTAAGGGCAAGTGTTGTCTTGCTAACACTTCAAGTTATATGAGGAGAATGCAAGAAGAGATTGGAAGGGGGTAAGGGCTGCTTTTATGACCAAGTGCTAACAAGTGTTGGCAAAAGGTAAGTGTTGGAAAATAGAGAGGGGTCAAAGGTAAGTCTTGGTCCAGTGCCAAGAGTACATGGGTATTTCCGTCTAGAATTTTTCATTAAATTTAATGGAGGCATTTTTGTAAAATTCTGTTAAGCGTGGGCAAAAAGGCAAAACATTGCTATGGTGTCATATTTAAGCAAAAAGTCTTGTAAAATCCTAGCCTAAGAAAATTGCACGAGTATGATGACTTTAGGGTACTTTTTATATTTCATCCTCGTCTAAGCAATTTGTGCAAGAATTCAAGTTCATTTAGGTGTGCCAAATATTCATCACAAGTTAAGACGGATCTCCAATAGTTCAACCTTTCATAAGTTTTGTGAACTGAAAACACTTCCTTGTAAGTTTTAAATAGAGAAAATTACATGGCATGAACATTTAGAAGAGTTTCTAACAAAAAATAGACACATTTTTACTTTATTATGATTTATAAACATTTAACAATATGTCATTTACTTATTATAGACATTTTTGTTTACTAAACACTTTCCCCCTCACATGCCTATTTTTTGGGATGTTGAATAGATATGTCAGTTATTTTAAGATGGGATCTTATCTCACTATTTAAAGATATTAATAAAATATTTCTAAATATATCAATTAACTTAAGTTTCTCCTAATTTAAAGCACACCAAATCAAAAGCGTGGTAATCTAAAAAGTCAAAAACTTATATTTTTAGATTATATCAGTTTTAGATTATAGATAATTTTTAGATTGCGTATCAGTTTATAAATGTTAGAATTATGTCTTCCATTGCCACCGATTGTATATCCGTATATATGAGGTATATTTATCGTCTTCGATTGCATATTATTTATATATTGGGGGTATAAACAAATTATGTTATAGGCATAATTCACATGTATGCATCAGGTTTGCAAAATATGCACTTTATATACTTATTATATTTCAAGTATATGAGGTATATTTATTGTCATTCATTGCATATCATTTATATATGATGGGGGTGTAACTAAATGTGTGTTATATGCATAATTCACGTGTATGCATCCTAGAATATGCATTTTTATGGACTCCATACTGTTCGGGATGATAAAATTAAAATTTTATAATATAATATATAACTACAAGTTAATAGAATTTTAATGAATTACCTTTTTAATAATATTTCTACTCTAACAACAATGGAGTTTCTTCACACGATGTATGTATGTTTTGAACACCGTGAATAAGGGGGATATCAACCCCTATTTGAACACTATCCCCTTTACATGCATATTTTTGGGGAATTGAATAGGTCATGATAGTTATTTTTAGATGTGATCTTACCTCATTAATTTAAGATATTTATTAAATATTTCACACTATCTCAATTAACTTAATTTCTCCTAATTTATATTGTTGTTAATTATGCATATTAGTAATATCTAACATATTTTTAGAATACAAGCAACATATCTTAGATTGCATCTCTATATTCGTGAATAAAGTGTAAATTGTAGACATAAATCACTTCAACTAATTAGTTGTATTCAGTATGTAGCTCATATGCAAAGAATATGCTGCACATAGACATGAAGTATGCACTTTAGATGCATAACTTCCCCACCAGGCATATTGTATATTTTCATATGATAAAAATAGCTTTCTTAGTATGGTGTATCAGATATGCATGCATGTGTTTAATTATATGCAACAAAAACAGAGAAAAAATTTCTAATTCTTTTACTTTGTACGAGACTATTTCTATAATCAATTGACAAGATTATGGATTTTAGCTTATTTATGAAGAATATCAACGGAATATGGATTGCACAAAAAGGTTATAATGAGATTTTCCTCCTAATTTTATGCGTGTATGGGATAGATATTAGGAAGATAATAGGATTCAATTACTGCTGGGATTCCTCAATTAGCACAGATTCTGTTTAATTTGTTACATCTAAGCTCCACTATTTTAGGTAATAGATTTGTCTAAACATATTTAATAGGGTATATATTGGCTAGACTTTGTTCAAGAACTCATATGTCCAATTGAATGTAGGGCCAATCTTGTGAATGGCTAGATATGTTATTTTCTCTTTTAAATAGTGGCTCAAAGTGTTGCCGATTTGAGAACACTTGCACATTTTGCGTTCCATTAAATAATTCAATTTTTTTGGCTTGCTTGTCAAAACTTAAAAATTCTTGTTATTTATGCAAAATGATCCTTAGATGGAGACAAACTTATACAGAGCACATAAAAGGGGACATCCAGAGAAATATTCTGATAAGTGCCAGTCGACTCATTTGCAAAAATATGACACGGGAAGCAATGGTTTGTCTTTTTGCCCGCGCTAAGAGATGGTTTGTGAAAATGTCCCCGTTAAAATTTAATGAAAAAAATCCGGGGCCAAGACTTTCCATTATATTTTTCTGCTTTTCAATACTTATCCCTTCAAGTATTGGCAATAGACAATACTTGCCGCACTAGGCCAATACTTGCCATTGACACCTGCTCGATTTTCCAACACTTGCACGACAAGTATTGACAATAGGCAACACTTGCTGCACTGCGTCGTAAGTCTTGGCAATTGTCAAGACTTGTCCCTTCCAGTTTTCCATGCATTCTCACCATATAACTTGAAGTATTGGCAAAACAGCACTTGCCCTTGAAGTATAGCCAATTGCCTAGACTTACAAATTTTTTGCTTTGAAGTCTTGGCTTGCGGACTAAATAAGGGCACTTTGCTAAAACATTCCTTAACGCAGGTAATTTTATAAAACCACTCCTTATGGAGGGCATACGGTGAAATTTTTTGGTGCCAGTCCAGCCCACCTTTTTAATAGAAGCAATTATGATAAACTTGTAATTGTTCCAATCAAATAGGAGTAGAATATAATAGTAATATGTTAAGTCAACAATGTGGTTAACTTAATACAACAAATACAACATACATCAAAATCTTAATCAGTCAGCACATACCTTACATCTTCACAACTCACAAAGTAATTATCAGAAATATACATTTATGAGAAAAATTGAGAATAAGCAAGGAAATCAATATTATAACATTACTGATTATTGATACATACAAGCAAAACAAGTGCAAAATAGCAACTTAAATAAAAAAAAGAACAAGATTTACAAGTGTAATAACTTTATGACCAGAAAACTAAACAATAAACATAGATAAATAGTTAAATTATACATGCCTCCATGGTCTTTCAGCAAGATTTACACAATCTTTGTGCCTAAAACAATCAACCAAATGATCAATTGTCATTCCTGAAGCTTGCATAAATGAATACACAATCACTGGTCCAACAAATCTAAATCCTTTTTTCAATAAATCCTTGCTTATAGTTTCTGCTTTTGGAGTTCTTAATGGAACATTTCTTGGATATTTAAATCTATTAATTATAGGTTTATAATTCACATAGTTCCACATGTAGCTGCTGAATGATCCAAATTCTCTCACAATCTGCATATTAATTGATTAAAGAGAAAAAAATATATTAACTTTATAACTTGAGTATGTTGAGAAATGTTAAGTGAAAATTAATACTATAAAGGACTTGCCTTGACTATGCATTTGGCATTGTCAACTATGCATCTAACTCTGCTTTCTGCTAAATTGAGTGATGTATTTGAGATTAATTCTTCAATCTCTCTTTCCCCCATTTTAGCTACATGGTTTGCATTAAATCCAGCAAATGCTTCCCTACATTTCCACATTAAACTTGTATAATAATATTTTTACATTATCAAGTCACCGAAAAAATATCTATATATGACGATTTACATAAAAAGAGGAGTACACATATAATGCTAAAAATATGACAGGTTACCTGCTGCAACATATCAAAATGACTTGATAGTTAACAATTCTTTACATTGTCGATGTATATAACTTAAACTCTTAAAAATAAAATCGATAACATGCTACAAAAGTTGATGTTATATATATTATAGAGTAAAAATTCTATACACTGTCGGAATATACCAGTTAAATAAAAATCAAATCATTCTTTAACTACTCCATACTTTATGTAGTAGGAACCAAAATTTGAGCTATGCAAGGTCAAGGTCAAGGGGGAGTTTATGTACCTTATTTGGTCCCTTCTCTTCAAAATTTCTGTCCAATTGAAATCCATCAGCATTCCACATAGTGCAAGGAGCTCGAATAATTGACTGTTTAATTTATTTATTTATCTGTTAATTTCCTTTTCTGTTCTGTCAACAATGTTATTAAGAATTTAGTAAATTGAGCTTTGAAATCACAAATTAACACTTACTGATCGTCATAAACAGGAACTCCCCAACATTCATCATGGAACTGCACATAAACCTTATCTGCATAATTAACAAGCTCACTCATATGAGTCTTTGATTAAAGACGGATTCATAATTTTAACTTAGCAGGTAAAGTATCACGATTTTTTTTTAAATAACGGTGGTGTCCTCGCCAGCTTACGCGCACCTCGACTATCCACCGGATACCTGCCACCTCCCACCAGCAACAGATACCAGGTAACTCTGACCTCAGGGTTCTATCCCACTTCATTGACCACTAGACCACACTCTTGGGTGCAAAGTATCCCGATATTCACCAATAGTATTTACTTGTATTTATAAAATTGAGTTGAAAATAATAAGTGCTCTCATATTATATGGAGTAAGATTTTGCAAAGTTGTAGACTATATATTAATTGTAACCACTAACCACAACAAGGAATTGAATACAATTTGGCATTATTATGACTAGAGTTGCTAGAATTTTGGTACAAAGAGTAAAGGACTTTGTATTGATAAATAATTCAAATAATCTTACTTACCAACTACCTACTAATCTAGATACTTAACAATCATTACCGTACTACTTTTAGAAAGTTTCAACTTAAATTATCTTATTATTTTTCGTCTTATCTGCTAGTAAGCAGGGAACAGATTCCTAAAATAATTAGGTCCTACTTAATTTCTTCGACCATGTTCCATTCACAAGTCAACTTCTCTCAAAGAATGTATAATTAATTAAGACCTGTACTTTATATCAGAGGCGGACCCATGATTTAAATACGGTGGAGGCATCACTGAATTTAATATAGAAATATAAAAAATATTTGGTGCCAAACAATATATATATCTAATTTTTAAGGTATTTATATCTCTATATATATAATTTTTGTCGGCGTCACCGGGTGCAGGTGCACCGAAAATGGACACATAGGTCCGCCTCTGCTTTATACACCAAGCATTATTACAGAAATAGAAAATAAATGATCACACAAGTAACTAAAAGAAGCCACAGAAATTAAAATAAAGTGTAATTGCATAACAATTAAGTTTGTTAAGCAATATCGCACATTTAAGTTTGATTGACAAGTTCCCTTCTACTGAGGAAAAGGCCTTTCAAAAGAGAGAACTATAAGATTGATCAAGAAAAGACGTTTCTAGTGGCAAATTATGATCAAGAACACACCGTTCCAATTTATACGATACTCTTTTTATTTCGAAATATTCCAAAATATTTGATGTAATTTTGTTATTACAACTTTCAATAACTCGTTCATTAAACTATTCACACTTTAATTAACTTCTTATTTGTTATTTTTTGAACCAATACTACTGCTTTTTATACTCTCTTCTAAGTTCTATCATCACAAATATATTATATAGATCAACATAACACCTTAAACTCTATGTTCAGTCGAACACCATCATAAGATAAAAGTTTAAGATTAGTAAAAAAAAAAAAGAAAGATGGTATAAACAATAATGCTAGCCAAAACCACAAAGTAATGTGGTGTAGTGGATGAGATTACTCCTCCCTTAATCAGAGGTCTCGGGTTCGAGCCCTGGGTATGGAAAAATCACTGGTACGGAGCGCTTCCTCCGAATGGGGCCCTACACGGCGCGAATCCGAATTAGTCGGGGCTCCAATGAGGGTACCGGACACCGGGTGGGAAACCAAAAAAAAAGAAATAATGCTAGCCAAAACTTACCACTGCTACTAGTTATCCAATTGCACCTCCTCATGAGCTCTTCCTCACTATGATAAGGAGTTGGACTAACTGATCGAACAACATTCTTTGTAGCTGAAATCTCTCTTTTTTCAGGCGACGCAATTAATTTAAGTGCGAAAGAGATTTTTTGATCTAATGGAGTGATTGAAGAAGAGTCAGTAAGAGAAGAATCATTTGAAGTTTGTGATAGAGATAAAGAAAGAGAAGAAAGTGAAAGAGAAGAGCCAGTTTTATGTAACCCTATAGGGTAAACTTTTTTCCAATGTTTTGATAATAACAAGTTATTATTGCTTGTCTTCTTCTCTTTTTCTCTATGCTTTTCTAATGCATGTCTTCTCACACTTTGCTTAGACATAATGTTTGAAGAAAGAAGAAGAATAAATTACAAAATGTTGTGGTTTGTCGTTTCAGTGCTTTGGTGTAATGTTAAGATGATTGAAATATATAGAGAATGGACTTTGAAGTGATGTGGGATATATGTGAAAAAGAATATTATAGGAGAAGTTGGTAGAATGTGAATCTCATTATGGAGCAACTTTTTAAACTTATGTTTGAAGCATATTTTCTGAAAATGGTTCATACATCTGTAAAATATTATTAGTTGAAAAATTGGAAGTTTCTGTAGCAAGGTGTTAAATGGTGTTTCGAGAAGCTCAAGCTTTTAACAAAGAAATGTGTTAAATACCGATGCTACAACAATTTTAACAAACTTACAAAATGAACCCTTCTGGCTATCGTCAGATTTTTCTATTAGCAAAAATTTGACGATCGTCATGTTGGGGTTCGTTAGGTCCTTACTAATAGAAGGATTTGACATATGCTTTTCTTTTTGCTTGTGACATGAAACACCTAAATATATTTTTAAGTTTTAACTAGAGGAATAAAATCTGGATATAATTATTGTTAACATCTTGAAAGCACAATTAAAAATATATTTAACCATGCTTTTAGTTCAAGTGTTACTTCAAAACTAGTGTAATGATGAGTCCTTTATTAGCTAGACTTAATACTCACTCTTTAGCCCTCATAGTCCTGAGAAGAAACTTACATTAGCTATATGGATGATGATATCTCATCCTTCCTTTCTTTTTGTTATTGATATGTATCTTTTTCCCAAAAAAAAAAAAAAAAAAAAAATCTTATCCATTATTTGTCTCATTTATATATGCACTAGCTACTAAGTACGTATATGTGCTATCTCTTTAGAAAATGATGTTCCTCTTGCAATTAGTAAAATAGTTTACAACTGAGATTAGTAAAAGTAAAGCATTGTGGACTTTGCAACTAGAGAACTTTGCTAAATGTAAAAGTTATATGTCACAAATTGTTGGCCTTTTCCTCTTGATGATGTGTTACATTTTGTTTCTGACCTACAGGGAATTGTTGGCTTTGTTTCAAGTTGTCTGAATTTTGAAAATGGTAGAACTATAGTTTCATTTGTTAAAGAACATCAACTTTGAGAAGTATTTCTATTTGTATTCCCCTCTTTTCTCTTAATAGAATGGTTTGGAAAATACATATGTGAGCATCTAATTTTGTACTCTCTTTTGCATATTTGTTGCCTTGTTGCTGTAGCAGTGAAATTGGTCATCTCAGCTCGTGAACTAAGTCTTTTTTGCCCAACCACGTATATGTTGTGTCTCCTTTATTTGTTTTAGTTGTCGTTATTATCGATTTACACTATCTTAATTATTGTCGTCATAAGGCTTCTTTTGTCTTATTCTGTTCTATACCCGAATCCTGATCCTAACACATTCTTGATTTACCTAGAGAGGGAGAAACTAAGAAAAGAAAACACGAACAAGAGTAAGAGTAGTTGATTGTGGGCAAATATGCACCATTTTCGTAATGGAGGAGATACTATATTGGTTATATAGTAGATTGACAATACTCATCTACTATTTTTTTATACTAATAGATATGAGGTTGGAGTTGTGAAAATAATGTCGCCTTTAATTTTACTATTGAAAGTAAAAATTTTCCGCACAAAGTTGCATTATCCAACCTTCAAAGCAAGTGTGAAACCACAAAAAGTGAATGGAGCCATCTTTGATATTAATCATCCTAAAGTGAAACTTTCTAATCTTCGATTAGTCAAGCACCAAAACAGATACCAAATTCCAAGATTCTAAATGCAAAACCGAAAAATAACAAAACAAAATTTCCACATATCACATTTTTTCTTTTAAAAAAAAAAAAAAAAAAAAAAAAAAAACTACTTCAACTTACACAAGTACAAATCTAACATCTTATATCTAAACCCCTAAACCCTTTAACCTCCAAACCCCTAAACTCCCTAATGCTTCGTTTAACCACCAAATCTCCCCTTAAACCTCCATTACTCTCCTCCCTCCTTAACCCCTTCTCCGCCGTCAGCCTCGCCGTGGACCACCCTGAACCACCACACCCCACCCCCACCCCCACCCCCACCACAATTTCAAGAATCCTCACATTTTTTCTTCAAACTCATACTACTAAAGGCTCAGCTAAGCTATTTAGAAACAACCCATCTTTTAAAAATTTAATCTTTGAGTTAAATTCATGTGAAATTGAAAAAATTGTTGAGAAATTGAGTGTTGAAAATTCAGAAGCAGTTCTTGAATTCTTCTTTTTATTGAAAAATGATTATGGTTTTAATCATTCTAATGTTTCTTGTTTTGTTGTTGCTCATGTTTTGGCTAAAAAACAAAGGTTTAGAGCTTTGAAGTTTCATTTACAATGTTTGGTTCATCAAGAAGGTACATTTGTTATGCCATTGTAGTATTTTATTCCGTCCATTTCAGTTTATGTGAATTTAGTTGACTGTGTGTATTTTGTTCCATTCGTTTCAGTTTATGTGAACTTAGTTGACTGTGTGTATTTTGTTTGGTCTGTTCGTTCGTTTTAGTTTATGTGAACTTAGTTGACTGTGTGTAGTTTATTCCAGTCAGTTTCAGTTTATGTGAACTTAGTGGACTGTGTGCGCGGAATTTAAGAATGAACGCTGTAAAATGACTTACTTCATTCTGGGTTGGTGGGAGGTACTCGGTACTGGTGGAATTAGTCTAGGTGCACGCAAGCTTGTTCGGACACCAATGTTGTAAACAATGACATATTCTTGCATTTTTATTGCTCATGTTTTGGCTAAAAAGCAAAGATTTAGAGCTTTGAAGTTTCATTTACAAAGTTTGGTTCATCAAGAAGGTAAATTTGCTATGGTCATTTTCGTATTTTATTTCGTCCGTTTCAGTTTATGTGAACTTATTTGACTGTGTTAGGAAAGTTGCCACTTTTTGGAAGACTAAAATGAAAATGTTGTTACATAAACTAGAACAGAGGAAGTGCTAATTAAATTGCTCATTTTGCTATTTATAGATTTCATGTGATTTCCAGCAGGCACTGGTTCAGCTCCTATGCTAAGTGAGCTGCTTTCGAGTCACTTTCAGAAATGGGATTCTAACAATGTTGTGTGGGATATGCTGGCTTCTGCTTATTTCCATTGTAAGATGGTTGAAGATGCTCTCTTTATTTTTGCAAAGATGAAAGATTTCAATATGCAGGCTTCAATAATCACATACAATAACTTGCTGTGTAATTTGAGGCAAACTGATATCATATGGGATGTGTACAATGAAATCAAAGCCAGTGGGATTCACCCAAGTGAGTATACAAATTCCATTCTTATAGATGGCCTATGCAAGCAGTTATTGATGCAAGAAGCAGTTGATTTTCTTCGAGGGACTGAATGCAGAGATTCTGGGCCTAGTCTTGTGTCTTTCAATACTCTTATGTCAAGTTCTTGTAAAATGGGTTCCGTAGACATTGCAAAGTCATTTTTTTGTATGATGTTTAAGTATGGATTACATCCCGATGTATATAGTTACAATATTCTTATTCATGGGTTGAGTGTAGCGGGTGCAATGGAAGAAGCATTGGAGTACACTGATGATATGGAGAAGCATGGTTTAGAGCCTAATCTGGTGACATATTACGGCCTTGTTAAAGGGTTTCGTTTGCTTGGTACGATGGGTGGTGTGCACCAACTGATTAAACATATGCTTCATAAAGGCATAAATCCGAATATTGTCACAGATACAATGTTGATCTGTGGACATTGCATGGCAGGTAACATTGATGATGGTATGAAGTTGAGGGAGGAGATGTTTTCACAGGGAATCCATGTCACCGATATTTCATACAGTATGTTACTTAGCAGTTTGTGTAGAAGCGGACATTTAGATGAAGCTTTGAATTTGTTAAATGAGATGGAGAGCAGTGGACTTAAACCAGATCTTGTCATGTACTCGATTCTCATTCAAGGCCTTTGTAAGCAAGGATTGATACAGATGGCTTTCCAACTTTACAAAGATATGTGTTGGAAGAGGATTATTCCAAACATTGTTGCTCTTAGATCTATTCTCTTAGGCCTTTGTGAGAAAGGTACAATGTGTGAGGCAAGAGCTTTTTTTGATGCTTTAATAAACTCTGACTTAATGGATGATGTCGTTTTGGGTAATATTATGATTCACGGATATGCAAAACTTGGTGACATCGGTGAAGCTCTTGAGGTATACAAACTAATAACAGGCAAAGGAATAAGGCCAAGCATAGTCACATTCAACTCCTTAATATATGGGTTCTGCAAAGCCAAAAAGCTAGGACATGCAAGAAAGTGGTTGGACACTATTGATGCACATGGGTTGATACCAACGGCAGTAACGTACACAACCCTTATGAATGGCTATGGTGAAGAAGGAAATAGGCAAGCCACGGTTGAGTTGCTAAAGGAAATGAAAGCAAGGGCCATAAAACCAACTCATGTTACATACACGGTGATGATAAAATGCCTCCGTAAAAGTAGATCGTTGCGCCTCTGTAGAAGTAGATTGGTGCATGACTCTGTTCAGATGCTAAATAGTATGTTGATGGAAGGTCTTCGACCTGATAATGTTTTTTACAACACCATTATTCAAAGTTTCTGCAAAGTTCAAGATATGGAAGGTGCTTTCCAATTACACGATGAGATGAAAATGCACAATCTTCTGCCAAGTCGTGTCACATACAACATTCTCCTTAATGGTCTATGTGTACAACGAGACCTGAAGTATGCTGAGAAACTATTTTCTCTTCTCCAAGATGACGGTGTTGGTTTGATGAAATTTGATTACACCATTCTAATAAAAGCACACTGTGCAAAGGGTGACGTGCACAAGGCAGTGGTTCTGTTCCAAAGCATGATCGACAAGGGATTTGAAATCTCTATTAGAGATTATAGTGCTGTGATCAATAGGTTGTGCAAAAGAAACTCACTAGATGGCGTGGAAATTTTTCTGCGTATGATGTTATTGCATGGAGTATCTGTTGATTCACAAATTTGTTCTGTTATGATTAACAGTTTTCGTCGAAATGGGGATCTCAATGCTGTGTTCCAATTGTTCTCTTTGATAATCAAGTGTGGGCTTAGATACGAGTCTAATTGTGGTTGAGTGTATGAGAAAACCAGTTCTGGATGATTATTGTGCTATGCTGCAATGTGCACTTTTTGGTTCACGAGGCGGTACCAGAAAAGCTCCAAAAAGCTTTCCTTGATTTTATAAGGTATGTGAACCTATTCAATAGCCCATACCCGGCTTAAAAGAATTTTTGGTAGAAAAGGTTTATAAGTTGTGCTAACAATACCGTTATATGGACTTGATAGATAAGGTCATATGAGAGCTAATTACTTGTAAACTACTCTTGACAACAGTACCAATTCTTCATGCTTGCTAATTTCGTGTTTGGAAATGAAGATTTCTGCTACACAAGGTGCAGTCAGGTTTCTCATGTAGCATCACTCACAGAGAAAGTGGTACGTAATTAACAGGCGAACTGAAGCGTTTAGAAGGCTATTTTTGTGCTCAGTCTACTGGTTAGCTCCTTTAAGGACATCATCTTCACTCCCTAGCTTTCGTGTCTGCAGATATGGTAGGGAAACTATGTCTTCTGATTCGCATCATCTTTTAAGGAGAAAAGATAAAGGGAATTTGGCATGTAAAGGAAAGTTAAAACAGGTACCAGATGTGCAGTCTATGTTTTTCTTTTTGATTCATCTTTTTTTTTTTGGGGGGGTTATGATTTTGAATTCATTGTTTATTGGACTTGTTTGTTTATTGGAATCTAAACCCGTCTTCTTTGGTTACCTTTTAACCTTACAATATTATGATTTCTCTGCAAAGGGTTGACTTACTAGTACTGCTTGTTTTGCCTTTTCAAGTTTCAAGTGCTCTCCGTCTTTCCTTAACTCTCCCTATATGCATTTATTTATTCTTTCAACAGTAATGATTCCATTTGCCAGCACATGTGTTCTCCTTGCTCTATATTTCCTGTTTTTTTTTTTTTCTTTTTATTTGCTTGAAATTAAACCATACTTCCTAAGTCTATTTGATTCTCTCTTCAATGATGTTTTGCATATCCTCTGAAACACATTTTAGGGCGAGCTGTCCTTGGGGATTCTGTTCTTCAGCAGGCAATAGGGGGTGCCAGTTGTTTGACTGATGCAACTGTTACGGCTAGAGCTCCTTGAGCTGCTCAGACTGACAGCTTATTTGGTCAGTCTGGAATTTATCCTTTAACCTACATTTGTCCAAGTTGTGAAGGAGCCGACTAATGGCATCACCTGAGATGAAGGTCACCTATTAGGTAATAGATTTCTCCCATGTTTACGACATATTTTGTACGTCATGTGTTCTAAGCTCTAGCTTAAATGCTGCTCCATGTTATCTTCTTTTCAGAATTCTTGAATATTTTCTTGGTAATATAAGCTATAGAAAGAATGTTATCTTCTTTTCAGCTTATGAAAGCTGGATTCTATGGAAAGTTGATAAGTCCATCAGGAAAGTCTGGAAGATGGTTCTTGCTAGTATCTTTTGGGTCATCTGGAATGAAAGGAATCGCAGATGCTTTGATGGGATATCAACTCCTTCGTACGTTCTAAAGGGAAAATGTTTTTTGTTTTTGTTTAGTTGGCAAAATATGGCACTAGTAAATTGCCCTTTGAACTTTTTGGATTTCATCAGCTCCTTAGCACTGGCTTAGATTAGAATGATGTTAGCCTTTTGAGCTGGTTCTATGATGTACTTTTTACCTTTAATTTTCTGCATCTTCTTGATGCCCTAATAAATTTTCTTACTTCATCAAAAAAAAAAATATAAGCTATAGAAAGAACAAACATATAATCAAGCCCCCCTTGTGTTAGCTGAAGGGTAGCCTTGGAGCAACTGGTAAAGTAGTCTTCGTGTGACCTATAGGTCATGGGTTCAAGCCTTGGAAACACCCACTGATGCTTGCATTAGGTTAGGCTGCGTACACCCTTTGGGATGGGGCCCTTCCCCGGACCCTGCGTAAACGTGGGATGCTTTGTGCACTGGGCTGCCCTGCCCCTTGTGTTAGCTGTTATATGTTTGAACTAGCCAAAGGATTATATGCTGGAAGGATATTCCCGGTAATATATCGTCAAACAGCCTATCTGATGCTTGTTGATAAATGCTTGACATGATTATTGTACTTCAGATGGCAGGTGATGTCTCACACAGAACTAGGAAGAAAGAAGCAAATTACTGGTTATTCTCGCATTTCATCATTCTTTCTGGTGGTTTTCCTGTCCTCGATACTCGTTGTAAGTTGAGAAGGTTACGCTGTTGTTTATTCTCTGTAAAGCTGTTGTTGACTTCGCTCGAATAATCTTATGATTAACAGTTGCTACATTGCTGAGTCGGTTAGAACTTTTTGAGTATGCTTAATCATCTATAGTAAAGATTACTGCTAGGATGCTTGTTCTGGAGTCTTGACTAAGTTCAGACATGCTTGCTTCGCTGAAAAATCTGCAGTTTCTTCTTTCTCCAATTTTTTTTTTTTTTTTTTAAAATCAGTGAATTACTAATTTCCCTCCATGCCATAACACCAATAATTCGGTTTGAATTGTATTCCCAGGCATTGGTACTATCTGTTGATATCCAGAAAGCTCTAAACGGGTCATTGCGGGCTACACAGCAATTGATGTTGCAATTACTAGCAGTCTCAAGTTGATCTTAGAGGTGAAATTGACCAATACTGGGACATGTGAGTAACGTTTCATTTACCCTTTCCAAATCTATAAATTTCAGTTCAGAGTTCACTTTTATACAATTTGGAGTAGAGGGAGCAATTTGTATTTTAACACATTTGTCTATCATAAAGAGTAAAGAAAGATGCTATAACAACTTGGCCATACATTGCACTTTCCATGGTTGAGAGACTACCATTAAAACAGCCTTGTACCAGAAGATGATTTGCAACCTCAGAAGTATTGAAATTGTCGAAGGAGAAGAACTTGTCCCTGTCTATGCAGTAAGTTATAGTTTCCTACAACCGCGCACCATGTCTTTGGTATCTACATCAAAGAGAAAAAAAATAAGTTTTTAGAAACTACAGCTTTTGGATACTGTGGGAGTGTAATGCAGACTAGTTCAGTACCGTGTAGTTTTATTTTATTTATTTATTCATTTGTTTATTTATTTATTTTGTTGTTGTTGTTGTTGTTGTGTGTGTGTGTTTTCTTCTTGAGAAAGGTGTACATGTTCATACGTTTTCGTTATAGACATTTTTTCAAGAATTGTTCTTCCAAAGTTCTGGAAAAGAATATGTCAATGCCAAAGTATTTTCCGGGTTTGAAATTAAATGTAATGTAACCATTGGCTCTCAACTTCTCATGTATATCTACTAACCTCTTTTTCCTTGTTCTTACCATGTTTATGCCCTTAATCATGTTGTCCCTTCAGTCTCTTTTCTGCTTTATACATTAACTATGGAATCTTGTGCCCCTCTGCGTTTCCCCCTTTTCCCACTATTTACATATTTACTGTACCTACTAGGAATACAATTCCCCAACAACAACAAACCCAGTGAAATCACACAAGTGGGGCCTGGGAGGGTGAAGTGCACACAGACCTTTCACCTACCTTGTGAGAGGTAGAGGAGAGGCTGTTGCAGATAGACCCTCGGCACAATTCCCTGAATAACTGAAATCATAATGTCAATCTTTTGTTTTTTCAGAAGATGATTGTTTTTGTATATAATGGTTAATCAAGTTGAATCTTGCTGTAGATATTATGGTTGTTAAACCTGCTGAACAAACTCCTCTGAATCAGCTGTCCATTATGCTCATTTGACTAAGCAGGTAAACTTTCGCTGAATACTTGCATCATTTTCTTGAAACAGGCAGGGGATGTTGTCACAAGATTTGGATCTACTACTAGTGCTGCATTTGGCTCTCATATGGACGTAGAATTGGAAGCAAGTAGTGCCATTTCTTTTTGGTATAACCATCCGGTATCCAATAACCACTGGCTCATCTAATACAGATTCACGCCGTGTTGGAGCCATTACCATTGCCATGATATTTCATGTTTTACTTGTAGATTTCATTAAAATCTTGATGCTTCTTAGCATAAACATACTTATATGGCCGGTTTATTAATAATTATGAGTACATATTCAATTATCAAGTCATATTGAAAGCTATACAAGCTGTGCTGTAATTATATATGAACTAGAACTTTGAGAGGTTACAGTATTTACAGGAGAAGGATCATATCAACCTTGGAGCTCAGAGTCTACAATACTTATGTCTATGGTAAATTTCTGTACCTACATTTATCATATCTCTATTCTCACGATAACATGGCTGTGAACTTTGAATTGGACTCTATATCTATAGCTCTTAGCTATGCCAAATATTGATTCTTTCAACAGAAAATATATACTCTTGCTTCAGGTTGACTATAGACAAAGTTATAGAATAATTCAGAGCTGATCTATAGAGCTGCATTTATTAAAACTCCTACCAAAATGCCACATAATTGCACCTATGCTTCATTACTGAAGGAGGCTCAAGTTAGATATTTAATCCAATCTATATCAATGCAAAAACAGCTTGAACTAATAATGCATATACTAGTAGACATACCTAGCAATGTTAAACTTCAAAACTAGAAACTAAACAAAATCTTGATTTCTCTTGGAAATCATTAATACTAGAACTAAAAATCAAATCAGAAATGTTAATGGGATAATGTTCTCGACGAAACTGCTAACGTGTGTTAACTGAATATAATGGGGAAACACCAAAGAAGTTGATGCATTAAGGACCCGTTTGGTTTGCTGTACTAGGGGAAGTAATTCCGGTATTAGAAGTTAGTACTCCTTAGTACCTTGTTTGGTAGACAAAACCAATTTCGGTATAAGTAATACACGTTTTGTTAATCCCTCAATTTTGGTACTATCTAATCCTTAGGATCCCATGGCATAAACAATACCTGGTTTCACAATACATGGATTAAATTTTACTATGACCAAACTACCCTTTCTCTACTAACCATTTTATATGCTTTCTAAACCCATTTCTCAAAAAGTTGAAAACCAATCGTCTCTCTCTGGCGATGATATAGCTACAATGGCGATGGATCTAATGTAGCTACTGGTGTAAGCATAAGGATGATAATTATGTGGAACTATTGTCGATTGCAAAGTTCAACTCCTGTGTAATTACAAAGCTTAACTCTATTATTTTAGCTGGATGTGATGACAGCAAGTCAAATATAAATTGCCAGCAAAAGTATAGTTTACTTCTTGTCTGAACGTTGCCTACTGTATCATTTTCATGAAGGAATACTTTGGGGTGCCAACTCAACCACTGCTCCAAGAGAGAATTGTTTACTCTTTTGTCTCAAAAGTACACTAGGAAAGTTTGTATCTAATAGTATTAGATTATTAATTTTATTTTTTGGTTAAGCAAGGTAACAATGAGAATAATTTACATAAAATATGGTTAAATGGAGGGGCAAACAACTTATCATTGATGTATGTTATTTAAGAGAGAGTGAGCGTTAACGAAAATAATAGAAGGAATATTATTACTTAACTCGTGAGTTACGACTATTGAATGAAATAGAAAATCTAAATAAAAAGGCCAAGGGTATAATTGTAAACAAATAGTTTATATAATTTTAAACCAAACAAATGATTAAGTTATACCTTATAAATTCAACTTTTAATACAATGAACCAAACATTGGATAGAAAATAATCTCTGCATTACGAATCCCTGTATTATTAATCCCTGTATTACTAATCCATGTATTACAATCCCTGTATAACTAATACCTCCAACCAAACGACCCGTAACAGTGCTTGATGTTGCTAAAACTACATCTTGTGTTTCGTCAATCCTTTCTTCTTCAAGAAAAGCAGCCTTTTTCAAATTTGGATTTGAGTAAAAAATCCTAAACACCTTGTAAACATCATCATATACCAAATTGCCCTCTTCATATGTTGGGTATAAGCTGCAGTAGTGCATAACCAGCTTTCCTGACAATGCAGTTTGCATTTTATTCAGTTTATGGAAAATGTAACTCCTTTTTGGGGGTTTAATAGTTCCAAATTTCTCATCAGTGAGGTTGATGTAGGTGATAGAACCTGACAAAGCAGTCCAATAAATTACCCCATTGAGGTAAACAGGTTCGGAAAGACAAGACTCAGTAGAACAAATTCTTCTCCAGGATTTGGTTCCCAGAGTTAGAATCTCCATTCTCGTTATTGATTTTTCGAAGAAAACATGAAGCAGTTTATATCTTTCAGTGGCCGGATCAAATCCCAGACACAATTCAGGACGCCACCGACTGTCGTGCCGATAGTTCATTAGAGAGAATGGGATTTTTTTTTTCTCCCCAGTAGTGACATTGTACAAGTAAACTTGAGTACCTTTGCGGCTATACAAACAAACAAGGCCATTGCAATGATTTGAGCAAATAAGGATCTCCCTTGGATTGAAATAATGATGAGGACGCATGAGTCGTAAAGAAGGTCCTTCTAGGCCTGTGGTCGGACGACATCTAGTACTATCCTTTCCCAGTTCAAACAAAAGTTTGGTTGCTGAAGGACTAGTGTGAGAATGGGCACTGTGCGACTTAAAAAAGCTAGGATCAAGTTGTATCAAGTTCCTAGCTTTAGAGACACACTTGAATCGCATGAGAGACTCAGCAGGAACCCATGCCAATATCTCGAAAACTATATCATCTACTAAGCCATGCCTCTTTATCTTTCGACGTCTTTTTAAGGGGCTCGTATCGCTAAAAGGCGAGAGCGCCCGCTTTTTGTTGGCAGTAGTTACTATGTAAGCATAGTGAGAAGCCTCAAGCTATGCTTCTTTTGTCTTTATACTCATAACAACAAAAAGAAGTTGAAGCTAAAGAGAAAACAAGAGGAACTTAACCTAGTGTGTTGTATTTGTGTTGGTAACT
This sequence comes from Petunia axillaris subsp. axillaris, assembly GCA_029990575.1. Classification (NCBI taxonomy): domain Eukaryota; kingdom Viridiplantae; phylum Streptophyta; class Magnoliopsida; order Solanales; family Solanaceae; genus Petunia; species Petunia axillaris. The sequence continues at coordinate 63,093,497 of JARKNS010000009.1, forward strand.
CCTGTTGAAACATTCTATGTTAGCTAGTCAGTGCTGGCAGGGTTAAGGCTTTAAGCTCAAGTTTTCAATATTTGACTCGGATTCCTACTAGGGATTTTAGCCTCAATTTTCAATATTTTAGTTGGATTCCCTCTTTCTTTTTTTTTTTTAAAGTAGGAATCATTAGTGAATAGGGACGTCCATTCAATTTTTTGGTTAGGTTTTGCATTATTTAATTTTGCTTTTTCGGCTTTCTGTTTTGGAAAAGTATGTACTCCCTCCGGTCCAAAATAATTGATCTCTTTCCTTTTTTAAAAGTCAAACAATGTAAACTTTGACCAACATTTTGAGATATATTTCTTCACCATATTAATATGACAAGAATTGCAACTTGTAGTACTTTTCGTGTAGTTTTTTAATATCTAAATTATAATTTTAAAATATTGACTAAATCTAGCTCAATTTAACTTCGAAAATTGATCAACTTGACTCTCGAAAAGTGAAACCTATCAAATAAAATGGACCGGAGGGAGTAGTATTTAATTTGAATCAAAATAAGTCCCTTTTCCAAAGCTTGGGCAAGGTGCAACCACTTTTTGCAAAGCTTTGGAAGGGCACTACCAGTATTTGTAAAATGATAGAAGTTGTCATGAATTTCTTTAACAAACTCAGACTTGTCATGACTAAAAGCAAGAGAAATATTAGTACTACTTTAGAATCCTAAACCAACAACGATCCAAGGTCTTCATATCTATCTAAAGATCTTTGTATAATCGTTATGTTAATTTGTAATGCAGTCGTGAATATTAAGAAAGTTAATGATAACGCGAAACAATGTTCACTAAGTATCAATTTTCAGTTCTTGGGTAGAAGCAAAGGGGTAGCTGCCCAGGCCTAAATTAGTTCACCTAATTATAAGTATCTCCTTGGTGCTACTCTTGTAAATAATATTCTAATAATCATAAGAAAGAGGCACATATGAGCCTATATTTAACCTGAATGAATATAATGTTCCGAAAATGATCTATTAGTCTCCTGAATCCCTACTTGCTCGCTAGGTTTTTTTATTTTATTTGGGTGAGTATTAGTCACCTTTGTTGCAGCTGACAATGTAACATTGTTATTCTCTTTATTGCTTTTCTGTAGAACACATGAAGCAGTTTATATCTTTCCGTGGCCGGATCAAATCCCAGATACAATTCAGGACCGACTGTCGTGCTGATAGTTCATTAGAGAGGATGAGAAAGATTTTATATCCCCAGTAGTGACATTGTACAAGTAAACTTGAGTATATTTGCAGATATACAAACAAATAAGGCCATTACAATGATTTGAGCAAACAAAGATCTCCCATGAGTCTGAAATAATGATGAGGGCGATGAAATCGTAAAGAAAATCCTTTTAATGGGTGGTCGGAAAAAATTTAAGACTACCTTGTAGTTCAAACAAAAGGTTGGTGGCTGAGGGACGGACTTGAGAACGAGCACTATGCGACTTAACAATGCTAGGGTCATGTTGTATCAAAATGTTCCAAACTTCAGAAACACACTTGAAGCGCATGATAGACTTATCTCCGATACTATATCATTAGCAAGACCATGCATCTCCGTCCTTCGGCATCTTTTATGAATACTAATTTTAATGGCCCCTTGCTAGGGGTGTCAATGGTTATTGGATAACAGATTGAACCGACGAAACTGATTTCTAGGTTATAGTTAATAAAATCATAGGTTAAAATAAAAATTTATAACCATTTGATAATTAGGACAAATTTTTATTTTTATTAAAGAAAATCGAAAATATACCGAACCAAATAAATTTATTTATATAAATATATTTATATTTTAAATTTAAGTATAATAAAAGTTGAAAATTTTAGCATTGGGCCGTGATGAGATTGCTAAAGACAACATGCTCTAAAAGCCTACAAGCTACACATAATAAATCACACACTTAATCCATACTTTTAAAACATATTATGCCACACCTAATAATCTAATCGTAGGGGTGTCAATGGTATTGGATAGCCGATTGAACCGACGGAATCGTACCGAGTCGAACCAATTTTTAGGTTATTTTTAATAAAACCGTAGGTTACTATAAAAATTTATAACCGTATTGATAATTAAGCCACATCAGGCTTAGTGAAACATTGTTCATTATCTTTATTGCTTTTTTAGGGGAGTATTAGTCACCTTTGTTAAATTTATTAATTTTTTTTTTTGGTAGTAAGGATAAAACTTCATTACGTAGATAAAACAGGATTACAAGGGATAGAGTTGATAACACATAAGTTACCTAACTTAGCTAGCTTATTACACACAGAAGTAGATACTTTCCTACGAGAACAACACACACCCCTTCTATCTAAACTAACAAGAGGGAGCATGGATAGAGGAGGAACATCAAAAGTAACTAAAGCTTGATCTAGTGAGGACATGGATCCTTCCTTAGCTAGTGCATTTGCAACCCTATTGCCATCTCTGAAATTATGCCGAACTACTGGATTCCCTAACTTCTTCAGTAAGGACCTGCAATCAAAGATTAAGTTAGTGTAGAGTGGTTTAGGGTTAGCTAGAAGCTGGACAAAGTCAGTGCATTCTGTTTCCACTTCCAGGGGACTAAGCTCATTTGCTAATGCCAACTAGAGACCTTCATATAAGGCAAGTAACTCTGTATGCGTGGGATTCAAACAAGTGAGGTGCTTTGAGAAGTCAATTATCCAATTCCCAGTGTGATTGCGAATAACCCCACCAATTCCTCCTCCTGTGTCTATGCCTTTAAAAGAGCCATCAATGTTTAATTTGAAATATCCTGGAGGGGGAGGGGGGGGGGGTCCCAAGATATAGGGATAGAGGTATGAGCATGGGAGCTGACAGGAGAAGAAGCTAAGTATTTAAATTCTAGACTAAGCATGTGGACTGTGGCTAGAGATGGGTAGTGTCTCGATGTACAGTGAATGTTATTATTACGAGTTAGCCAAAGGTGCCATAAGGCAAAGGGCCAAAGTTCCTCCCAGGAGAGGTTATGGTGAGAAGTGATTTGAGAGGAGGAATAGAGCGTATGGAGCCAGTGGGCATCTGTGTGAAGATGAGTAAGGTCCAAGCCCATTGTGTTCCAGAAGGATGTTGCGATCGGGCATGATAAAAAAATGTGAGGTAATGTTTCTTCTATTCCTGGACAGTGATAACAAGAGCTATTTGAAGTAATTCCTATATGATGAAGATAGGAATTACTAGGAAGTCGTCCATGAAGACTTTGCCAGATGAAAAGTCTAATTTTAGGAAGGATTTTCAGTTTCCACACCCAAGAGAAATCTGCTAGAGGGGAAGACATTGGAGGACAGATTAGAGGGTATGTAGAAGCAATGGAAAAAGTTCCATTGGAGGTAAGAGACCAGTAGGGAGAGTCATTATATATAGTAGAAGATGGCCAAGAAATGAGACTAATAAGATGACATATATTTTCTGGTAACGGATATGAAATTTTATGGGTATTCCATGAACCATCCACACGAAGGTGGGAAACTTTCAAGCAAAGGTCAGTTTCAGACAAAGGGCCTATCAAAAGATTTCTAAGTGAGGGGGAGTTAGGAATCCATTTGTCTAGCCAAACAGAAATAGAAGTACCATTTCCAATCGACCAGGTTAAACCTTGATTGCATATTTCTTGACCCTTTAAAATATTAGTCCAAATAAAGGAATGGGAGGAGGGGCGAAGTTTGTGTTGATATTTATGAAGAAGAATGGAAGCCCATAAGGCTTGAGGATGAGTGGAAAATCTCCAAGCAAGGCTAGTGAGCTGGGCAGTATTCTTATGGATAGCTTTATGAAGGCCTAAACCACCTTGATGAATTGGCAAGGTAATAGTATCCCATCCCAGATAATGAATCTTTCTTCGAGTGCTAGTGGAACCCCAAAGAAAGTCTCTTTGGAGTTTATCAATCTGGTTTAAGAGTTTTTTTGGAAGAGAGAAATATTGCATAGTATGCGTTGGAATGGAGTTTAGGGTAGATTTAATAAGAGTGGTGCGACCTGCCATTGATAAGAAGTGGGATTTCCAGGATGCTAAGCGAGAGGACATGTGGTCAAGGATTTAGTGAAAATCCTGGGATCGAGGTTTACGATTTAAAATTGGGAAACCTAAGTATTTACCAAAAGTTGTCGTGGGAGTAAAATCTAAAAATTGAAGGATATTATGCTTATTATTAGGAGTACAGTTTTTAGAGAATAAAATTTTGGATTTGGAATGATTAATATTCTAACCAGAGAGACGATAAAATAACTCAAGACAATGCTGAATAGAGCGAGCAGATTTATCATTAGCATTGGCCATTAGAGTGAGATCATCGGCAAAGAATAAATGAGACATTTCAGGACCCTTGGGGCTAATTTGAATAGGATCCCATAAAGCTAAGTCTACATGATGATTGATATAGTTGGATAGCATTTCCATGCTAAGGATAAAAAGATAGGGTGACATAGGGTCACCTTGTCTAATACCTCGCGATGGGGAAAAAAATTTGTGTGAGTACCATTAACTATCACAGAAATTGAGCTTGAGGTAACGCAGTTCATAATAAGACGAGTAATGTTGCAAGGGAATTTAAAAAAGTTAAGCGTGCGATAGATGAACGACCATTCCAAACGATCAAACGCCTTTTCTAAATCAATTTTTAAGAGCATTTTACCCTTGTTCCTTTTTATTTTACGCAAATGAGTAACAAGCTCTTGAATAATAATAGCATTATCGCAGGTACGGCGCCCAGTTAAAAAAGCACTTTGAAAAGGGCCAATTAAATCATGTAAAAAAGGCTTTAAATGATTAACAATAATTTTGGTAATGAGCTTATAAATAGTGTTACACAGACCAATAGGTCGAAAGTTTTTGAGATCATTTGCATTTTTAAATTTTGGAATAAGGCAAAGATATGTTTTATTAATAGTGTCATCAATTTGCCAATCACTAAAAACCTTACGACAGTAGTGAAGGATAGAGTGACCAACCAAGTGCCAATATTTTTGAAAAAAATAAAGGTGTAAACCATCCGGACCAAGCGCTTTAAAGGGTTTAAAGGAATATAACGCAGATAGCACTTCCTGGTCCAATAATGGACCATCTAAAGAAGACAAATCAATTGTGTGGAAACTAACATAGCTATTGGTGATCTCTTTCCAATCAGTATAAAGATGAGATGTAGTAAAAATATCTTTAAAATAGGAAAAAGTATGATGGACTAAATCCTCATGAGAATTTATCCAGTTTCCCAAAGCATCCTTAAAAAAGGAGATTTTATTATTACGTCTACGATTGAGAACAGAAAGATGAAAGAATTTTGTGTTCGCATCACCGTCATCAATCCATTGAATACGAGAGCGAATTTTCCAATATTCTTCTTCTTGTTTTAGAATTGAATTATATTCTAGAACAAGAGATTGCTCAAGATGTTGTAGAAATTACTAGTAGAGTAATGGCACGAATTTTGAATGCCCTTCAAACGGGCTAGTAAAATCTTTTTACGATGACAAATATTTCCAAAGACTTCTTTACTCCAATTTTGTAGATTATCTTAAAAATCAGGGATATTAAAAAGAAGATTGTTAGAAGACCAACAATTACTAACAATAGTAGGGAAATCCGGGTGAGAGCACCAATAATTTTTGTAACCTAAATAATTTGTTACCAGTGAAGGGAATAGGCTTAGAAATATTAATAAGAAGGGGGGAGTGGTCAGAATGGATTTTAGGTAAATGGGTAATTTGGGAGTCAGGGTACAAATGGATCCATTTATCATTGGAAAAACCTCTATCTAACCGTTCAAGGATAAGATTTGAGGAGAAAAGTCTGCGATTGGTCCAAGTATATTTACTCTCTTTGAAACCTAGATCAAGCAGGCCACAGTAATTTAGGCAAGAGCCAAACCTATTGGCACGATTAAAATTAATACTACGACCTCCCCATTTGTCAGTAGGATCTAAGATTTCATTAAAATCACCACCTACAAACCAAGGCCCATTAAATTTATCACAAACACGCATAAGATCAGACCATAGATCAAGACGCTTAACTAAGGAAGTACTAGCATAAATAGCACTAAAAAGCCAAGGGTTATGGTTTGGGCTTACCCTAACCACAACATGCATAGCCTGCTCTTTGATCTCAGGATCATAAATTTGCACCTTAGAGCTATTCCACATAATAACAATTCCTCCAGATCTTCCATGGGCAGGCTGCTCCAAGTATTCATCAAAAGGCAAACCCTGAAGGAGGGGCTTGTGATCAACCATCTTAGTCACCACTAAAGTCACCAAGAAAGGATTATGAGAGTTAACTATCTCCTTAAAATTCCTACAAAAAGCCTCATTATTCCCACCTCTTATGTTCCAAATCAGAAAGCTATTTGGTTGATTCATCATATGGGAGTGTTGGGTGTGGTTGTTCCTCTCCAAGAAGTAATTCTCGTTGCTGGAGATTGAGGGGTAGAGCACCACTACTACTTTCCCTACTGATGGATTCTGTGGGGGCCTTATGTCGATGGAGCATTTGTATAGTGCCAGGGGGCAAGTTAAGACATATTTCCTGTCTTCCAACTCCAGAAATAGCATGATTTTTGCTTCCTTGAGTTTTGAAAGTTCTGTGAATGATGCCGTGTCCAGTGGATTCTGAATGTTTTCCTCTACTTGATTTTCGACATCTGGTACGGGCACATTGAGATTTGGGATCATCTCTTGAGGATCCTGAGTCTGCCATATTGGTGAAGTCACTGGGGGTGGCTGCACATTGAGAGTAGTGGTCTGATCTAGTATTGGCATCCAAGGATAGAGTAAGGGCCTCTGAGATGGATCCTGAGGTGGGAAGAAAGGGGTTGTGTTGAGTTGCTCCGGCTGAAGTAGAGGATTGAAGAGAGATGGAAGGTTCCAATGTGGTTGCATGTCGTGGAACATGTTCGGAGTAGTCAGCGGCGTTAGTGGATTGAGCACGTTCCACATCCATACGTGGTTGGTGTAGTTGTCCATTGCCAGCTTCATCCCCTCGGAAATCAGTTGAGCCAAGAAGTTGGGGTCTTGAATTACTAGAAGGATCTCCTGACCATAGAGTTCTAGGGAGAAGACAGCTCCCTGACCTTGAAGTCCCAATTCCACCCAAGATTGGGGTTGATGGTTCATTGGAAGTGGCAGTGTGGTCAGAACAGGAGGATGGTTCTCCATATGAGGTGGGATTGTTGCCATGAAGGAGGGATACTGGTTCATTGGAGTGGAGGATAGATTTACTAGCCTCGTTTTCTTGTGAGGATTGTTGGAGGAGCTTGACGCCATTAGTAGAAGTATTAACAGTAGGCACTATTGAAAGAGTGGAGTGTTCAGAGGGAGAAGAAGTTTGCAAATCCTTATGGGGAATATGCAAAGGTATGTAGTTGGGCAAAGAGGATATGGAGTATATATTTTGATCAATAGCGTCCATTTCCATAGACACTTGTAAATCATCTAAAGCCACTTGGCGACCGGTATGATCGTTACTTGGGAATTTGGTAACACCTAAATTGTCATTGGTTGCATGCAATGATGTGTGAGGAATGGGTAATTTAATTTTATTGTTTAAAATTTTATTGTCTCCTAATGATTGTTTGCAGGTTTTGCTATTAGGGTTTGAGGACACGTAGGAGACACGTGGTAAAGATTTAGCACAAGACAAATCAGGAGAAAAACTAGGAGCCTGAAAAGGGTCGTTTGGCTCTATGCTGTCGTCCAAAATGTCCTTATCAATTCTATCATTTGTTAACACAGTAAACTTATTATGTGAATTTAATTTAACGGGATTGGGAGAAATAGTTTTAGATAAACATTTTGGGGTAGAAGCATGCAAAGAAGTATTATCAGATAATATAGTAGAAATATTATTGCGAGCGAAATTAATGTCTGAAGATTTAGGAACATATTGTAGTTTCTGAGTGTGCAAATACTTACCTGACGATGCATCAAATATTTTAACATTTATACCTGGATTGGGCGTTGGATGTTCATATACCTGCTTCCCTGGCCTTTGGCGATTAGGATACTTTTTCTTAGGAGAAGAAACTGTCTCCCATTGATCATCCTTTGAAAATCCAGCAGGGGAACAAGAGGATTCAGGCTTTGACGAAGAAATATTTGTTTTCATAAGAGCAGAATCCAATGAATGCGAACATGCTTGAAGTGTATGCCCTAGGCGACCACAATAAGTGCATAAGAGTCCTTCTCCCTCATAAATAATATGTTGCTTATGTTGTCCAATTTGGACCGAAGTTTGGACAGGTATATCCAAAGGGATCTCAATACACAAACATGCATATCTTCCCCTTAACGTAGAACTAGTACATGCATCAACCTTTAATAATTTCCCGATGGCATTTCCCACCCTTCGTAAGATGCTTTCATCATAGAACTCCGTGGGTAGTTGAGGAAGGCGTACCCAGACAGCTGAATATGTTAACTTAGCCAAACTTGCAACAAAGTTTGGACGCCAACGACAAACTGATAGATAGCATCCATTAATGAACCAGGGCCCTTGGGCAAGAGCTTTGATCATATTCTCTTCTTTATAAAACTTTACTATAAAGTAATCAGACCCTAAATCGATTACGGGAAAAGATTCTGTAGGTTTCCAAAGTTCAGTGATTTTGGCTTTTAAATATTGATGAACGATACGTTTGCCAAATAATTTCACAATAACAGAATGCTTCCAAGGAAGATAAAGTCGTTGTTCTTCTTCCGAAAGAGTGATGACTGAAGAAGATATATCATTGCTAGGGGAAAAAGCTGTATGCAATGGAGATGAACTAGCAAGGATTGATTTAGAGTCTGTTGAAAATTGAGAGATAATCGATTCATATCCTATAAGTTTGTCTTTGAAAGATGGAGTATTCAGATCATTAACTTTGTCCATTTCCATAGGTGGAATATCTGGGGGTTTGGGTGGAATATGGAGAGATTGGGCATGGGAAGATGTACCATCAGAGACCGGTTGGTTTTCACAAATATCCATTAATGGCAAGTAGGTGAAATAAATGTGTTGGAGAGATGAAAGAAATCTGGGGAAGGGGAGAAGAGAGAAGGGAGAGAGTTTCTTACTCTAGAACCGCGACCAAAACTAAATACACTATACTAATAAATTTATTAAATTTAACAAAGGTGACTAACACATTTTTGGTGGTAAATGGACTAAAATGGCTAGTCGTCATATTTTAAGCCTGACGTGGCTAGTCGTCATATTTTAAGCCTATCGAGACTGAGCATCATTTTGGAGGTGCCATGTCCAGAATCTTGTAAGTGCATTCCTCAAGTGTTTGTTAGGTAATGGTGTCTGTTGCGATTGATAATCTGTATAGCCTGCGAGTCTCGTATTTATAAAAAAAGATCTACTCTCAAAGAAAAATTTATTAATAGAGCTAAACGTCATATTTTAAGGCTGATAAGCAAATCATCATATTCTAAGGCCGACGAACCTAAGTTCTGTGTTGATATCCAATATTCTAAAAGCTTGTAAATCCGTTTATCAATTGTTGTAGTGTACTTGTGCTGGAAAATCTGTCGGTTCTGAATGAGGATCTGTGTTACCTGCTTCTTTTGTGTTCATAAAGTGTATCTGCTCTTGAAGAAAATTTATTAGTTAAAAATAAAGTGGTTGTCTTTCATTAAATATCAGAGTGTCGGCCGTCCTTTGATGTGATACCTTGAAAATCTTGGTTACCCAATCAGTCATGCGGGTACTTCTTTCACTTTAGCTTGAAAACTTTTGTATGAGTGTATTGGATTATGAGGATGTCCCAAAAATTGTGCTTATCTTGGCTAGGGGAGAATAAAAATTTTATTATAATGAATCGTGCCCAAGTAGGCTGCTTACATATCTTGTCAATACATTATCATGTCATACGTAGTTCAGGTACAAAGCAGGGATAAAGAGCAAAAGAGTAGTCAAATATAGATATAGTAGAGTTTGCATTGTGATGGATTGTCTTCATGTGTTGCGCTTTCTCTTCAAATGTCTCGGAACCGTCTTTGATGGATTGCCTTGAACAGAGATCGTATTTGTAGCTTGATCGTTGTAGTTGCCATTTGGTGATTCTTGTTGAACCACTATTTTGCCCTTTTCAATTAAGTTTTGAATTTTGTGCCTTGGTGCTAGACATTCTTCAGTATCATGACCTTTAATATTCGAATGATATGCGCAAGTTTTTTATGGATAAAGTCTGAATGATGGATCCATCCATCTTTCGGCTGCAATATCCCTTGATCCCTTATTCTATCAAATATACTTGTCAAAGATTCAGCTAGAAGAGTAAATGTGCTTGACTTCATCTTTTTTGTTTGGTGTCGATTGTGTTGAGCCTGATAACATTATTGTTGAAAACTCTGATAGTGGGGAGGTTGTCTACTGTGTAAATCAGGAGTATCATGAATTTGTAGGTTCTGTTGATTCTGGTTGTATGGTGGTTGGTGCCTAGTTATGGCGACTAATATGTTGTCCTCTTCATTGCTTTGCAAATTCTTAGGTGCCTCGGGTTGAAAATGTTGAGTAATGCGTTTCACTGTTGAACTGCCAATGATCTTCACTTCTTGAATGCCTGTTTCCAATTCCCTCATTATTTGTATTAGACTAGGAAAATTGCGTGCCTAAACACCAAGCAATTTCTCATAGTAAATCACTTCTTGGATTTGAATGAAGCTTGAAACTTTTCTTCAGGTAAAGGAGGGTGTATCTTTGAAGCTTCAATTCTCCATCGGGTAGCATATTCTTCGAAATATTCGTGTTGGATTCTTTTAACTTTGTACATCTCATATAGGTGTGAATCCTTTCGGATGTTGAACTTGCACTGCTCCACAAAATCTCGGGCCATATCTTCCCAAGTGTGCCATTTGCTAAAGTCTCGCTTGGTGTACTAAGAGAGTGCCAATCCAAATAAACTTTAGATGAATAATTTCATTCTAATAGCCTCATTGTATCCAACTCCAATTAGTCTGCTGCAGTAATCTTCTAAATGAGAGAAGGGATTTCTATTTCCGTCAAAAGTGATGAATTTGGAACTTCGTATCCTAGCAGTAGCTCAAGATATGAATATAGACACAAATCCTTATACCTCAAATTTTGAATGTTCCTTAAACTCATCTCTTCTTTCACGACCCTTTCCAAATTATGGAGCTTCTCATTTAAACTATCTTGTTCATTTAGTTGGATTTTTTTTGTGTTTCTTATGTGGGTATACTGGCAACTGATGTTGCTGGTCCATCACCACAACTTGCATGGTAGTAGAATCGGGTTTGCCTAATTTGTCTGAAATATCCCGTTGAGTCTTATTTCTCTCAGTGTCGTCTGTCTGCTGTTCTGAGGACTTGGTTCTAGAGCTAAATATATCAACCTTGTCTGCCATTTCAGCTTCTTCTTATTGCAGATTCTTTGCAAATTTTGGTAATGCTAGGCAACCTTAATGAAGTGATAAAATACACAAAGAGTTAGTACATTGTAAAATGTTGAAGCAAAATAACATATAAAAGCCAAATACAAGACTAAGAAAGTGCCTAGACAACGGATGATAGATATTACACTTGAATTAGATATTATGACTAATTGCATAGAGATTAAAAGATTGCTTAAGTGCTTTATGTAGTAGTCAAAGCAAGGATTTTTGTTGATGAAACGTTGATAAGGATGTCGTGATAAACTGTGCGAGGTTAAGGAAATATTAGACGTTATGTGACCAAAAGGGAGGTCGGCTCTTACCAAACACTAAGGTCTTGAGTGCAGTCACTGTTTTCTTTGCAAATTTGTCTACCATGACACCTATATGTTCTAAAAAAGATACCCATCAATGTCTTTTCATACTTGTCAACCAACTGCTGCATTTCAAACTTTGTACCAATTTTTCTTATTGTGAAAAATAAATTTTTAATTATAAATGGACCGAACCCGTTGTGGGCTGCCTACGTATCCTGCTACTGACATGAATGAGGTCAAGCGTAGTTCAAAATACATAAAGATGGAATCGTAAAAATATGTGCCATGAGGCTTGCTAGAAGTAGAACAAGTGTCTCCAAAGATGATGCAACTTGAAAGCTCTCTTCTTATACTCAGATGTTTGTCCTAGACTACTTCCTCTTTGACTATAAATGTATGGTTATATGAATGGCTTGGTCATTAGCATGTTCAATCCTAATTTGCTCGGACTTTATTAACTCTTCGATCATTTCTTTAAAAGCAAAACACTTTTCAATATCATGCCCTAGCATGCTTGAATGGTAAAGACATGATTTTTTTCATAGCTGCTTTCCAGGGTTCCTTGTAAATTCTCCTTTCTATGGGGTACACCATTCCTGTAATTTTCAACCTTTCGTATAAATTGCATATGATCCTATAATGGGAGTGAATTTGCGAGGAGCATCACGAGAGGAATTCATAGTGCTATTTGTTGGCTTCTGATAAGAAATTGGGTTAACTGTCTGTGATCAAACTTCCCGTTGGAGTGAAGTTAAGAGGTTGGCACCACATAAGCTGAGATTATTCCTTCGGCACTTCTACTATCTTACCACTTTCCAAAAAAATTTGAATCTCTTTCTTAGAGCGGTTCATTCATTGGTGTCGTGACCTGGTATGTTGGAGCGAGATGTACAAAGTTTGGTTGAATCAAAGTGTGGGGGTAATGGGGGTAAAGACTTATCCACGTTGTGATTGCAGCATCCCAATAGACTTCAGTTTTCAAATAGAATAGCTTGTGATTCATGCAAGGAAATGATGTCTTGTTTATCGAGAGATAGTGAGATAAGGCCTGGGGTTTCTGCAATGGTGGCTTTCCCTTTCTTTACATCGTGCATATCCTTAGGTTGTGCTTCAATCAAATTGCTGCCTAAGATCTTTTCAGAAATTAGTTCTATCTCACTTTTCCTTTTCAGCAGGCTATTGCATGTATGATAGTCACAGTTATTCCAAGAGGTCTATTTGTTGGTGTCTTGCTCTATGTACCAAATCAACGCTGGTCCCATAAGTTTTTTAACAAACAGTTTCATCTTGAGTTCATCGTCGTGTTTCATACTTACTAGTTTCTTAAGATATGCTCACTGTATCAATATCTGATCGGTGTGCATAAATATTTGTAACATTGGGGGGATTCTCCTCGCTTCCCACTTCCTTACTTCCTCCTGTTAACCCTTTGAATGCTCTTTTAACCATGAATGGGTGCAAACTTGAAAAATACTTTGGATTACACTCATGTATTACGGGTGGTGCAACAATGTATACTGGACCACCAAAGTGACCTTCGAACATTGGTTTCGGAAAATCTTGTGGTATGTCAAAGGTACCTTTGAGGTTGACCATCACATCTCTTATCCTGTCGATTTTTCTCTTCATATGCATAATGCTTGCTGCAACAAACACATCTTGCTTTGAAAAATCACCAACAAGTGCACCCTGCTTAGCCATGTCTTCTACTTTGGTGTTCAACTTGAGCCGACCTTTTGGAAAGGAAGTTTTTTGAGTTAGGGATAGAAAATAATTGGAACATGCAAAAGATTTCAAATATCGGGATTTGAGTATTAACTTGTAATGGAAAGTAAGGTTATGTGCATTGGAAGGAGATTGAATTTTTAGAGAATTTGCTTAAGTAGGATGAGGATTGGGAAACATATTTTAACTGGTCGCACGAGTCATACTATGGAAATAGAGCAATTAAAGCAATATTCAGATTAAAATTGACAACATGCAAGCAAAATAAAAGCGCGCCTTATAATGCGTAGGACCTATTCGTGCAAGAGGTGGGCCTAATGTCGATTTGAAGTTATTTGGTGCCAAGTGTGTCATTTCATAGGCTCTTTTCAATTAAATAAATGATCGGCACATGGCATAAATTTCTTTCAAATCGATGCAACACTTAATGTGAAATGTGTGTCATCACGGGTTAGAAACCCTTTTGACGTTTGGATGAGGTCTTTAATAGAATTCAAACATGCCAAGAATGTTAAGTCTTGCTATGTTTATATGATGCTTAAAGAATAAACGTGCATTACATGTCATCCCATTTACCAAATGGTCATCTTTGCTTTAATTTGGGCCTTAATGCCTCTTCGGTTACCTTTTGTGCCTCTTGAATGATATTAAATACAGACTACTTCTAACTGTTTGAATTTAAATAGTCCACATACGGCAAGTTTAATCTTAAAAATAATGCACACATAGTCATGTCCAAGCATTCCTTAGGGTTAATAACCCGCTCCGTTTGATAGACACGGTGAACTAAAGACTTAAATATGAGTCGAAGTCGTAATCTCTTAGCAATGACATGATGCATGAAACTTAGGCAGCGTCCCGACTATGAGTTTGGTTGACTAGACCAGACTTTGATTGTCCTTCCAAGCGGACAACTAGGGAGCGTGAACATCTATAATTGTTGGTTGTACCACAGATCAACTAGATTCTGAGTCGTTCCCCTAAAGAATATTTTGTAATGAAAAGGTGGTCGTGAGATCCACATAACCATCATATTTTAAACGCAAGATTATGAAGTTGCCACATAACCACCTGTTCGAGTCCTTCTCTCCATTGTGATAGAACGTTTTGCAAATTTCTTTGCGGCGGAAAAGTTGATGTTCACCTCCGACCCCCTAGTTATAATATTCACAACTTTTTAAGGACATGGAGTCTTTGGTGGTTGACCGTCTCCCCTATTCTTCGCGAAATTTTATCTCCCATTATCAGTGAGAAACTCTTTTAACATTCACTTCTTCAACAGGTGGGCAACCTCGGGCGAAGCGCCTTGCAATCTTCAGTGAGATGTCCATAAACAACATGAAACTCATAGTATAAATTGTGATCTCTCTTTCCCGGGGCTGTTCTCATATCCTTTGGTAACCTCACCCCTTAGTTGGCCATCCCTTTCACTTCATTTACTAACTCTATGGTCGATACATTGAAATTATAATCAAGGATCCGAGATAGGTCCTTCTCTTTGGACATCAAAGACAGCCCCGACGAATTCTTTTGGTTAGCATTCGTGCTAACTTTTCCTCCAAGCCTTTGACTTACATGCTGCCCTCCGAGCTGCTGACTCACATGTTGCTTTTTTGAGTTGTAATGGTCATATCGACCCTTCGAGCTTCCACGCGGCGCATCGACATGTTGGGAAGACTCGGGGTGGTTTCTATAAGCATTGTGCCGACCTTCCGACCTCGATTCTGCCTCATCGAGCCTGATCCTTGCAGTAGCTCTTTCATGCAATTCATCCTAAGTGCGCGCTTGCCACTGTTGGAGTTCTTTTAGTTGCCTCGGAATTACTGACATTTATATTTCTTTCAAATGCCATAATTGCCATGTTATCCTCCATTGTTGGCAACTTTATCCTTTCAGCCTGGAAGCACTTGAGGAAATCTTTGATGGGCTCCCGATATCATTGCTTAACTTCAAAATCTTCTGAGCACCAGTATGTGCTTTGATGAAAAAATCAACTAATTCATCAAATCTTGAGATTGACTCGGAGCGAAGGTGCATATACCAACACAACGCACTTTTTTCGAGGGTGTCCGCGCACTTCTTCAATAACATTGATATGGTCAAATCATTACTTTTGACCATAGCCGTATACTCAGCTATATGGTCGGCCGGGTCAGCCGTGCCATCATACTTCTTCAAGATTTAAAGTTTGAAATGGTTGGGTATGGGAGCAGGAGCAGTCCCAGGCTTGAAAGGTTGTTGCCTACATTTTTCAATGTCCAATACTCATTGAGGCTTTCTAACTCCGGGTACATTCTAGAGCTGTTTTTCAAACTGGGCTTCGAAGTCCCTCTCCACTTCTCTAGATTTAACGAGATGCTTGTTTCTGCCACTTTAAGGGCTGTCCCAAAAGGCTTAGTGGCAACCAGGGCAGCTCCCGAGCCTCCAGATGAAGCTCTATTTGGAGATCCCTTTGTAGTTGCGCCTGTAGGAACAACGTCCGGAATACCTCTATTAGGAACCGCAGGTGGATTCAGTAGAAGTTGTATTATTTCTCATATTTCTAGAGATAGTCTGCAGCGAGCTACGAAACTCGGCATTGAATCCAGCTTGCGCATCAAACTGCCCCTTAAGTTTTTGAAAAACATTTATACCGTAAGCTTGAAATGGGTCGTTCGACCCTGACGAAGTGGGGTCAGCTGGGGTGGAGGAGGAGGAAATGGTGTACCACCACCTTGTGAGGCTAGTGGTGTTATGCCAATTGGTGGAGGAACTTCTGTTCCATCACCGACTTGCTCAACCGTGTTATCGGTATTGTCAGCCATTAAGAAGAATTAGTGAAGAAGACACGAAATTATATGACGTGCATACCCAATCTAAAAGAAGTGAACTAGAGATAAGAATCTTCTTACATGGGTCTTTACACTTGTTTTACACGCAATCCAAGAGAAATTGAGGGGTTCTTTTTGGATTCAAGAGATATTAGTAAGTAATCAAAAGTGTGATCACTAAAACAACCTATACAATAAGGCAATTTTAGTTGACAATCCCATTGAGTGCATGCTTAGATAAGGAATATCAACGTACCTTCTTGTTGGACATGGTATTATTTGGGCTTCATGCTTTACTTGAGTTGGAGGAGTCTCGTTTGGTGGAAAGATGGAAGCCCCAACAAATTGAGGTGATACGATTTTGCTCATGCCGGTATTACGTGTTGTAATTGCCCAATCATTAATAAAGGTGCATGCGGTGCATGCATCTCCAAGCTTGTGCGATAAGCACACACTAATGACTATTCCTCCACAATTGAAATGGCTTAACTGAGCCACAACCAAACTATCATGATCATCGCGTGTGTAGTTCCAAGGCACATCCTTGGGAAATAGTAAATATTCAAGACCAGTATCAGAAAGATTGGCAACTTCAGACATTGGACAGTCGAATCGAACATTCAAAAATTGGGCTCCCATGTCATTACAATCAATGAAGGCATTATCTCTTAATCTTCCAGCAAATGGATAGTAAGAGGTCAGAGTTCTTGACAAAGAAGTCTCAAGAACTTGAGATATTTGTGTAGCTGCTTTGGAGCTGAAACCATTGCCCTCTGTGTGTCTAGGATAGAAGAATGCAAAAGGCATGTACCAATTAATAACGACTTGATCAAGTTGAGAGAGCTTAAAATGTCTCAGTGAAGAAGAGGTTCGCGCTAATTATGTGATTATGAATTTATGCACGATTTCCGATGATGATAATTAATGACGATATGGAAATGATGCAAGATAATCGAAGATATATAAGATTAAAGCGTGAATTAAATAAATAGAAGGAACCGTATTGGATCTCCTGATCTCGGTGAGGATTCCTTGATATTGACTACACTTGAAGACTTGATAGCAAGATACACAGTAATATAAGTGATGAATAATATTGAGCAAGAGTAAATAGAGGACTTTATTGATATTGCAAGTAGAGAAGAGAATGTTTGTTACAATGATTCGGAAACGAACGCTATTTATAAAGTTACTAGGCATCCGTTGGGTTTGTAACTACTGGGTATGTGACCGTTGGATACGTAACCGCTGGGTATGTAACCGTTGCCTTTATAACCATTCATTGAGCAATCGCGTACGATTAGGTATAACCGTTCGTTCAAATTATGCTGATTTGGGAAGTGTTGCGTTACTGCTCTGGGCCTGCTTGTGGTAACCGCCTGGCCAGTCATCTGTCCGTTAGATGTCTGTTCGGAGGAATTTCTGCCCGTGCCACGTGGCAAACATGTGTCACTCTTTTAAGTGACGTCAGTTTTTATCCAAATACAGATATACCTGTGTGTGAATTAGCTTATGCCAATTTGCTCACAAACATGAGCATATGTAGGAGTACCGCAGACCGAGAGCTTGGTTATATATCAATAGAGATTAAGTTATTTAATGAAAGCCATCTGGTCTTCAATTTTGTGCTGTCTCAATATTATTTAAATTTTAAATTATTTGGTTGTCATCCTTTCATGAATAAAGAAAATAATAATGAAAAAAAAAGTTGTGCAGGCTAGCTAAGGCGCGGGAGAGGCGATCACGTGATCTAGACAAAGTGAAGTGCATTAAAGACGAGGATGACATTGTTTTAGTGGAAGATGCTCACATTAAACAGAATGACAATCATAATTTCATAAACTCTTAAATGAAGAGAGAGCTAGACAGGAATATTGTTGACATGCATTGAGGAGCCGGGGGTCACAAATACTCTTCTAAAGTAGTCGGGATCTAACACAAGGAACTAACATATATATTTGATGCAAAGTAGTTAATAGTTTATTTTCAGTGAAGTAATTTAAAGTATTCTAAATTAGGGAAAGTTAATTTGCATTAAGAACTAATAATTGAAAAGGCAAGCAAAAGTTTAAGGATTATTCTCTTTGAATTTCAATTAGCATTTAATCAAATAGAATTTAAAGTTAAGCCAAATTTTGTGTTGTGTCATCCAATGAAACTCGTACAATATTATCCAATTCACCTATTTCGGTGGTAAATGAGACTAACACATCTTCATTAAACCTGACGTGACTTAAAAAATGAGACTAGCCACCGTATTGATAATTAAGGTAGGTTTTTATTTTTATTAAAGAAAATAAAAAATATACCAAACCGAACGAAATAAATTTATTTATGTAAATATATTTAAATTTTAAATTTAAGTATAATAAAAGTTGAAAATTTTAGCATTGGGCCTTGGAGAGGTACCAAAGACAACTCGCTACAAAAAGCCTACAAGCTACCCATAATAAAATAACACACTTAATCCCTACTTTTAAAACCTATTATGCCACACCTAATAATCTAATCGCCTAACCTATTATTGAACATACAAGCATACTGCCTTGAGGCTACAAGTAAGTAATGTTCTTTGCCGCTACTATATCATTTATGGATCATTAGTTTATTGAGTTTAAATTTTTACCAAATTCAAAAGTGAATCAACTCATAAACTCCTACTCCATCGGCATCCAAAATTAATTTATTAGATTTGGACACTTATAGTTTGAACCAAACTTTTTTTTTAAAAAAAAATTTACTGTGTAATTCCCATTAATCACGAGTCCTTCCTGATGAGAAAAGTCAACACGTGATAATTAAACAGCTTAACTTTAATATATTAATGTCATGTTCATGATAGTCGTGGGGGAGATAATCTAATTCCAATTACCAAGTTGATGAAATTATGCAAGAAAATAATTAATTTAGTCGGCGTGGTTAGATATTTATAGCATGTTTGGTCAAGCTTCTCAGAGGCCAAAAGTGCTTCTTTCCTTTTTAAATAAAAAGCTTCTTTCCTTTTTAAATAAAAAAGTGCTTTTGGAGAATTTTAAGGTGTTTGGCCAAATGAAAAAAAAAAAAACACTTTTTAGAAGAAGCATAAGCAGTTTTTTGTTGTTGTTGTTGTTTGGGAGAAGCTAGAAGCAGTTTATAAAATTTTCAAGACAAAATATCCTTACTAAAATTATTTATTTACCATACTATTTTTAAATATTTTACCAATATATCTCTCAAATGTAAATAAAACCATATTCCCCGCTTCCCACTTTTGGTTTAGCTTTATTCCTATTAATTTAAAATCATAATATATATTTTTATTTTATTTTTTTACAATAAACCAAATGAAAATTTTTAAATTAAATTAAGTCTTGCAATAAAAAATATTTCAATCTTTTGTACTTTAACTAATATTAGTTGCAAACTGAATATTAATACTGACCTTCTCGTAATTTGACACCTATAGCCTGTTTGGGATTGTTGCAAAAAAACTGCTTATTTTGAGAAGTACTTTTGGCATAAGTACTTTTTAAATAAGTACTTTTGGATAATAAGCAGTTTGTGTTTGGACAACTCATTGGAGAAGTACTTTTGATTAATAATTTGTGTTTGGTTAATCGTTACGAAAAGTACTTTTCAGTGTCAAATTACGAAAAAGACATCCAAGATCATTTTACATTTGGATTAATAAAAACAAAAAAATAACTTTGAATATTTATCATAAAAGATTTTAATTAGAAAATTTATTTAGTCAAATGTAAAACATTACGTAAAAGATATAAATTTAAGTTATTGAACAACATAAAATATAGTTAAATCAAAGTGATAACGGAATTAGGAATTTCTAGTAACCACTTGCTTTTAAAAGATGATTTAAAGAGTAGGACATCGTATATACGGTTGATAGTAATACCTAGAAATAAAAATTAGTCCTGGAGAAAAAAGATTTGTAAAAGTACGTAGTAGAAAAAAATAGAAAAAAAAATATAATTTTATTTTGAGAGAGATATGGTTAATTTATAAGGAATAATATGGTAAATATGAATTCTTGGTAAGGATGTTTCTGTCTTGAAAAAATTAATAAACTGCTTCTGCTTCTGCTTCTCGGAAGAAGCAGATATTTGTACCTTCTCCCCAACAGCAGAAAAACTGCTTCTGCTTCTACCTAAAAGTACTTTTTTTAGTTGCCAAACACCTTAAAATTCTGAAAAAAAGTATTTTTGTTGAAAAAAAAAGCACTTTTGGCTTTGGAGAAGCAATGCCAAACAGGCTATAAAAAACACTTGTCGTATAAATTATCCAAACACCTTTTGTTTAGAAAATTACTTCTCAAATAAGTTGACCAAATACAAACTGCTCATTTTTCAAAGTACTTATAAATTGACTTTTCAAAATAAGTAGTTTCTGACAACTTGGCCATGCTATTTCCCATGAGAATGATATCAAGACCTCAGTATGCACCACATTCTGACATAGTCACTAAGATTGTGACGAGGAGGTTTGTGTTTGATTCATTGGCAATAGCGAAACTCAAAACATATATCGACTCAAGTACCCCGTTCGTGAAATCATGTATACGAGTGGTGGCCGTTGTGTCGTTAATATGGAAGGCTTTTGTGGGAATATCCTTAGCTAAACATCGGCGCCCAAGGGACTACTATATTATTTGCAGTAAATTTGTGGGTGAAATCAAATTTACCATCTACAGAACATGCTCTAAGGAATTTCTGTATAGTTGGAAATCTTACTGTCAAGTTGTACTAGATCACACCCTGTGCCTAGGAAATGGTCTTATCACAAACATGAAAAAGGTTAATGGATACCAAAAAGCATGTTGAACAACACATTTACTGGAAATCGGGTAAAGGTGATATCTCATTTTGGTGGAAAAATTGGTTACGCTGTGGTGCGTTGAGCAAGCTGGTTACTCATGCTCCAAGAACCGGTAAGTTGAAGGTATCAAGATTCTTTACTTCTGAAGGATGAGACAAAGAAAAGCTAGAGCAAATCCTACCTAGTCATCTAGTTAGACAGGTTATGAAGATCACTTTTGATAGAGATATAAGCGATAAACCTGTTTGGTTAGGTGAAAATAATGGTATCTTTTGTAAATCAGCATGGAGAACTATTAGAAAGTCGATAAATAGTACCCTTACTTGAAAATAAGATATGGCACAGAAAAATGCCATTTAAAGTTTCATTTTTCATGATGAGGCTACTGAAGAGGAGTTTGCCTACTGATGAAACTGTACGTAAATTCGGATTCATGGTCCTTCGAACTTCGTGTGAAGAAACTATCACTCATTCAGAAAGTCAGATCGCAAGGCAGGTTTGGACGTATTTTTGTAACTCTTTTGATATTCCTTACAGAAGTGGAGATGTGCGATATAATATAATGCAATAGTGGTTATTTAAATGCAAAAATAGGGTCTATTCACTTGTGTTACAGTGTATACCTTCTATTATATGTTGGGAATTGTGGAAAAGGAGGCCGGTGCACTGGTAGAATTGAAGGGTGTAAGTCTTATGTGGAAAATGTTAAGGTTCAAGTGACACACTTACTTCATTTATTACTGAAGAGAATTTTCAAGTGTCAATTTCCCTACTTACTGGAATGGTTTCTGTGAGTTTGTTGAAAAATATTATCCTGTTATAGAAATTACAGTTGTCAGATGGCTCAAACCTCCTAGCAACATGCTGAAATTTAATGTCGATGGGTGCAGTAAAGGCAATCCAGATAGCGCAGGTGGGGGAGGAATCTTAAGGGTTCAGGAAGGGAATTTAATTATGACTTTTGCATCTTACTTTGGAAAATGTGGAAATAACATAGCAGAAGCAAAATCCGTTTTGGTTGGTCTTCAACTATGTTTTCAAAACAATATCAAACATGCTATGATAGAATCAGATTCTATGCTCATTATCAAGATGGTCGGGAAAGAAACTGAACTATCATGGCAAATTAGAGATACTTTGGGACAAATCTGGAGTTGCTGTGAACAAGGGGAATTTTCAGTTAAACATTGCTTCAGGGAAGCCAATGTTCCTGTAGACTAACTTGCTAATATGGGGGAAAGGATGAAGACGGACTCTTTCTTCAGTGATGCTTTGTCTTTGCCTAGACAAATCCAAGCCTCTTTGAAGAATGATCAACTGGGAGTTCCTAATTTCAGGTTCAAGCTAAAGAGCGGTCATTTTACACGCTAATTGTGAAGTTGTCTCCTATATATACCTAGCATAGGCTAGCCTTTTGAAATCTCAAATGTATATGGTATTTTTTATTATGAAAGGTGATCTCTTTGTACAAGATGGATATGTCCAACTTCAAATTTCTCAAAGAGGTTTTGGCCTAA
The DNA here is from genome assembly GCA_029990575.1 of Petunia axillaris subsp. axillaris. Taxonomy (NCBI): domain Eukaryota; kingdom Viridiplantae; phylum Streptophyta; class Magnoliopsida; order Solanales; family Solanaceae; genus Petunia; species Petunia axillaris. Next base: position 63,116,088 of record JARKNS010000009.1, read on the forward strand.
TGTCTCCCTTTTTGTACTATAGGTGCTTTTTTTCACTCAGAGATATAAAATCCCACTCTAAGATGTGGGTGCTTTTAAAAAAAAACAATCAAGAAAGGAGTTGAATAACTTTAACTTGGTAGGAAGTGCAATAAGAGACACATGTGTTGCCATTCGTTAGGCAAACATTGATGAAACGTCCTCTATGTTATGCAACACTAACGCACAAATTTTAAACATTTTTTGCCTGTAAGACGAGAAAAACATTTATATCATCACTAGTTGGTGCAAATTATCCCCTGGTATGAAGCTGACTTTGGCTGGGGAAAGCCATTCTGGATGAGCAGACCTTCAATGGAAAACCACATATCTGAAAATCAGACCTTCAATGGAGCACCATCAAGGCAACAAAACAGAGCTTTTGAAGCTTATTAGTTGAAGAAAACACAATGTATACCTCGAAAGAGCTAAACTCAAGCCAATGTAGTCACAAAACACCTTCAAAATAAAAAACTTAAAGCTTTTGCTCCCCAAAAAAATAAATTAAAAAGCTTTTGAACCGAAACGACGTGTTGGTTATGGGGGGAGGGATGGGGGAGGCAAAAAATTATGGAAGAAGATGAAAGGGTTTCTAAAAAATTGGAAGATAGGATGAAGAAATGGTGCAAGACCCGTTTTTGTTTTTGACCTGAAAAGACCCCATTTTTCGGTGAATTATATACTTTCCTACAAGTTTCAAAAGCACCCACAAGTTTTTTTATTACTAATAAGGCCCACAACCCCCACTTAACCACACTTAAGATATTTCTCCCAAAAAAATAAGTCAAAAAGAAAAAGAGGATTCATTTTGTTAGACAAGTTTTTTTGGAGGTCTTTTTAGTTAAATCTTCTCAAGTTTCTGCGTAATGAAAAGGGTAGCTGCCCAGGCATAAATTATTTCACCTAATTATTGGTATCTCCTATTGGTGCTACTCTTGTTAATAATGTTCAAATACTTCATAAGAAAAATAACCTGAGCGCTTGTTGCTAAAATGCTGCTATATATTAGTCTCCTGAATCTCTACTTGTTCGCTTGATTTATTTTTAAGAACATTAGTCACCTTTGCTGCAGCTGACAATGTAACTGAAGTTTCTGATTTTGTTAATTAAAACTAGAAAAAGTGTTGAAACTTTAATGCTGCACATCCTCAAGCCTTGAAGAATGGTACCAACATATGCGAAGAAATCAGCACAATCCAATTGAATCTCATCCCTGGTACTGATGTTTATTTTAATCTATTGATCAACAAAAGGAACTAGCTAGCAGAGGGGATGTGACACCGATGCCTCTTTAAGCCAGGATGCCAGTCTCCTGTTCAAAATGATAGCGCCTTTCCAAAGTCGCTGCCTAGACTTGCTTCTGATGAATGCCCAATCAAGCACCACTAATGTCTATTTTCTGTCTGTTAGGCATGCATTTCTACTCTTCATGAATTGCTTTTAAACGTTGTCCACTCGATCCCAGAAATCAAGTTGTGGACACTGCATCTTAGTACACTTCAAACACAGACATGGAGAAAAGTTTCTAAAATCAATTCCAACATAAAAAAATGATTAAATTGAAAAGGGTCTGTCCTCTCATTATCCCGAAAGCAACAAAAAAAAAAAAACTCGATTCAAGGAGAGTTTGCTTATTTGAATTCCAGTAAATGAGTTTGATAAAATGTCAAAGCAACAATAAAATTCAGAACTTGTAGAAGAGATTCATGAGCAACATAGACAATGTTATGTTTGTCAAGGAACCTTGAAGAGTAAGACATCCATAGTTACTTGTAAAACAACTGCAAGAATTTTATGTTGAATTAGCCAAAATGGCACAACCTGGAAGGTCACAAGACCTTCTAGTGGTCGAGATAATTCAAGTCTATTTTGTAGTTCGAACAAAAGGTGGGTGGCTGAGGGACGGGATTGAGAACGAGCAATGTGCGACTTAATAAAGGTAAGATCACATCGTATCATAGTATTCCAAGCTTTAGAAACACACCTAAATCGCATTAGAGAGTTAGCAGGAAGCCATTCCATTATCTCGAATACTATGTCATCTGTAAGACCATGCATCTCCATCTTTGGCGTCTTTAACCAATACTTTCTCATGGAACCCCAAAGGCAAGACAACGATTTGGTTTCCCAAACCATTAGGCCTTGATGAGATGCTAAAGACAACATGCTACAAAAGCCTACAAGCTACACGTAATAAATAACACACTTAATCCCAACTTTTAAAACCTACACATAATAAATAACACATTTAATCCCAACTTTTAAAACCTACTATGCCACACCTAATAATCTAATCGCCTAACCTATTATTGAACATGCATACAAGTAGGGGTGGACATAATTTGGTATGTACCGAATTTCCAAATCGAAATCAAAAATTTTGATATTGCCTTGAGGCTACAAGTAATTCGTTCTTTGCCGCTACTATATCGTTCACGGATCATTAATTTATTGAGTTTAAACTTTTACCAAATTCAAAAGTGAATCAACTAATAAACTCCTACTCCACCAGCATCCAAAATTGAAGCAATTTATTAGTTTTAGACACTTATAGTTTGAACCATTTTTTAAATTTGCTGTGTAATTCCCATTAATCAGGAGTCCTTCCTGATGAGAAAAGTGAACACATGGTAATCAAACAGCTTAACTTTAATGGATTAATGCCATGTTCATGATAGTCATGGGGCAATAGCCAATTACCAAGTTGATGAAGTTATGCATGAAAACAATTAATTCAGTCGGCGTGGTTAGGCTACTATAAAATAAGGAACAACTTGGAATTCAGAAAACAACAAAGCAAAGATGAAAAACGAACTCTAGATATCCATTTCAAGATATTTCCCAATTAAGGAAAATTCATACTTCTATTCTTTTGTTGGATTAAATTTGTGATCATCCTAATGGAAAAGTTGCAAATTCAGATTAAGACAAGGAAAACGCTGAAGCCTTCAACCCCTACTCCAAATCATCTTCAGAGGCTTAATCTTTCATTGTTTGATCTTCCAAATTGTAGTGGTATATATGTACCAGTGCTGTTACACTACTTGCCGAGCAGTGAATTAAACACGGCAGAAAGTATTCGTGAAAGATGTGATAAGCTGCAAAAATCTTTGGCTGAGGCCTTAGCCAAATTTTACCCTCTGGCAGGGAGATATAATGAAGAAGATTTGTCAATTCACTGCAATGATGAAGGTGTTGAATATGTTGAAACCAAAGTCAATGCGGATCTTGCTGAGTTTCTCAATGAAGGACCTAAGATTGAGCTTTTGAATGATCTACTTCCAAGGGATATTATTCCGAAATCAGATTTGCCATTGCTTGCAATCCAAGTAAACATATTCAATTGTGGAGGCCTAGTCATGGGGCTACAATTTTCACACGTCCTAGCTGATGCCTTCACTTTTGCAACATTTCTCAATGAGTGGTCGCACATTAGCAAAACAGGGACAACTAACAAAGGTTGTCTCTCGAGTTTCGGTCACTTGCCATCACTATTTCCCATGAGAATGATATCAAGACCTCAGTATGCACCATCTAATTCCGACATAGTCACTAAGACTGTGACGAGGAGATTTGTGTTTGATTCATTGGCAATAGCGAAACTCAAAAGAAATATCGACTCAAGTACCCCATTCGTGAAATCATGTACACGAGTGGTGGCCGTTGTGTCGTTAATATGGAAGGCTCTTGTGGGAATATCCTTGGCTAAACATGGGCGCCCAAGGGACTCTACTATATTATTTGCAGTAAATTTGAGGGGGAAATCAAATATACCATCTACAGAACATGCTCTAGGGAACTTCGTTATAGTTGGAAATCCTACTGTCAAGGCAAACCAATCAAGAAAGGAGTTGAATGACTTTGTTAACTTGGTAGGAAGTACAGTAAGGGACACATGTGCTGCCATTGGTAAGGCAAATACTGATGAAATGTCCTCGATGTTATTCAACAGTAATGCACAAATTATAAACATGTTTGGCCTGAAAGACGAGATGGACATTTATATCATCACTAGTTGGTGCAAATTCCCCTGGTATGAAGCTGACTTTGGCTGGGGAAAGCCATTCTGGGTGAGCAGTGTAAACTATCCTGCTGAAAATATTATGCTGCTTGATACAAGTGATGGTGATGGGATAGAAGCATGGGTAGGTTTGAAGGAGAATGACATGGCTGAATTCGAGAGAAACCCGGACATTTTGACGTTTTGTCTACCTCAAAGCAACAACTGATTCCTTGAAGAAACTACAATATATATGTATCTTAGCTTCTTGATGGTGTAACGCTTCTTTCTTTGCTTTGTTTCTTGGTTCTTTGTCCTCTCTTCATATCAATAAATCTACTTCTCTTAAATATTTCTAGCCTACCGTAATACGAGATGATCCCTTAGCAGACACTTATTTTTCAAATTATCTTACGTATCTTCTTGATGGTTGTGTGTGTGTACAACTATGGAATAAAACTATATTTTTTTTTCACATGACCCTCCATAAGATTGTATTTCGTCTCCAAAAGTAGATATATAATCTCATAAATCAGCAAAGATAGATAATTTAAAATGGATAAAGAAATAGAACCCAATTATACTAGCGCTTTCTTCTTTATTCCATGCTTTGGCGGAGTTATAAAATGTAACAAAATTTATATATTTAGTAACTACATAAAAAGTACTATAAGTTATAATTAATTAATAATTTAAAATATTTAAGAGACATATAAAAATATTATGGTCAAAGAATGTCATTCTTTGCGAAGCGAAGCGAATATTACTCTACCTCACAAGAAAAAGGAACATATGTGCCAGACTTTATGTTATTCTCTATAACTCTTGTTGTATTAATCTATATATCTTTGGGGGTATGCTAACAAGTTTAGATATGTAATCGAATACTATATATCAATGTAGAATAATTAAAAACAGTTTGGACTAATAAGCGCATAACTTGGTAGACATACCTACTTACATAACAATGGCCATTTCAAAACTAGAAACTAAATAAATCTCAGTTTCTCTCCTTTATTTTATTGTACTAAACATCAATAATAAATGTTAATGGGATTATGTTCTCAACAAAACTGCTAACATGACTTAATGGATAATAATAGGGAAACTCCAAAGAAGTTGGTGCATTAACAATGCTTGTTGTTGCTAAAACTACACATGCATCTTTTGTGTCGTCAATCCCTTCTACTTCAAGCAATTTGGGAACCTTCACCGAATGGGTACTAGAGTTCAATTTCCTTATCACCTTGTAAACATCATCATATACCAAATTTCCCTCTTCATATGGGTAGAAGTTGGAGTAGTGCATAACCAGCTTTCCCAACAATGCAGTTTGCATTTCATTCATTGATTCAAGATGCCCTCTTTGGGGAAAAAGAGTTCCAAAATTCTCATTAGTGAAGTTGAAGTATTCAATACGATCATCAATAATCCAATAAATTACCCCATTAAGGAAAACAGGTTCAGTAGGATCAAAATCATTAGCATACCCAACACCTCTCCAGGAGTTGGTCCCTAGAGTTAGAATCTTCATCTGTTCTGTTCCTATAGGGCAATGCCTGCAATAATGAAGCAGTTTGTACCTTTCAGTGGCAGAATCAAATCCCAGAAACAATTCAGGACCCCGATTGTCGTGCTGACAGCTCAGAGAGAATGGGAAAGCTTTCATCTCCCCAGTAGTGACATTGTACAAGTAATTTTGAGTGTCTTTGTAGCTATGCAAACAAACAAGGCCATTACAATGATTTGAGCAAATAATGATCTCTCTTGGGTCGAAATAATTATGAGGCACGAGTCGTAAAGAAGGTCCTTCTGGTGATCGAGGCCAATGATATTTATGTCTAATTTCTAGTTCCAACAAAAGGTGGGTGGCTGAGGGACGGGCTTGAGAACGAGCAATGTGCGACTTAATAAAGGTAGGATCACATCGTATAATAGTATTCCAAGCTTTAGAAACACACTTGAATCGCATGAGAGAGTTAGCAGGAAGCCATACCATTATCTCGAATACTATGTCATCTGTAAGACCATGCATCTCCATCTTTGACGTCTTTAACCAATACTCCCTCCGTCCCATTTTAGTTGTCACCTTTAGCTTCTTCACGCCCATTAATTTGAAACTTTTTTTGAGAATTATTTTAATTATTAAGAATATACTTGGAAAGAACTAATAAATTTAGTCTTGAAATTCTAAAGAGACAACTAATTTAGGACCTCCTAAATCGACAACTAATTTGGGACGGAAGGAGTACTTTCTAATGGAACCCTAAAGGCGAGAGACAATCGGAAGAGATCCAAATCTTCCTTTATATATGAGACTAGTACAAAGGCTTGGTTTATAAAATCCAACTACAATCCCTATTTATAGATTCCAAAAGTTTTCCATATTCACAACGAATTGGTTTTCCAAACCTCCAAGGTTTATTACCCCATATCTGTATTTGGATTGATTTCCGTGCTCTTTTTCTAATTCTACTAATGTTTGGTTACAAGTAACTTGGTGAGCCCTGTAGACATTCAATATTTGACGCAGTTTCCTACTAGGGTTTTAGTGCAATGTTAGTTTGATATTGAGTAGGATTTGCTTTTTAAAAAAAATTAGTAGGAATGAATAGTGGATAGATGATAGTAGTAATATATATCAATGCATTCAATTTTTTTATTTGGTTTTGCATTATTTATTTAGTTTCACTTATCGACAGGAAAAGTAAGAAAATATATTGGAGTTAGAACTCCTGGAAAAAATTATCCCATGAGTTCAGTTCAGTCGTTTTACCTCTCACAAGGTAGAGAAAATATCTGCTACATCTCAGCCTCTTCAGACTCTACTGGATAATATTTTATTGGATTTTTTGTTGTTTGTTGTTGTTGTTTGAAGTGCACATTAGAAAACAAATTCCTGGAATCTGAGTGATTATAACTATTTTTTAAAACTTTGGAAGCGTTGGTTATTAATAGACCGGTACTCTAACAAGTGCTCTTGTTAATAATATTCAACTACTACTTCATAAGAAAAAGGAATATATGTGTCAAACTTTTATGATAGTTTCATTTTCTCGAAAATAAATACACACACTGTATGTTTCTATCAAATAAAATCAATATATTTGTGTCATGTGATTGAAAATAGAGTTCCACCATCTGATGATAGTTAATCAATGCATACGACTATAAATAGACTCATGACTATGACAGGGCGGTACGCTCTGCTTTTTCGTGACCCCCTACTCTAATCAAAAGACTAAAGGTGCCTGCTGAAGATAGGTTGCCAAACTACGACCGAGAGTTTCATCTTTTGAAGCACCGACTGGGCTGGTTGTCCCGATAGCAGACGGTCTACTACTTGCTTCTGCGTATTTCTCATAAACAACCTACTGACTTGGGTTTCAAAAAACAAAAAAAGGTGTAAGTACATGGATAGGTATAAACATCCGTTGTAAGTTAATAGCTTTGCTAGATAGTTGTATCTATTTTATTCTCTTTCTTTTTTCTTATATTCATTGAGAGCTTACATTGGCTAAATTGGTGACTATCTAATTTCTTTCTTTTTATACCCTGTTTGAGGTAGTTGGCCATCTGAATATCTGAAATTTGACATGTTGGTACATTTAATGTGTTCAGGCTTTCTCAATGGCCTTTCAAGTATTTACTTCTAGTGAGACTGCATCAAAATATGAAGTTTTCTGTTTCTCTATTGGTGGAATGCTGTAGAGAGAGTAACAATCCATTTGATCTCATAGTTAGAAAATACTATTAAAAATAATTAAACTTTTGATGCAAATGACCAAGATGGTTTGCAACCTCGGAAGTATGGACATCGTCGAAAAAGAAGAACTTGTCCCTGTCTTTGCAATAAGTTTTAGAACCAAATCTCCTACAACCATGCACCTTGTCTTTGATACCTATACCAAAAGAGAAAAAAAGAAAGTATCTAGTAACTAGATAATATAGATTGAAGAGTGCTCAAACTATCACTACTTAAGGATCACAATTCGAACTACACTATCACAAGTTTGAATCTCAACAAGCGATGGCATAATGGGAAAGAAAAATAAGTAACGACGCGATCACACCAAATCGGTCGTTACATAAAGTGATAGCTTTTATGGTTAAATAATCATTGATTTAACGATACAATAATACAATAGTAATTAAAATAACAATCAAACAAACGTCGTACTCATAGTAACAATGCAATACGATACAGTGGGTTACAACCATCCAAACAAGCTGTTAGTCAATGGAAAAGAAAGGATATTGTGATACTATGATGTGTGTGTGGTTGTCTCACCCTCTCTATCTCCGACAAAAAGGAAAATTAACTATTGCTATTGCCCTAGGCGGACCTACCCAATGGGAAGAGGTATCAATTGATATCTGTTAGCTTGGAAAGCTGCTTGGAGTTTTGACTGATGACTGAGGAACGGATTCAAAGGACCTGTTCCTTTGAATTACTGAAGCAGAATAGATAATTCATGCAAAATCATTTGATTAAGATATTATTATTTATCCTAATACTGACGTATATCTTGATAATTATGCAGGCCTAATCAGATACGAAAAGATTGCATAATCCTAAAGGATAAAGGATTCGGACTCAAGAAGGTAGAATCCAATTAGGATTCAAAGTCAAGGGAGCTTTGGAATTCTAATTCATTGGGACTTCTTGGCTGCTGGAAACTATAAAACGTGGATACTATCAGCCATAGAAGGGTACACAAATACTGAGAGCATCGAGCAAAGCTGAGAAGAATTATTAGCTTATTTGTGTAATTAGTTAGCTACAGTAGAACTAAGTAAGAACCTGTTCCTTAGATTGAGTCTTGTAAAAGTTCAAGTCTTAGTTCAATTGTAGTAAGCAAAAATCGAGTTGTAAACTGTGTAGTTCAAGTCGTGGACTTGACACAACTTCACTGATCGTGAGAAAGATCACTAAAGGATTAGAGTTAGTCCTAGGTTAGTAAGAGTGAGTCTTGTAACCAAGTGGGTCTTTTTACATAGTGAAGTTGAAATCCTACTTGAGAAGTAGGTCGTGGTTTTTTGATCCCGTGTCTAGGGGTTTTTCCACGCTAAAATCTGGTGTTCAATTACTTACAGTTTTTATTCCGCACATCGTAGAGTAAAGGAACACATTTTAAGGAACTGGTCCTTAAAACAGTAAAGTGGTGTATTTGTGGGAAATAACAATTGGTATCAGAGCAGGTTATCCTTGAAAAGGCTAACACCTAGGATTAGATGAGTACATCACGTGAGAACAGTGAGGGTCAGTCAATGGTTAGAGCACCTTACTTCAATGGAAAATACTATTCATGGTGGAAAGAGAGGATGCGTGATCACCTTCAGGCAGAGGATTACGAACTATGGGACATAGTTACTGAAGGTCCCATGATCCCAATGAAGAAGGATGCTGATGGGAAGGATGTTCCCAAAACCAGGAAGGAGTGCAATGCCGAAGACATAAAGCAATGGGAAAAGAATGCTAAGGCAAGGAAGTGGCTGGTTGGTGGACTTAGTCCTGACGAATGCACAAGGATCAGAGAGTATGCCACTGCTAAGGAGATTTGGGATGCTCTACAAGTTGCACACGAAGGAACAAGTCAGGTAAAAAGGTCCAGAGGTACACTTCTTTATGCTGAATATGAAAGCTTTAAAATGAAAGAAGAAGAATCAATCTCTGAAATGTATACTAGATTCAATGCCATTGCCTCTGAACTTATCTCTTTGGGAAGGGTTTTAACTGTGGAAGATAGGGTAGAAAAGATTTTAACTAGGGTTCTTCCAGATTCTTGGGAGATCAAAGCATGTGCTATCATTGAAAGTAAAGATTTAACCACATTATCCTTAGATGAGCTCATAGGAAATCTAAAGACTTACGAACTAAGGAAAAAGGTTAAAAACATAGGAGCACCAGTTAAAACTGAACCTAACCTAGCCTTAACTGCTGGTGATAAAATCATTGATGATAAGGAACTGGTCCTTATCGCTAAAAGTGTTCAGAAATATTTAAATAAGAAAAGGGAAATTAGTGGACAGGGTAGGTCTACTAACATGAAACAGGCTGGAGAATGCCACAAATGTGGAAGCTCGGAGCACTACATCAGCAAATGTCCAATCATGGAAGGAGAATGGAGGAAGAAATTCATTGATGAAAGGAAGAAGGCTAGGGAACAGGTCCATAGAAAAAGTGGAAATCCCAAAGCGCTGGTTGATGGATGGCAAGACAGTGAAGATGAAATAACTGATGATGATCTGGATGAGGATCTTGCTCTAATGGCACTTGGAGATTCAGAAAATGAAGAGGATCCTGAGGTATTTGTTTCTAAACTTAAAGAAGATGTAAAAAGCATGTCTAGAGAAAAGTTGGTTAAAGTATTCCATATTGTGCTAAATGAATTTAAAACTCTGAGGGATGATAATCACCAACTGCATGATAAAGTTGACTGTTTAGAAATAGAATGCAAAGAGGAAATAATTAAAAATGATTTTCTGGAAAGGAAGATTAGCATGCTTGAGGAACAGGTCCTCACACTTGAAACAACTGCTCAGGAATTAGAAAATGTTAAAACAGTTGTAAAAGGTAAAGGTATTGCTAATTCTCATCAGATCATTGCTGAAGAGAAACTGAAAAACACAGTTGATGAATTGTGTAAAAAAGATGAAAAGATAAGATCTTTAGAAGAAGACCTGGTTAAAACAAAAATGGAATTAAGAAAAACTGTAGAATGGAACAAGTCTTCTGAAGCACTAGAATGGTTGCAAGAAAATCATAGCAGTAACAGGAAAGGTATTGGATTCATGAAGGCACAAAGTTCATCCAAATGGGATCCAAAGAGTAAGTACTTATCATTTCCTGAAAACTGGCTATGTACTCACTGTGGGAACACTGGTCACCGGAAAGAAAATTGTCAATCTTTAAAAATGGCTGCCCAGAGGAACAGGTCCTATAAACCTGTTCGAAATCCTGTGAAACAGAAGAATAGGTCCTACAAACCTGTTCAACATTCTGTAAAAAGGAGAGATGTTCACACAAAGAAACCTTTACCATTTTGGGCTAAAAGAGATCTGATTCATCCTTTTTCAAAAGGAAAGGAACCCAAACTAGTTTGGGTTCTTAAAATTAACCCCTAGTTTTCTTTTGCAGGCTAGAGTGAAGGAGACAAACCACAAATGGTACATGGACAGTGGTTGCTCAAGACATATGACGGGGCTTAAGGAACTGTTCCTTTCACTCTCAGCCTTCCAAGGAGGAAGTGTTTCCTTCGGTAATGGTAAGAAAGGGGAAATTATTGGAATTGGAAAGGTAGGTAAGTCTGACTCACACTGCATAGATAATGTATTTCTAGTAGATGGACTGAAGCATTGCTTATTGAGTATATCTCAATTGTGTGACAAAGGTAATAATGTTAATTTTTCATCTACTGGATGCACTGTGACTAATCAAGCTTCTGGAGAGGTTATTTTGCAGGGAAACAGACATGGAAACATCTACAAAGTAGACTTGCTGACATTATCTGATGGAAGCTTGAGCTGCTTAAGTGTGGAGCAAAATGATCCCCTCCTATGGCACAAAAGACTAGGACATGCTAGTCTTTCACAATTGAACAAACTTGTGTCAAAGGACTTGGTGATAGGTCTTCCTAACATCAGGTTTAATGATGAAAAGGTATGTGAAGCTTGTGCCAGGGGGAAGCAAGTAAAATCCTCCTTCAAATCGAAGAAACAGGTAAGTACCACTAAGCCTTTGGAACTGGTCCATATGGATTTATGTGGTCCAATGAGAACAATAAGTCGTGGAGGTAAGAAGTATGTAATGGTATTGGTGGATGATTACTCTAGATTTACATGGACTATATTTCTTGCATCTAAAGAAGAAGCATTTAATGCATTTTCAATTTTTGCTAAGAAAGCTGAAAGAACACTGGACAGTCCTATTGTTGCCATTAGGTCAGATCATGGAACTGAATTTGAAAATCATATGTTTTTCAATTTTTGCAATGAAAATGGCATCAATCACAATTTTTCTTCACCTAGAACTCCACAACAAAATGGTGTAGTGGAAAGGAAAAATAGGACTCTAGAAGAAATGGCAAGAACTATGTTAATATCTGGAAATCTTCCACAAAACTTTTAGGCTGAGGCTATTAATACTGCATGCTACATAATAAATAGATGTATGACTAGGCCATTAATAGAAAAGACCCCATATGAGTTGCTTAAAGGAAGAAAACCAAACATCTCTCATCTTAGGGCTTTTGGTTGCAAGTGTTTTATACACAACAATGGGAAAGATGCCTTAAGAAAATTTGAACCTAGAAGTGATGAAGGAATCTTTGTTGGTTATTCTTCGAATAGTAAGGCATATAGGGTGTTTAACAAGAAAACTTTAAAAATTGAAGAAAGCATGCATGTAAAATTCGATGAAACTAACAGTCTCACTCAAGAACAGGTACAGGAGGATGAAGAAATTGGACTGCTGAAAGCTTATGAACTTGATCCACAAATGCAAGGTCTGGATGTGAGAACTGAACTGCAAGGAACTGTTCCTCAGAACAGAACTGAGAACAGTGGCACATATACAGGGGGAACAAATGCTAGTTCCACCTCACAAACTGGTAGTGCTACTCGATCAGGAACTGTTCCTCAGCAGAGGACTTCTGACAATGGATTGACCCCCAAGCCTTACAAGTATCAAGGGTCACATCCTGTGGATCAAATAATCTCAGACAAGAATGCAGGAATTCAAACTAGATCAGCAGTCAAAAATCACAATCTGTGTGCTTTTAGTGCTTTCCTATCTCTTGTTGAACCCAAAAAATGTGAAAGAAGCACTGAAGGATGCAGACTGGATAAATGCTATGCAGGAGGAATTGAATCAATTTCAAAGAAGTCAAGTTTGGCATCTGGAACCCAAGCCAAGGAATAGGTCCATAATTGGAACAAAATGGGTTTTCAGAAACAAACTTGATGAGGATGGCATGGTAACAAGGAACAAAGCCAGACTGGTTGTTCAGGGATATAGTCAAGAGGAAGGCATCGACTATGATGATACTTTTGCTCCAGTTGCAAGATTGGAAGCAATAAGACTTCTTATAGCCTTTGCTACATACATGGATTTTACTCTACATCAAATGGATGTTAAGAGTGCATTTCTGAATGGATACTTGAAAGAAGAAGTGTATGTCAAGCAACCTCCAGGTTTTGAAAGTGAACAGTTCCCTGAACATGTTTACAAGTTGGACAAGGCCTTGTATGGGCTCAAGCAGGCACCAAGAGCATGGTATGAAAGGCTATCAAAATTTCTACTCCAGCATGGATACAAGAGAGGTAAAATTGATAGTACTTTGTTCTTAAAAGAAAAAGGTAAGGATCTCTTAATTGTTCAAATCTATGTAGATGACATAATTTTTGGTGCTACTTGTGAAAATTTAAGTAAAGAATTTGCAAACTTGATGGGGAGTGAATTTGAGATGAGCATGATGGGTGAACTCAACTTCTTTTTGGGTTTACAAATTAAGCAAACCTCAAATGGAACTATGATCCATCAACAAAAGTATGTTAAGGAATTACTTAAAAGATTTGATATGGACAATGCTAAGGGAATTGACACACCTATTGCTACTGCCACAAAATTGGATCTTGATGAACATGGAATATCAGTTGATCAAAAATTGTATAGGGGTATGATAGGTTCCTTACTTTATCTAACTGCTAGTAGACCAGATATTGTGTTCAGTGTTGGTTTGTGTGCTAGATTCCAATCAGATCCTAAGGAATCTCATTTGAAAGCTGTTAAAAGAATATTGAGGTATCTGAAAGGAACAGGTCCCTTGGGACTTTGGTATCCAAAAGGTGGTAATTTTAATCTTGTTGGATATACTGATGCTGATTATGCAGGTTTCCTTGTCGATAGAAAAAGCACCTCAGGTATGGCACATTTTCTTGGTGAGTGTTTGGTTTCTTGGGGAACCAAGAAACAAAATTCAGTGGCACTTTCCACTGCTGAGGCTGAATATGTGGCAGCTGCTTCATGTTGTTCACAGTTGTTATGGATCAAACAACAATTACAGGATTTTGGTGTTGATGTAGGAACTGTTCCTATCTATTGTGATAACACTAGTGCTATTAATATGACAAAAAATCCAGTGCATCACAAAAGGACTAAACACATTGACATAAGACATCATTTCCTAAGAGACAATTATGAAAAAGGTTTGATCACCATAGCATTTTGCCCAACTGAAAAACAAATAGCTGACATTTTTACAAAAGCTCTAGGTAGAGATGATTTTGAAAGAAATAGATTGGAATTAGGGATGATTAAATTCACATAAAATCTTCAATGCTTTACTTCATAATTGGCTAGAAAATTGCTCTTAAAATGAATTTTATTCAAGTCATTATGAATTATTCAGTCCAGTCTCTATACTTAAATGTATACTCTCATGCCACATATATTATTTAGAGTTGCTAAAATTGAATGATGTTACCCTTATGCTCTTAGAATTTCAGATGATCAAAAATTGCAAATTGGAAGGACACTGAATTGTGGTGTTAAAAACAGGTATGTACTCGTAATTATTCAATTAATTTAGGAGTATAAAGGCTATAGGTAACTTGTGTTTAGGATAAAATCCCACTAAGTTTCCTACCCATATCCAAACTGCAAAAGAGTCCCATCGGAGGAACAGTTCCCATTCTGAAATGGTGTCATGCAGCCTAACGGCTCTTTTTTCTCTGGGAGACTCCCAAGAGTCCTTAGCCGTTGCATGTTGTGCTGAGGTAAGCTGATCGTCTCCTATTCTAATTGCACTACTTAATTCACTCTATAAATACTCTTCTTCTCCTACATTATTCTTTTACCTTGTTCATCAATTGAATTAGCAAAATTTCAGAAAGAATTGTCAATTATCTTTTGATTAGAATTGCAAACATGTCTCTTTCTTCTGATAATTCTCCATCTGCACCCACTGTTGAACAACCACAAAATCTCAACCCTTCTTCACCCATGGAAATCATCAACCCAAACCCTGAAGTTCCTGAACAAACTCCAGAAATACCTGAACCTGAAATTCAGGGGGAAGGATCAGTTCCCACGGCTGAATCAATTGCTGAGCAGGTTGAGGATTTGTCAAGGGCTATGGTGTTGTATCAGTATCAGGTAAACTTCACATACCCTTTGAATGTGGTTATTGGCGAGGAAGAAAAGGGAGAGGGGTCTGGGGCTGCTCTTGAGGGGGAACCTATTAAGAGGTTGGAAGCACCTTTGCATGGGTCACCAGGGTCTCCAGAGGTTGCTTTTAGAGCACCCATGGAAGATGTTATAGATGTTGAAGAGGTTATGAGTGACAGTGATAGGCCATTGGTGGATTTGATAAATATTAGGAGCCTGAAAAGAAAATTGGCTAGAAAGGGACCCATTCATGATCATGAGACTGTTGAAATTGCTGCTAAATTGAAGAAGATAAGTGATAGTTATAAGCCTGGAAATAAGAAGAAATTTGAAAGTTCCTCTAAGGAAAAAGGACCTGTTCCTTCTGCCTCAACCCCTGCATCTGGGGGTAGGAGGACAAGAAGTGCTGCTAAAGCTGCTGATGAACAACTGGCTGCTGCCTTGGAAAGGAGCAGAAAAGGGAAAGGAAAACAGGTAGTTGAGGAAGAAAAAGTGGATGATAGTGATGATTTTGATTTGGCTGATTTTTCTGAGGATGATGAGATGGTAGAGGCTGAGGAGGTGGTGCCTCAGTCAAAGAAAAGAAAGGTTCCTGAGAGAAGGGTGACAAGAAGCTCAGTTAAAGCTGCTGAGAAAATTGCTAAGAGGACCAGGTCCTCTAAAAGAGTGGTGGTTTCTGAAGACTCTGCCAGTGACAGTGATGAGTTAGTTGCTGAGGCTGAGAGTGATAGTGATGCTGAAGAAAGTGAGACTGTGCACTGTGTTCATGATGACATGCTGACTAGAAAGGTGTTGAAAGGAAGGGTTATGACTGATGTTCAAGAAGAAGGAATGGTTTGGTTGCTGCAAAAGCTACATGCTCAGGGTTGGAGGGACATGGTCCTTAAGATCTCTGGTAGGTGTGCAAAGGGAATGGTGCAGGAATTCTATAAGAATTGTTCCATCCGAGGTGATCAAATCACTACATCTGTTAATGACAATATCATCATTTTTTATACAAGGGAACTTGGTGAGTTGCTGGGGATCCCTGCCTCTGGGTATGCTAGTTATGTCAAGACTGTTTGGCCTGACTTGACAAACTTGCCTACTGATCTGGAGATCACTAGGAAGTTTGCTGAGAATGATGGTGAAGAAAAACCCAGGGCAGTGCAAAAGAGTGAGATGCATCCACAGCATCAGGTTTTATTTGAATTTGTGAACAAAGTTGTGATGCCAAGGCAGGAGAAAAGAGGAGTTGCCAGTTTCATGGACCTGGTCCTTATGGAACTGTTGGACACTGAAAAACAGATCAATTGGCCCAGCTTTATGATCCACCTGATAAAAAGGGTGATTGCTGGGAAGAGAAAACACTCCCTGCCGTTTGGTTTCATTCTGACTGATATTTTTGCCAAGTTAAAGGTTCCCTTGGAAGGGGTTGTGAAAGCTACAAAGAAGGAGAAATTTGGGTGTGCTACCTTGATAAACTGTGACTTGCCGGTTCAGGCTGATCCTCCACAGGCTGGTGTTGGGAGGCAGCCTCTGAACAACAAAGTGAGGGCACTTAGGCAACAAGTTGCTATGCAGGCTGCTGAGATTGCAAGGTTGGAAGAAGAGAGGAATTACTGGAAGGCAGAGGCCTCAAAAGCAAAAGAGACCAATGAGGGAATGCTCAAGCAGATGTTTGATCTCCTTCACAAGTCTCAGGGAACTGGTCCTTCCACATCCTGACCACCTTAGCCCTAGCCTTTAGCCATCTTTTGTCTAGTGGGATCTAGCCTAGCCTAGTGCCTTAGTCTTTATTTTCTTCTTTAGTAGTTGGATAATTATGTAGTACTTGCTTGTATCCCCTGATTTTGATATTTTGGTTAAATGAATTGTCTTGGATGGCTAATATCATTGTCTTGCAGTTGCTTTATTTGAAGTATGTTTGCATTTTGAGTTGCCTCAATGGCTATGTGCTGATTAATTCTAACACTTGGGTTATATTTTTATATGCAACCTTTTCAATGATGCCAAAAGGGGGAAGAGTAAGGTGTCTGATTTTGCATGATTTTATACCTAAGAAAAATCTGTTCCTTAATGATAAATTAATTCTCCACTGATTGGTGTCTTTTTGAGCTTAAGTTGTACTTCAGGACATTAAGGAGATGAAGCTATGAGTATGAATTTGTCATCATCAAAAAGGGGGAAATTGTTAGCTTGGAAAGCTGCTTGGAGTTTTGACTGATGACTGAGGAACGGATTCAAAGGACCTGTTCCTTTGAATTACTGAAGCAGAATAGATAATTCATGCAAAATCATTTGATTAAGATATTATTATTTATCCTAATACTGACGTATATCTTGATAATTATGCAGGCCTAATCAGATACGAAAAGATTGCATAATCCTAAAGGATAAAGGATTCGGACTCAAGAAGGTAGAATCCAATTAGGATTCAAAGTCAAGGGAGTTTTGGAATTCTAATTCATTGGGACTTCTTGGCTGCTGGAAACTATAAAACGTGGATACTATCAGCCATAGAAGGGTACACAAATACTGAGAGCATCGAGCAAAGCTGAGAAGAATTATTAGCTTATTTGTGTAATTAGTTAGCTACAGTAGAACTAAGTAAGAACTTGTTCCTTAGATTGAGTCTTGTAAAAGTTCAAGTCTTAGTTCAATTGTAGTAAGCAAAAATCGAGTTGTAAACTGTGTAGTTCAAGTCGTGGACTTGACACAACTTCACTGATCGTGAGAAAGATCACTAAAGGATTAGAGTTAGTCCTAGGTTAGTAAGAGTGAGTCTTGTAACCAAGTGGGTCTTTTTACATAGTGAAGTTGAAATCCTACTTGAGAAGTAGGTCGTGGTTTTTTGATCCCGTGTCTAGGGGTTTTTCCACGCTAAAATCTGGTGTTCAATTACTTACAGTTTTTATTCCGCACATCGTAGAGTAAAGGAACACATTTTAAGGAACTGGTCCTTAAAACAGTAAAGTGGTGTATTTGTGGGAAATAACAATATCCCTTCGCGGAAAAATTATACTGTGTAAAAGGGTAAAAAAATTATATATATATATGTTGAGTCCTCTTAATTTTTTTTCGTACCTTTAAGCGTATATATTTTGATACTCCTTAATAAAATTCCTGAGTCCGCTACTGGCTATTGCTACTATATCAAACCAACGGCATCATCATCATATCGTTAGCTTTCAGATCTTGGCCTTATGGCATGTGCACCATTCTTGAACTAAACGTCTAGCTTCACCAACATTCACTTCTCATCACGATCAACAGATAGTACATACAAACAAATTGAAGAATAAATCAAATAGAAATAATTGTTACCACTTTTCTTGATAATCGACGGGTTATCAAAGAGCTTGAAATAATCTGGTGGAGTTGCAAAAAGTGCCCCATTAAATCCTTTGCTTGGCAGCAATCTAAGCATCAAAGGTAATTTTGTGGTGAATTGGAAGACAATGTGGTTTATTTTGTCATTGCAGTGCCCATGTATGCGGTTT
This sequence comes from Petunia axillaris subsp. axillaris, assembly GCA_029990575.1. Taxonomy (NCBI): domain Eukaryota; kingdom Viridiplantae; phylum Streptophyta; class Magnoliopsida; order Solanales; family Solanaceae; genus Petunia; species Petunia axillaris. Next base: position 63,134,758 of record JARKNS010000009.1, read on the forward strand.
CCTGGTATGCACCCTAATGGTAAAAGGTTGTTCACCACAAACTTTCGTGCCCCCAAATAATAAAGAATCTGTGGATTAAATACAAATGGTTGTTAACAATACTTACACTATGTTTGAGATGAGAAATTATACCAACTTATCAAATTATTATAGCTACATTTGAAATTTTAGGTAACATATATTTTTTTAAGAAAGAAAATTCGCTCGAAGGGAAATTAAGGAGACAATAAGAATCAAACCTACACATTATGTGGAGGAGTTCAAATTTTTCTATGTAGTAGGTAGTATTAGATTTGGTTGGGGGTACGCTAACTTAAGATCCTGAACCCGTCTCTAAATTAAACTTTAGTAAATGTAATATAAGGATGTTTATTAACCAGGATCATTCTAGTGTTATTATAAGATAAGAAGGGCAAACTAACTACTACCTTCAATCTTTTGGCAAATTGTCTCCAAAGGGATTGGGAGAAGTATTCTGGCGTCACCATTACACTGGAGTTAGATATGTAATGACCATAGTCATTTGTGCCAATGTAGATGTAAAATATACACTTGGCTAAGTGCAACTTTAAGTTTGTAGGGTTTGGGAAGGACTTTGGCAGGTCCTCCAATATGGTCTTCTCAAAATTTGAGATTTGTTTGTCCAAATTTAAACAACCTGGCTGCATATATCAAGAAAAAGAAGAAACATGTATGATCAACTTGAGCAAAATAATGATTTAGCTAATACACCGTGAAACGAGATTTCAAAACTCTAGGTCGTACGAATACTTGAATACGATTGTCCAAGCTAGCTCAAATGAAGGACGATTGTCCAAGCTTTATAAATTGAGAATTGTCTTATCCGACAACTGATGTGGGACTCTTTCACAACACATTTCAATTCAAACATACGTACCTAACATAAAGTGAGAACCATATATATGAAGGTACTAGAGGTAGTCCAAGAAACATGGCTTTACATCCAAAAAAACAAAAACATCTTAATATCAAAAAGAAAAGTGAGAAAGTAATAATCTACTACTACTCTATGAGTGGGAAGCCCCATAAGTTGCAAACTCAAAAGACTATATTACCCATATAAAAAGCTAAAATGCCAAAATTCCTACTTAATTAGGTGAGTAATTAGATAGAAAAAGATTGATTATGTAGTAATTACCCCTGGCCCTTTGAACAGTTCTAAGGAAAATCCAACGTTTGTTGATGCTTGGAACAAGCTTGGCTTTTAAAATTCCTAAAACAGTTCTAAAATTATTATTTTTTGCTTATAAATCAGTTCAAGCTCATTTTGAGAGGCCTTGTATATTCAATCAAAATCTTATTCTTTCGGTAATTGGTCATTCTCCTACCACCTAATTATACCTAAAACAATCACTTCCAAACTATATAGAAAAAAATATTCGCCTGTCAGAAAAGGCAAAATGGTGAAAACCACAATTAGTGTGGTAGTAGTTAATTTTTCAGACATCACAAAGTCGATCTCGAGATTTGGAAGACTTCAAGTTTCACGATTCTTTTTCTCTTTATATTGGTTCCGGTTGATTTGTGCACATGTGAAAGTTGAAAGAAATTTTCTTTCGATCTTTATTTTTTTGTGTCTTTATCAATATAAATTAAAAAGGAAAGAATCATGTTTTCTTTTATTCTTTTTTTTTTTTTTGATGTTTTTGGATTTGATCTTAGAGATGATTGCGAATAATGCAAGTACAAATCGATGTCTCGTGCTACTTTATTTGGACTTCTAATTAAAGTAAATACATAACTCACATAAATTACCTCCGAACGCTTTTGTAGGACATGCTTTTTTTCTTTGTTGACTTAAGTAAAAATGATCGATATTCATCAATTTTCACGCACCTGTATTTTTTTTCGTTGATTTTGTTTTATAACAGAAATATGTATCTTTTAAGAATATTATGTGAACTCATTAATACTGGGTATACGCGCGTGTCACGCCCTAAAAATTAATTTATTTGTTATTAACTGCGCGGGTGCGAGTTTATTTATTTAAAGGCTCGTGACTGGTGTTCAAAAAAGGTACAAATTTATTTAGAGAACTCGGAGTCGCCACTTGACATAGTTTAAGGTGTGCCAAGTCACCAGAAGGTACCTTGGAACACCTTTGACTCGTCTAATGGTCTGCGTTTAGAGATTCGGGTAAGGTTCTCAGTTGACTCTCGGGAAGGTATTAGGCACCCTCGAGTCCTGTGCCGAGCACAGTTGCTTTATTGTCGCAGTTTTAATTTATTAAATATGGTTGTTATATTTTATCGTTCATTTAAAGTTACGCTTTGATTGTTCGAAACCGAAATCGCGTCAAGTAACCCACAAGGTATACTTGGAAAAAAAATTTATATATTTCTTTTACTTTTTGCCTAATAAGTAGATCACAAATCATACTTATCTATTTGCCTAATCGTATAAAATAAATATCAGTTTAAAAAGCTTAACAGGACCGGAAGCCAAATGATTCTATAAAAATTGGTGGCTATGTATCAAAGTAATGACTGTTTATTCACGACTTAATTTTGTAGACTGTTTTAATTTTTTGTAAAGAAAGGATGTGGACCGGTTCATTTTGCGAAAATGAGCCGTCTAGAAGTTGTCTTGCAAGATTGTACATTTTTTATATTTTATCAAAATTTTTAAACTGTCGTGCGTAATACTTTTTTTTGGAGATAAATCTTAAAACTTGTTAAGTAGCCAACTTTAACAAAAGATTGGCATATATAAGCAAAGTCACCTTCACAAAAGAGTGACACATGCTAATATCAACTCAATTACAATTTTAGGTACTCTTGCGCACATGGTTCTTTTCAGCATTTGGTTTCACCTTTCAACCTGTTTTTTTTTTAGAATTCATGGTTTGCATAATTGTATCAATTTATTGAAATAGCCAGATTTGCCCATTTGAATTAACACTGCACTTATATCCTATTTCTTTGCCTAACCATTTCAGATTTAAAAAAATTTTAGAATTTGCAAATATGACCAGTTTACAGAAATAGCCCTATATTATAGAAATGGCCAGAATTCAACATTTTTTCCAATTTTTCGATGGTTAAAGAACCTAAATTTGCCTAATATTTAACATTCTGTCCAGATTTTTAAGTTTGCACAAACAGCCTCTTTTCAAAAACGGGCCAGATTTTAAAATAAGAGAACATACATGTTGAATTTTAGTGAATGGAAAAAACTAATCCTATACAATAGTCCCAAATACCCATTCCAATCACATTTCCATACATTTGAGGATAACTACAAAAATAAACTCTTAAATATGCAATGGCTAGCAACTTTCATTATTTTTTTAGGCACAAATTCAAGACTTTAAAGAAACTAACCTATAGCACATGTGAGCATATTTTTTAAAGGCCAATAAACATGCTGATTTTTATAGCTAAAATGATAAAACATATAAGGTAAATTGTGTTTACCTTTGAAGCAAAAATTCCTAGCCAACGAGAAAATGGACAACAAGGAAAACACAACCAAAGACCAAGCAATTTCTCCTCCAAACCAGCAGCTAAAAACAGCCCCTTTTATACCCTATTCAACCTTTAAAACCTTGAGATTTATGCCCCAAAAGACCTTAGATGTAAAGGCTTTTGGTTCTAAATCTAACTCTCTAAACTTACTATTTTTTTTAGTTGTTTTTGTTCACTCTTTTTAGTAAAATTTCAGCAAGTAGTTGTGTCTTGAATGAGGGTAGTAAATGCCTCTATTTATAGCTAAAAGGTGGGGCTAAAGGGTGGGGTGTGGACTTGTACAAAAGTACAAGACCACACCCTACACTTGAGTGCTTTTAGTCCCATTTTTCAAGCAAAAGTACAGCAGCAGGACAGCCACTGTTTCAGCTATTAAAACAGCTCCAAAAAGCTGAAAAAAAGCACAAGTTGTGTCCTTTAAAGGACACCCAATACTCATTCACTAACTAGAAGAAACTATGACCAAACTATAGTAACTAAATCAGCCCTAAGACTAACTAAACTAATAGCAACTAGATCTTCAAAATCAGACCAAAACAAGAACTAAACTAGAGGGTAACCAAATCCTAACTTCCTCTAACAATGTCTAAAGCCAATTCCTAGAAAGCTAAACTAAGCCACCACACAGTCCAAAATAAGAAACAAACAATTCAAGCTAGTTGCTTCAACCCTTGGATAATTCAAAAACCTGCTACTAAGAAGAAACAGACATTTCACAAATTAAGGACAAGAAAACTGCCATTATGCTTGCACTGTGAACAAAACATAGCATTTACTTAACAATTACATAGGCCGATTCATACGTAAATTAACAGGAAAAGAAAACAAGGATTTCATATCATTTGATTTCAATATCATCATACCCGAGGACACGAGTCTTATTCGGACTACACAGGCAAAACTCTAAACAATTACATAAAGACACATCCTACTTATACGATTTGGACAAACATGGAACAATACTAATTAAATGACTGAAACAAACAAAGAAAGCAGATTGCAAGTTCTTTTTTTCTAACCCGTCTAAGTTTATGCCAAGCAAAGCATCAGCGCCACTGCCTCGGATCGTATTAGCATCATCGTCATCGCTGCCTCGCTGCTTGCCTCGGCTTTACTGCCTCGCCCTCGGCCTCGCTTCAGCGTCACAGCACTGTCAAGCTTCCTCCAACTCAAAAACCATAGAGCCAGCTCCAATACCACCATCGCTCGCTAAACAAATCACCACCACAGCTGCCTCGCTCACAACTACTGCAACTAAACAAACACTGCCACCAGCTGCCTCGTCATATCGTCCTCACACAGCCTAAACAATGCTAAAACAGTCTCTCCAACGACATCACCACCATAGCTGAATTAATGAACAGTCCCCTCCATCGTTACAGTCCAAACACAAGCAAAATCAGAGGAAACGTTGTCTCCGTTCATCATCTCCATAGAAACAAATCAAAACAGCCCCCCCTCCCCTCACGGCATCAACCTCACACATCGCCTCCATAACTCCGAGCAAAATTTACCATAAACAGCGGAGAAACGCAGCAACCAAGCGAAAAACAAAAAAGAAAAAATGAGAAGAAGAGAAGAACGAAAAACAGAAAAACGGGACAGAAAAACGGGCAAGAAAAGGAAAGGTTTTTTTGGGAAATGGGGTATGGGAGGTGTAGAGAGGAGTAAGGAGAAGAAAAGGAAACAAAGAACTTACCGGAAAAATCAAAGTGGCCGGAGTCGAGGTTGCACAGCCTCTTTGCAGCCCGATCTACGCAAATCGACTATGAATTTGAAGAAACCGTGTTGAGAAATGGAAAGAGGGGCTCGAGATCTTTCGAATGGTATATATATTGTATTTTTCCGGCCACCGGAGGTGGTGGCCGGCGGCGGAACAGTGGCGGGGCCACGGTGGGAGAAGAATTCCGGTGGGAGGGGAAAATTTGGGCAGCATTTGGCCAGCTCAAATGAGCTAATGGGTGTGGGAGTGAAAAAATGTGGCTTTGGGGTTTATATAGCGTGGGTTTGGGCTCGGGTATTGAATGGGCTAGTGGGCTTGTATTTTGGGCTATATTATTTTCACAAATAACCATTAAAACGGTTACTAGTTACAAAAACACACGCAATTAACCATAATCTAAACCGTATAAACTTACAATACAATCACAATTTAACATAGAATTAACAATTAAACATATAACAAGTAATTTTTTGTTAATTCTCAAATTTTAACGTCCTAATTAAAGACAAATTTGGTCAAAATTAGGTGATTACAGCTGCCCCTCTTTGTTCGGGAACACGAAGAGTTTTCGGACAAAGAAGTAATCGACAACTAATTTTGGCTTTTCGGTTCTAGCCGAGAACACGCTTTTCAAAATGGTGACCGTACCTTGAATTTCGGTTCAACCGAGAATAAAGTTACCTACATATCCCCGGACTAAGGAATCAGGTCAGTGTAGTTCCTTACGTGCGGTAGCTGGGGCTACCGCATTCAAACAGACACTAGACTCACTAAGACTCACTAAGACAAACCTAGACACTCTAGACTACTTAAGACAAACCAGAGGCTCTTCTAGACACACTTGGGGCTGATACTAGACACTCTAGACTACTAAGAGGCTGTCGCTGCTGATTAACTGATCGCTTGCTGGTGGTCATTGCTTTACAAGGAATGGAAATACAAGGAAAAATGTAAAATTACAATCCCTAGCCTAAATCTTCATGCTTCCCTGAGGTGAATCTTGGCTTGAAAGACAAACTCCGTCACCCGTTGTATGGGCAGGCACCATCTGAAACTTGAAATGGTCGCACTTGTTTCAAACAGGTCTTGACTTGAAGCTGGGGATGGTCGCTATCTTCGAGCAGGACTAACTTGAAAAGGAGTGGTTGCTATCTTTGAGCGCAAATGACTTGAACTACATGTGAGTGCTATCTTCTAGCAAAACTGGCTTGAAAGGAAAATGATCGCTATATTTTAGCAGATCTTGACATAGAAAGGAAATGACACTATCTCTGAGCGAGACTGACTCGAAAAGGGAAATGATCGCTATCTTTTAACGATCTTGATATGGAAAAGAAACGACGCTATCTTTGAGCGAAACTGACTCGAAAAGGAAATGATCGCCATCTTTTAACGATCTTGATATGGAAAAGAAACGACGCTATCTTTGAGCGAAACTGCCTCGAAAAGGAAATGATCGCCATCTTTTAGCAGATCTTGACATTGAAAGGAAATGACGCTATCCTTGAGCGAAACTGACTCGAAAAGGAAATGATCGCTGTCTTTTAGCAGATCTTGACACGGACAGGAAATGACGCTATCTTTGAGCGAAAACTGACTTGAAAAGGAAATGATCGCTATCTTTTAGCAGATCCTGACACGGAAAGGAAATGACGCTATCTTTGAGCGAAACTGACTCGAAAAGGAAGTGATCGCTATCTTTTAGCAGATCCTGACATGGAAAGGAAATGACGCTATCTTTGAGCGAAACTGACTCGAAAAGGAAATGATCACTATCTTTTAGCAGATCTTGATATGGAGAGGAAATGACGCTATCTTTGAGCGAAACTGACTCGAAAAAGAGATGATCGCTATCTTTTAGCAGATCTTGACATAGAAAGGAAATGATGCTATCTTTGAGCGAAACTGACTCGAAAAGGAAATGATCGCTATCTTTTAGCAGATCTTGACATTGAAAGGAAATGACGCTATCTTTGAGCGAACTGACTCGAAAAGGAAATGATCGCTATCTTTTAGCAGATCTTGACATAGAAATGAAATGACGCTATCTTTGAGCGAACTGACTCGAAGAGAGAATGGAGTTCCGTCTGACATATAGCGCAACTATCCCAGTTCAAGTAGTCCTAGCTCTTTCTTAGCAACATAGCAAATGTCACACTTACTTTCCTGCATCGTGGATACACCCTGTTTCGGATCTTGCAAATAAGCTTAGTGACTCTTGTTCTATTCTTCACAGTACTGTGGGATGAACAACGCTTAAAGCTTCTCCCAAACATATCCACTCTTCATGATACAATTTTGGTATGTCGTCCTTCCGGCCTGATGTGCCGTGCTGGGCTCCAATTATCAATGTTGATCATGACTTGCTGAGAACTTTCCCATTGCCGAGGGTGTGCCCTGCTCGCTGGAATTAAACCTGAATCCTGAAAGACAGAGTTTTGCAATTTTCTTTTGTTGCTCATGTGAGGTTAGCGCCGAAAAGGCGAGGAATTAATGGTGAGGCAAGATGTACAAATGGGATAAAAAAAAAGTTTAAGGGCGAAAGTCGTTTGGACAGAGAACGTCTTTCTGAAAAGGGAAACTTATCTGGCAATAAACTGGCGGCCTTGATGATCATGACATGTATCTTGGATGACCTCGTCCGACCAGTACCACTTGTTTGTTGAGAGTTGATCCACAGAAGATATCAAACCATAACCAAGTTGAGGTGACTCTCAAGTCGACTAGTAGCGCCCTTTCGGGTTTTCACCAACTAGCCTCTCTCTTTAATCTTTTTCCTCACTGTTTGTCTTGCGGCGCCTTCTCAGGTTTTCACCGACAAGACTTCTTTCTTTTCTCTTTTTTTTTTTTTTTTTTTTTTTTTTTTCTCTTTTTCTTTCAATTCATTTCAATTTACAACACCAACAATCTCTTGAAAAATGTGAATAGATGATACAAAAATGATAGAAGTTTGTTTTTATTTTATTTTACTTATGAAATAAAATAAAAACAAACTTCTGCCCCAGTTTAGCATGAAAAGGGGGATCTAAATTTCCTTTGATGTTGGCCGCAAACTTGGAGGCAAGTTTTGCGTCAATATGAACAGGGAGAGAGGAATTTTTTCTTATTGCGACCGCACCAGAATGGTTGCCTACGTATCCTTTTGAGAGGAATCAGGTCAGACGTAGCTCTAGGCAAATGCCCAGGTTTCTTTTGATGCTTTTCAGTTTATTTCATTTTGGTACAATTACATTGATTCCAAATGGAGAACATCTCTCGAAAGTACAATGTTCAAAGTGCTAATAAGGGATACATTTTGGGATAGCAAAAGAGAACAAAAGTCTTGCATTCATCCCGATTTGAAAGCCATCTTGGAGTCAAATGTAGTACCTCTTGACCGCGTCTGCATTGACGGGTATTTCAGTTGTCCTGCCTTCTGGATCTGTAAGGTACAAGGCGCCATTTGGCAATACTTTATTTACCAGGTATGGCCCTTGCCAATTTGGAGCGAATTTCCCTCTAGCTTCTTCCTGATGAGGAAAGATTCTTTTCAAGACTAATTGCCCTTCTTTCAAGTCGCGCAGGCGAACTTTCTTGTTGTAGGCTCGGGCCATTCTTTGCTGATACAATTGACCATGACAAACTGCATTGAGCCTCTTTTCATCAATGAATGACAACTGTTCCAATCGGGTTTTGACCCATTCTGTGTCCTCAATCTCTGCTTCCACAATGATTCTGAGAGACGGTATTTCTACTTCAGCGGGTATGACTGCTTCAGTTCCATATACCAATGAATACGGGGTTGCACCTATGGAAGTGCGCACAGTTGTGCGGTAACCAAGGAGAGCGAAAGACAACTTCTCATGCCAATCACGAGATCCTTGTATCATTTTCCTAAGGATCTTCTTGATATTCTTATTGGCTGCTTCGACCGCGCCATTTGCCTTTGGTCGGTAAGGTGTGGAATTTCGGTGCATGATCTTGAATCTTTCACACACGTCATTCATTAAATGACTGTTCAGATTTGCCGCATTATCAGTGATGATGGTACTTGGGATACCAAAGCGACAAATAATATTAGAATGAACGAAATCCACCACAGCTTTCTTGGTCACGGACTTGAGAGTGACAGCCTCAACCCACTTGGTGAAATAATCTATTGCAACCAAAATGAATCTGTGCCCATTTGATGCTCTTGGTTCAATAGGCCCGATAACATCCATCCCCCATGCTGTAAAAGGCCACGGGGCTGACATTGTGTGCAACTCTAAAGGAGGTGAATGTATCAAATCACCGTGTACTTGGCATTGATAACACTTTCGCACAAAAGTAATGCACTCACTTTCCATGGTAAGCCAGAAGTATCCCGCTCTGAGTACTTTCTTAGCTAGCACGTACCCGCTCATGTGGGGTCCACAGATCCCGGAATGCATGTCATTGAGAATTTTTGTGGCTTCAGTTGCATCCACGCATCTTAACAGTCCCAAATCAGGTGTCCTTTTGTACACCACCCCTCCACTCAGAAAGAAACCACTTGCCAGTCGTCGAAGCGTTCTCTTTTGATTATTTTCTGCCATTGGAGGATATGTCCCATCTTGAAGGAAATTCTTGACATCAAAGTACCACGGTTGACCGTCAATTTCTTCTTCAATCACATTGCAGTATGCATGTTGACTTTGGACCTGAATCTCTAACGGATCAATATGGGCTTTATCAGGATGGACAAGCATTGAGGCTAATGTAGCCAATGCGTCGGCCAGCTCATTATGTATTCTGAGAACATGTCTAAACTTTAGAACATTGAACTTTTGGCGAAGATCGTCCATACACTGCTTGTACATGATCAACTTAAGATCTCGGGTCTCCCATTCACCCTTCATTTGGCGTATCAAAAGATCTGAATCTCCGATCACCAGCAATTCTTTGATGTCCATGTCTAGAGCCATACGCAAACCCATTATGCATGCTTCATACTCAGATGTGTTATTAGTGCAACTGAAGCGGAGTTGGGCAGCTGCTGGATAGTAATGCCCCGTGGGAGAAATGAGGACTGCTCCAATGCCATGACCTTTTGAGTTAGAAGCACCGTCAAAGTACATTTTCCACACGTGCTCTTCTTCATCAATCAACTCTTCAAGCACATCTACCTCCTCATCAGGGAAGTAAGTCTTCAATGGCTCGTAATCATCATCAACCGGATTCTCAGCCAAATGATCAGCTAAGGCTTGAGCTTTCATTGCAGTTCTGGTGACGTAGACTATGTCAAATTCTGTGAGCAGGATTTGCCATTTTGCAAGTTTGCCAGTTGGCATTGGCTTTTAAAATATGTACTTCAATGGGTCCATCCGGGAAATCAGATAAGTGGTATAGGACAAAAGATAATGTTTCAACTTTTGTGCAACCCAAGTTAGGGCGCAACACGTCCTTTCCAACAAAGTGTATCTGGCCTCGCAATCTGTGAACTTCTTGCTCAGATAATAAATGGCCTGTTCTTTCTTTCCCGAGGCATCATGTTGCCCCAGTACACAACCAAAAGAGTTTTCGTTGACTGACAAGTACAAAAATAACGGTCGTCCAGGCTCGGGCGGAACCAAAACAGGAGGATTTGACAAGTATTGCTTGATCTTGTCAAAGGCTTCTTGGCACTCCTCGGTCCATGCAATCGATGCATTCTTTTTCAACAACTTGAGGATCGGCTCACATATTGTGGTAAGTTGAGCAACGAACCTACTGATGTAATTCAACCTGCCTAGAAAGCTTTTAACATCCTTCTTGGTTCGAGGCGGAGGTAGTTCTTGTATTGCTTTGATCTTTGCGGGATCCAGTTCAATACCTCGCCTACTAACAATGAAACCTAGCAATTTTCCAGCAGGCACACCAAATGCACACTTGGCTGGATTCAGCTTCAGATTGTACCTACGGAGCCTTTCAAAGAACTTTCTGAGATCTCTCACGTGGTCTTCAGCAGTTCTAGACTTGATGATCACATCATCCACGTACACTTCTATTTCTTTATGCATCATATCATGGAAAATGGCAGTCATAGCCCTCACGTAGGGTTGCCCCAGCATTTTTCAAACCAAATGGCATCACTCTATAGCAATAAGTTCCCCAAGGCGTAGTGAATGCCGTTTTGTATGCATCATCTTCATCCATCTGGATTTGGTGATATCCAGCATAGCAGTCAACAAAGGATTGTATCTCATGTTTGGCACAATTGTCTACGAGGGTGTGAATATTAGGCAATGGAAAATTGTCTTTGGGACTCGCCTTGTTCAAATCTCGATAGTCGACACATATCCTTGTTTTTCCATCCTTCTTAGGAACCGGAACAACATTTGCAACCCAAGTAGTGTACTGAACCGATTGAATCACTTTTGCATCCAACTGCTTCATTATTTCATCATGGATTTTCTTGATCATATCAGTCTTGAACTTCCGTTGCATTTGTCTCACTGGAGGGAAACCAGGTTGAATTGGCAATTCATGGACTATCAATTCAGAACTCAAACCCGGCATCTCATCGTATGACCATGCAAAAACATCTCGATATTCAAAGAGTACTTTCCGAATATCGTTCTTCACTTCAGGTAGAGCGTACATGCTTATCTTGGTTTCCCTCACATCATCGGGGCTCCCAAGATTAACATCCTCTGTATCAGCCAAATTGGGTTTAGGCTTGCCCTCATGGCGTTCAACTTCCAGGCCTATTTCAAAATCTGCCTGCTCCCCGTCATATTCAATCTCATTAACAGATTCCTCAATGTTTTCTTCATCACTTTCAACCTCAACTATGGTTATGGAGCCAAAATCAGATTGCGGTCCCTGGATGGACGATAAGTTCCTTGAACATGTCATGATATCAGGACCAGCAGATATATCACTACAGATAAACAAAAATAGAATAAAATTAGGAATATGAACAGAGATTGAAGTAAAGCTTGGCTCTTGGCCTTTCATTAATGAAAAAGGGTTTGAATTACAAAAGGAAAGATGAGCAAAATAATACACTTGGCATACAACCCTTAGAATATCCAAGTGTATTCAAAAGAAAACTGTAAAACAACAGTCTACCAAGACCCCTTCCTGATGGGGAAGGGAGTTGCATTCCAGTTTGTCAGGTGCACGTCCGGGCCAATGTACTGAATTGAAGCATTACTGGAGCCTTCACCCGGCTGTACCATGCAGATTTCAAAAATGCCACCTAGATCAAATGGTGCATCCTGATTGTCTTCCACTATGTTGACATTTGTAGCGACAACCTTTGGTTTCATAACATAACCCACAAAAGACTGAGCGAGACACGGAATTGGCTTTGGGAGAGACCAAACTTCCGACTTCTTTTTCTTTGCTTGCTTGCGATCAGCTGCTTTTGGCTTGAACCCTAGTCCCCACGTGCCTTGCACACCATTTGGATAAACTGGATTTACCCTGCCTTGTAGTGATGCTCCCAAACCCTTTCCAAATTGGAAACCGTGCTTTAACATTTCGGACGCCATCATGATAGACGTCTCTGACACTCTTGGGATGGGTATAGGTTTCCCTTCTGTTACTTTTTCCACATACACCACATCGGAGGTTTGATACATGATGGTCGGGCGTGTAGTGACTGCTTCAAGGGCTGGCACGTCCAGGCTATTGTTAAACTGTGAGTCATCCTCTCCATAAACCACGACAGCTTGATTATCCCAAGTAAACTTGACCACCTGATGAACTGTGGATGGTACTGCACAAGCCATGTGAATCCATGGTCGGCCCAATAACAGATTGTATGATGCATCCGTTTCCATGACTTGGAACTCAATGCTGAAGGTAGCGGGACCAATGGTTAACTCAAGATTGATGATGCCCAAAGATTCTCGAACTCCACCATCAAAAGCACGAACAGCAGAGGAACTTGCCCTGATTTTGCTCATATCCACCCTTAGACTCTTCAGTGTAGACAGAGGGCAAATATTCAATCCTGCGCCGCCATCTATTAGAACACGTGTGACATATGAGTCTTCACACTTAACTGAGACATGAAGCGCTCGATTATGACCGGTTCCTTCTGCTGGCAGCTCCTCATCGGTGAACATCACACGATTAGTCTCAAATACTCTGCCAGCAAGTGCTTCCAGATTAGCCACAGTAGTTTGTTCAGGAATGTAGGCTTCATTCAATATCTTCAACAGTGCATTGCGATGTGCTTCAGAGTTCATAAGTAGAGATAAGAGTGATATCTGAGCTGGAGTCTTTCTCAACTGCTCGACGATAGAATAATCTATCGATCTCATTTTCTTCAAAAATTCTTCAGCTTCTTTCTCAGACACAGGCTCTTTAATGGGTCCTTGGTCTTCTCGACCTGGCTTTGCCTTTCTCAATTCTTCCGGGGTAAAACATCTCCCGGACCGAGTTAGACCATTCACGTCTGCAGCAACCTCCATGATTTCTTTCCCGTTGTAAGACACAATTGTCTTGTTGTAGTTCCAAGGAACAGCCTTTGTACTTTTGACAGGGAGTTGCGCTGCTTGAGTGATGATAACTGGTTCACACTTCTTTGCCTTGACCTCGAAGACTGGAGCTTTCTGGCATGATGCCCCTTGCACAATAAATACTGGTGCACTGTCATGAACCTTTTCCTGCTTTGCAACCGGAATTGTGAAACTTGGCTCAACAGCAGTATCTTGCTTTGCTTTGTTGACAACAGACGCACTTGACTTTCCCCTGATTACAACAATAAACGGCTCAGGGCCTTTGATGTCTGGAGAGGGACCAACTGCCACAATCTGCTTGGCGGCTTTCCCTTTCATGTCCTCTTCTATGCATACCATCCCTACCATGTGTACGTTGTTTTGAACATCATGAGCTGGTAAGGGGTTTTGATTTACATTTTGTGTTTCATCCCCCACGACTTTTATCTGATTATTGTCTATCATTGCCTGGATTACCCTTTTGAGTTCCCAGCAGGATTCTGTGTCGTGTCCAGGTGCTCCAGAATGAAATGCACAATGGCGTGAATGATCAACTCTTCCGTTGGGGTTCACTTTTCCCGGGATCGGCTTCAACAGATTGGCTTGTTGCAACTTTTCAAACAAATTAGTGTAAGTTTCCCTCAGTGGGGTGAACTGCCTTTTCTCTTGTTGCATGTTTCTCTGTTGCATGTTTGGACGAAAGCCCTGCGGACCTCGTGGTCGGTAAGGCATCTCCTGGTGAGCCTGGAATTGAGTATGTGCCTGTTGATTGTTATATTGGACTGGAGCAGGGGGTGGACGCCATTGTGGACTAGATAGAGGCTGAGCATAAGATGCTGCATTTACAGGGAATGAGAACTGCGGCATGGCAAATTGTTGGCCGTGAGTTGGATAGAATTGTTGTGGCGGGGGTGCCTGAATATACCCTTGACGGTCGTTGTATCTCCCATCATTTCTTCTCGGTCCAGGACCAACCATTGCCACCTCGTCTTTTTTCTCTTTCTTCTTCCCATAAGTACCTGACCCTGATTGCAACGCTTGGGTCGTGGCTCTCAAAGCTGTTTGGCTCACAATCTTGCCTGCTTTGATTCCTCTCTCAATCATCTCCCCAATTTTTACTGCTTCACTGAATTGCTTCCCAAGGGCAGAGGCCATTGCTTGGTAGTATGTTTCGTCAAGTACTTCGACGAATTCTTCAACCATTTTATCGTCTGGGATCAAAGGGCTCACACGCGCCGCCTGTTCGCGCCACCTATAGGCATACTCTCTGAAGCTTTCGCCTGGTTTCTTTGTGATCGTCTTCAAAGAAGAACGATCAGGAGCAGCCTCCATTTTGTAGCCATAATGATTCAGGAAAGCGCTGGCCATGTCGTCAAAGGTGACCCACTTGGAAACATCTTGTTGCACAAACCATTCTGTGGCCGGTCCTCCCAAACTGTCCGCAAAGTACGCCATCAATAATTCGTCCTTCTCGATACCCCTCATTTTGTTGAGGTATATCTTCACATGGATCCTCGGGTCACTTTGCCCAGTGTATGGATCAAATTTGGGCACAACAAAGCCTTCAGGCAATGGCACATGAGGGAATAAGCACATGTCTTTGTATGAAATACTGGTTTTACCCCCTTGCCCTTGTATGTTTTTCACAGTTTGCTCCAGGCTTTTCAATTTCCGAGCAAAGTCAGCCTCTTCTGTTTTCCCCAATCTTTCGACATCAGCATGTGATTCTGGGTGCTGTCCATGATCATACGACTCAGTGGGGCGGAGTACATTACCCCGGGTTTGGTCGAATTGTTGATCACGAGCCCTCAACTGTGGGTCACTGTTTGACCTTTGCAATGTGTGTCCTGCAGGAACAGTGAATACTGTGGCAGGAACTTGGGCTTGGCCATGTTGTCCATGTTGTGGGAATTGTGCCCCGGGTTGTACAGTAGAGGGCCCAGCTATGTTGTCAGTTTCTGGATGTGGACCGAACCCTGGAGGATAACGGGGGTCTTCTGCCATTGTAGATTGCCCTTGCCCTGGTGGCTGAGCATTCGCCGTGAAACCAGCAGCACCTGGCGGAGCAGGAGGTGCCTGAACTGCCGACAAGTTACGGACCAGTTGCATCATCACTTCTTTCATGGCCGTGAAATCCTCGGCCATCTTAGCCTGTTGTTCAGCCAAGCGAACCAGCTCAGTATTCTCAGTTTCTTCGGCCATCGTTGCTGGAGTATCTTCTTGAAGAGGTGCTTCAACCACTTCTGGAACAGGCAGTGGTCCCTTGATTCTGGTGGAATAGGAATGTGGGGCCAGCACGGCAGTTGCTCAAGTTCTAAACAAATCAAAACACGTTAGTGCAACAAGATAGCATGGAATATGAATTTGCTCGTCGGCCTGAACAATGCCTAAGGTCGTTATGCGTCATCCCAAATTGGTTTGGATTAGATCCCCAAGTGTATTATTTGATCTCTTTTCTCTTCTTTTTTTTTTTCTTTTCTTTTCCTTTCTTTTCTTTCTTTTTCTTTTTTTTTTTTCAACTGAGGCTAGAGGGTAAAATGAATTGACACATAAAAATAAGCAAAATATTTTCATTACTTCAAAAGAAAGAGTACATACGGTGCTTCCGGAGCACGACCAAAAGGAACGTACAAATGACTTAAAAAGGTGAAAATAAATTACAACATGCCAAATCCAAAGCGACATAAAGTACAACAATGCCAGGATGTAAAATAAATGACAAAAAGCAATAATCTGCATCATCTTGGCCTGATGTATCTACTAGGGTGACTGGGGCACAAAGTCAGCTGGCTCCTCTGGGTCGAACTCAAATGGCTCCACGGGATCTGCTGGCGGGCCTTCTGCAAAAGTACGACGCAATCCATTCAAATCTGCCGCAACTCTAGTGACGAAGGGAAGCACATGTGGGAGTATGTCCTCTGCGGGAAGCCTCCTATACTCATCGATGGACCGTGCCACATATGTAGCGGAGTCATAAACTTGCCGATAAGCTACACTGATTGTAATCACCTAATTTTGGCTAAATTTGTCTTAATTAGGACGTTAAAATTTGAGAATTAACAAAAAATTACTTGTTATATGTTTAATTATAATCTATGTTTAATTGTGATATTTAGTGTGGATTATGTGATCTTATGTTGATTAATTTTGGGTGTAGTTCCTTTTAAGTGGCCAGTTGTAAAAAATATACAGCCCAAAATACAAGCCCGGCAGCCCATATGTATAACCCAAGCCCATACTCACTAACTATATAAGCCAAACATAACATTTTTGCTCATTTTTTACACAAAAATCAGAAGTTAGGGCCAATATGTTGAAATTTTCACTCTCCTTGCCGGAAATCGCTCCGCCGTTGGTCCGCCGTGGCCCCGCCACTGCTCCGCCGCCGGCCACCACCTCCGGTGGCCGGAAAAATACAAAAGTTATACCAATCGACTCCTCTCGTCCTCCCCATGCCATTCCTCAACTTAGTTTCTTCAAAATCTAAGCCGTTCGTCGTAGATCGGACTTTGAAAAGCGGGCTCCGGCGACTATTTGACTTCCTCCGATGAACCCATACATTTTTGGACTCCTCTCGCTATCCTCAACTCGATTATGAAGGTATTTTTTCCAAACCTCCATTTTTTTTTCTCTTTCCCTTCGCGCTGCCCGTTTCCTTTTTTGTTCTTTTTCCCGTTTTCTGGTTTCTTTCTCCTTCTTTCTTCTTATTTTCTTCTCCGTTTCTGTTTTTGATGTTTGTTTGGAGGGGGTGGTGGAGATTATTTGGTGATGAAGGGGCTGATTTTCTGAGATGATGGCGGGGTTGTGGTGATTTTGTTTGCTGAAGCAGTGGGAGTATTGAGGCTGCGATGATTAGGCTGTGATGATGATTGTTTGGTGATAGTTTGCTTGGCAGTGCAGTGAGCAATAGTCACGGTAACAAGCAGGCTTGGTAGCGTATGGTTGATGCTGTTTAGTGAAGCCGCGTTTGATGTCGAGGCAGTGGGAGTCGAAGCGAAGCAGAAACAGTGGCAGCGAAGCATCCTTGGCGTCGTCGATTAGCTTGACAACGGTCAGATTATAGTGAATCCCTATTCCTATTTCCTGTTTGTTAGCTTGTCATGTTTAGTATCTTGGTAGTTCTTATGTTTAGTGTAGTTATAAAAAATTTCTGAGTATGGCCATGTATTGCTTGTTTTGCTTATAAATCAAAGGATGAAAACAAAGTTGGTTCACTGTTTTGTTCTCTCCCTATGAACTTGAAAATCAGTTTCTTGGCTTTCAAAGAGTTAGACAATCAGATTGTTTCCTTGCTTTCTTCGTTTGATTAGCTAGTTTAGTTTAGAAAGTAGAAGTGCTCAAATGATCGACATAGTTTTGTCATGGAAAACAAGTTTCCAAAAGCGATTCAATGTGTGAAAATTGGCATATGTATGTTTATTATCCAGTTCTTAATGTGAGGTTTGAAGAAACATGTTCTTTGTTTGGTTAGTATAGCATGTCTGTCCCCATTTGTTTTAGTTTAGCTCAAACCTGTAAAAATTTAACATTTTTCTTGTATGTGGGTTCCTGGTTTATTAGTTTTAGTGCATGAATTGTTAACAAAAATGGTTGTTATTGTTAAATTTATTTGCTTAACTCTACATTTGAAATGTCCAGCGTTTAGGTTGTCTTAGGGAAGGAATGTATGGATCTGAGGGTTCAAGTAGTCATTTGTTTGGCAACTTTGAACTCAATTGAGTTGGAACTCAACCATGGAATGAGTTTTGCTAAGTTTAGTTTTGTCTGCTTTGGTTTTGGACTAAGTGTAAGTTTAGTTAGGAAATATAACTTAGTTTGGAACCTGGTTGCATTAGTTTTGTTTTAGGCTTAGTCTTGGGACTGATTATTTGGTCTAGTTTGATCCTTGGACTTTCTAGTCTATGTAATGAGTATTGGGGGTCCTTTTAGAGGACCCTACTTGTAGTATTTCAGCTTTTGGAAGCTGTTTGGTAGCTGAAACAGTCCTCTACAGCTGCTGTACTTTTTGCTTGAAAAATGGGACTAAAAGCACTCAAGTGTAGGGTGTGGGCTTGTACTTTTGTACAAGTCCACACCCCACCTTTTGGCTCTCAATTTCAGCCATAAATAGGGCCATTTAATGCCCTTATTACACCCCCAACTACCAGCTGAAAATAGAAGGGGAACCTGCTGAAACTGACCAAAAAAAAGAGAGCAAAAAAAAAGGGTAGTAGAAAACTTGAGAAAGTACATTGTTTAAAAAAGGGTTTAGAACCAAAAGAACTCAAACTTAAGAGTCTTTTGGGGTATAAACTTCAGGGTTGGAGTCAAGCTTAAGGTTAAAAAGAGGCTGTTTCAGTTTGCCTGTTGTGTTGCTTTTCAAATTTGCTTGCTGGTGTTGTTTCTTCCACATTAGGTAACTTTTTGCCTTCTTTCTTCATTATTGTCATGGTATGATATTTGAGAATATATTTATATGGCCTCTGTTGTGATGAGAATTATTATATAGAATGTTTGTTCCTCTATTGACCAACTGGTGTATGTTCTGGTATTTTTTTTCAAAAGCCAAAATATATACAAAAAAAAATGTGTATTAAAATTGGACATGGTGTGATGAGAAAATTATATGCCTCAGAAAAAATGGAATTGCTAGACAGTTTGTCTTAAAACTTTGATGGCTGATGCACTTCAGTTCCTACTTGTCTCTTATCATATGGTACCAACGCCAGAAACATCTCATTTTTTCTTTAAAAAGCTCTTCAACATAAAATTTGATTAATATAGTAGTTTAAATATTCTCCTACTCTAACTAAAACTATGCATGTCAATGATATTGTGTATGTAATCATTCTTATCCTAATGGTCCTTGTTTTCTAATGCTCATTCGTTAAAGCACTTTCCATGTTTTACTGAAAGTACATTTATTATGACTTACGTACATGCTCCTAATACCTTAACTAAGAGATACTCATATAGAACTCAAACTTATGATGATGATGTCGCAATAAAAGGCACAACATATTCTTGCTTGGAGTTATCATTCATTGTCCACTTCAACTCATGGTGCAGTTTCTATGTTTAGTATATAATTTTTTCATGTTATGCCAACCATATTGTTCACTTCACCAAAAACATTCCCTTGGCTATGTCAAGAAAATTAAAAATAGATATGTTACTTTTCAACAAATTTTGGGGCCCCGAAACGTAATAAGCTTGGTTGCATTGGGCCACTTTAATCATAAATGGGTGCTTGGCAAATTTAGTATCAATTAATAGTTGATTAGGCAAAACTAAATAGGAGCGAGAGGAGTTTTTCTACGATTTAGTTTAATGATAAGTATGACTCGTGGTCTGCTTATCAGGCTAAAAAGAAATTAATTCTATTAAACTCGTTTTTTTTTTTGTTAAGCAATAAAAATATAAAAAGATATGATAATTTGTGCGAATAATTTTTACGGAAGCTTATTTATGCAAACAGGTTTAACCCATTTATGATTTTTAGCAAACAACTCACCTTTTATTAATAGTCTCGAGGAAGTCAATAAAATTCTTTTTTAAATAGACCAGTCCTCTGTGAGGTTGGATAAGAACAACACTTTTAATTTTTCTTAAATCAAAGCACAAATTCAAATCAACGGCATAAAAATAATACAACCATATTTAATAAATTAAAATTGCGACAATAAAGCAACTGTGCTCGGCACAGGACTCGAGGGTGCCTTACACCTTCCCGAGAGTCAACTGAGAACCTTACCCGAATCTCTCAACGCAGACCATTAGACGAGTCAGAGGTGTTCCAAGGTACCTTTGGTGACTTGGCACACCTTAAACTATGTCAAGTGGCGACTCCGAGTTCTCTAAATAATTTTGTACCTTTTTGAACACCAGTCACGAGCCTTTAAATAAATAAACTCGCATCCGGCAGTTAATAATAAATTAATTTTTAGGGCGTGACAGCTTGGCGACTCCGCTGGGGAAATTAGTGAAAACTAGAATCTCCGGCTTTGATAAATTGTCGCATGTTTTAATTTATTAAATATTTGGTTGTTATTTTATTGCCGTTATCACCTGAAAAGTTGAATGTTACTGCTTTGATATTGTTGAACTGTATATATAAACTGTCTTCCTCCGCAACCCACTGAGTCTCTGAAACACACACACACGTGCACTTACCAGATTGCTTGTGGCATCTGGGACTTTCTTACTAAATTGCCCATGATTTAGGAGGAAGGCGTGACGGGGTTTTAGGCCGGACACACTGTCTCCGGATGGCCCTGATGCGCTTTCCGCCCGGTTTGTCCACCGGGTTTTCAGCCAGTCTAGACACTGAGTCAGTTGTGTCACCTAGAGTTAAACCTTTAGGCCCAATTATCTGCATCATATCCGACTTAATGAGGTGCGATACACCGGTATTGCACTTGTCTAGGTTGACTACCTTTTGTCTGAACGGGACCCACTTCCCGGGAAAGACTTGTCTAAAAAAGCATTCTATGTGTTGCATGCGATTAGGAAAGGTTGTTATGCTGACCAAGTTGGGGAGAGACGGATTTCAAAAGAAAAAAAAATAGAAAAAAAAGAAAAAAAGAAAAATGAAAGGAAAAGTGAGGAAGAGGTTGAATTTTATGTTTTAAATGTAAATGTTTTGCTATTTTTATAAAATTGAGTCATACTGCTGTAATGGAAAATTTTTGTAAAAAAATGTCAGTGTTTGCCGTCTTTTATATATGTCAGTTTGTGTCGTTATAATGACGAAAATTTTGCAAAAAAAAATATGTACATACTTAGTAGTTAGAAAGTCAAAATTTTATTTTTGCAAAAGTACTGTAGTGTTCATCACTGGAAATGAAATTTTGTTTTGATGTCAATGTGGCGTCGTTGTAACGTCGAATTTTTTCTTTTATAAATTACATCTAAATACCAATGTTGGTAATTTCCTGGAGTCAGTCCTGATGCCGTTATGATGGCAAAATTTTTCGATTCTCTTAGGGTCAACTTTACGTCATTACAATGACAAAAGTTTTTTTTTGAAAATTGGAGGTTCGAATTAGCAGTTTAGGCATCTGTTTTGCTCTGTCGGTCAGTTGTTTTAAGTTGTTCTCAGGCTTTCAAACATTTGACACATTTTTTTTATTAGGAACAATGGCTGCATCATCTTCTAGGACAGTCAAGAGAAAATACCCTGCTGATGCCACTCCACCCTCTATTATGATGACTGATGGTCCACCCAAATCGGATAAATCTCTAAAGTCTTGGTGGGACACAATGAGTAAAATGCAGAAAGATATAGTCCAGGAGAAGATTGGTTTTCTGACTGATCTTGTGACTAAAACTATTGTCCCGCGGCGAGACTTGGTCAGTGCACTAGTTGGGTTTTGGAACCCAAACCAAAATACCTTCTGTTTTAAGGGGTTTGAGATGACGCCGACCCTCGAGGAAATAGCTGGGCTTCTTAAGTTGGATTTTGAGAAAAAGAATATGATTGCTCCGAGGAAGGTTAATGAGCGTGATTTTTTCAATAATATCAAGCTACGGACGGACCTCTCAATCGCTAGTGTTCGTCAAGGCTGGATTTCATTTGATTACCTTTATGATCGTTTTGGGGCCGATAATGGTTTTAAGAAGTATGGATTTGAGTTCCACGATAAGCTGAAATATGAAGATTGGGTACTCCTCTGTCCTAAGGTCTTTGTGTTCGCTTTGCTAGGGTTGTTGGTTTTCCCACTACCGGATAGAGCGATATCCATTAAGGTCAGCTGGACCATGGCAGCTTTGTATGGTGGAGCACCAGATGCCACTATCATCCCGACGATTCTGGGTAGTATGTTTCATGCTTTGACTCGATGCCACAAGGGAGAGAGCAGTTTCTTCGAGGGGTGTAACCTTCTATTACAGGTCTGGTTCTTGGAGCATGTACGCCCTTGCCCACCTCGTGATATTCTTAGGTGCTGTGACATCGATTATCTTGAATACCATCTCGAACACATCGAGAGGTATAAATTCCCAGGAAGTGAGCCGGATTGGAGGTCTTTCTTGAACTCTCTCACGCCGGACAAGATTTTGTGGCAGTGTAGCTGGTTTCCTAAGAGGGAGGTTGTACACAGATGCGTGGATCGTCCTTTTCTCGTTCTGATGGGTTTGACAGCATCCCAGCCTTATGTTCCTCTGCGTGTACTTAGGCAGTTGGGTCGAAAGCAGGAGATCCCTATAGTTGAGGACATGAGTGCATATGCCTCAGACTATCCTCTCAACCCAGCTACTCTTAGAGGTGAGATCCTGCGCCTGTGGGATACTAGGAGGCACCTCGCAGAAAGCACACAGGTTCAGGATGGACTTAAGGGGGAGGTCGTTCGGGAGTATAAGTTCTGGTATTACCATCAGCCCATACCCAAAGAGATGCCCGCGAGGTCGAGAGCAGGCACGGTTGACACTGAGGCCAGGCTGGATATGCAGGTTCAGCTTGCTAGGCACGAGATTAGGAAGGAATGCCGTGATACCATACAAAGCTTAATTGCAGAGAGGGATGCCGCCAGAGCTGCTCAGTCAGAGAGTGAGGGTTTCGCGCATCAGCACCTAGACACAGTCAGACGACTCCGTGCCATGCACTCACAGGCATTGACAGAGCGGGATGCCGCCAGAGCTGCTCAGGCAGAGAATGAGGGTTTCGAGCATCAGCACCTAGACACAGTCAGACGACTCCGTGTCATGCACTCACAGGCATTGACAGAGCGGGATGCCGACAGGGCAGCTTTGTTGGAAAGCAGGAAAAGGGAAGAGTATCATCGCCAGGATGCCATAGATTCTCGAGCTCGACTTGACAGGGCATTAGAGCAGGGTGAGCAGCTCAGAGGGCTAGCACAGGACCGACTTCGAGATATACAGGCTGCAGGACGGACCATCAGTGTAGCTTATCGGCAAGTTTATGACTCCGCTACATATGTGGCACGGTCCATCGATGAGTATAGGAGGCTTCCCGCAGAGGACATACTCCCACATGTGCTTCCCTTTGTCACTAGAGTTGCGGCAGATTTGAATGGATTGCGTCGTACTTTTGCAGAAGGCCCGCCAGCAGATCCCGTGGAGCCATTTGAGTTCGACCAAGAGGAGCCAGCTGACTTTGTGCCCCAGTCACCCTAGTAGATACATCAGGCCAAGATGACGCAGATTATTGCTTTTTGTCATTTATTTTACATCCTGGCATTGTTGTACTTTATGTCGCTTTTGGATTTGGCATGTTGTAATTTATTTTCACCTTTTTAAGTCATTTGTACGTTCCTTTTGGTCGTGCTCCGGAAGCACTGTATGTACTCTTTCTTTTGAAGTAATGAAAATATTTTGCTTATTTTTATGTGTCAACTCATTTTACCCTCTAGCCTCACTTGAAAAAAAAAAAAAAAAAAAGAAAAGAAAGGAAAAGAAAAGAAAGAAAAAAAAAAAAAGAAAGAAGAGAAAAGAGATCAAATAATACACCTGGGGATCTAATCTAAAGCAATTTGGGATGACGCATAACGACCTTAGGCATTGTTCAGGCCGACGAGCAAGTTCATATTCCATGCTATCTTGTTGCACTAACGTGTTTTGATTTGTTTAGAGCTTGAGCAACTGCCGTGCTGGCCCCACATTCCTATTCCACCAGAATCAAGGGACCACTGCCTGTTCCAGAAGTGGTTGAAGCACCTCTTCAAGAAGACACTCCAGCAACGATGGCCGAAGAAACTGAGAACACTGAGCTGGTTCGCTTGGCTGAACAACAGGCTAAGATGGCCGAGGATTTCACGGCCATGAAAGAAATGATGATGCAACTGGTCCGTAACTTGTCGGCAGTTCAGGCACCTCCTGCTCCGCCAGGTGCTGCTGGTTTCACGGCGAATGCTCAGCCACCAGGGCAAGGGCAATCTGCAATGGCAGAAGACCCCCGTTATCCTCCAGGGTTCGGTCCACATCCAGAAACTGACAACATAGCTGGGCCCTCTACTGTACAACCTGGGGCACAATTCCCACAACATGGACAATATGGCCAAGCCCAAGTTCCTGCCACAGTATTCACTGTTCCTGCAGGACACACATTGCAAAGGTCAAACAGTGACCCACAGTTGAGGGCTCGTGATCAACAATTCGACCAAACCCGGGGTAATGTACTCCGCCCCACTGAGTCGTATGATCATGGACACCACCCAGAATCACATGCTGATGTCGAAAGATTGGGGAAAACAGAAGAGGCTGACTTTGCTCGGAAATTGAAAAGCTTGGAGCAAACTGTGAAAAACATCCAAGGGCAAGGGGGTAAAGCAAGTATTTCATACAAAGACATGTGCTTATTCCCTCATGTGCCATTGCCTGAAGGCTTTGTTGTGCCCAAATTCGATCCGTACACTGGACAAAGTGATCCAAGGATCCATGTGAAGATATACCTTAACAAAATGAGGGGTATCGAGAAGGACGAATTATTGATGGCGTACTTTGCGGACAGTTTGGGAGGACCGGCCACAGAATGGTTTGTGCAACAAGATGTTTCTAAGTGGGTCACCTTTGACGACATGGCCAGCGCTTTCCTGAATCATTATGGCTACAAAATGGAGGCTGCTCCTGATCGTTCTTCTTTGAAGACGATCACAAAGAAACCAGGCGAAAGCTTCAGAGAGTATGCCTATAGGTGGCGCGAACAGGCGGCGCGTGTGAGCCCTTTGATCCCAGACGATAAAATGGTTGAAGAATTCGTCGAAGTACTTGACGAAACATACTATCAGGCGATGGCCTCTGCCCTTGGGAAGCAATTTAGTGAAGCAGTAAAAATTGGGGAGATGATTGAGAGAGGAATCAAAGCAGGCAAGATTGTTAGCCAAACAGCTTTGAGAGCCACGACCCAAGCGTTGCAATCAGGGTCAGGTACTTATGGGAAGAAGAAAGAGAAAAAAGATGAGGTGGCAATGGTTGGTCCTGGACCGAGAAGAAATGATGGGAGATACAACGTCCGTCAAGGGTATATTCAGGCACCCCCGCCACAACAATTCTATCCGACTCACGGCCAACAATTTGCCATGCCGCAGTTCTCATTCCCTGTAAATGCAGCATCTTATGCTCAGCCGCTATCTGGTCCACAATGGCGTCCACCCCCTGCTCCAGTCCAATATAACAATCAACAGGCACATACTCAATTTTAGGCTCACCAGGAGATGCCTTATCGGCCACGAGGTCCGCAGGGTTTTCGTCCAAACATGCAACAGAGAAACATGCAACAAGAGAAAAGGCAGTTCACCCCACTGGGGGAGACTTACACTAATTTGTTTGAAAAGTTGCAACAAGCCAATCTGTTGAAGCCAATCCCGGGAAAAGTGAACCCCAATGGAAGAGTTGATCATTCACGCCATTGTGCGTTTCATTCTGGAGCACCAGGACACGACACAGAATCCTGCTGGGAACTCAAAAAGGTAATCCAGGCAATGATAGACAATAACCAGATAAAAGTCGTGGGGGATGAAACACAAAATGTGAATCAAAATCCTTTACCAGCCCATGATGTTCAAAACAACGTACACATGGTAGGGATGGTATGCATAGAAGAGGACTTGAAAGGGAAAGCCGCCAAGCAGATTGTGGCAGTTGGTTCCTCTCCAGACATCAAAGGCCCTGAGCCATTTATTGTTGTAATCAGGGGAAAGTCAAGTGCGTCTTTTGTCAATAAAGCAAAGCAAGATACTGCTGTTGAGCCAAGTTTCACAATTCCGGCTGCAAAGCAGGAAAAAGTTCGTGACAGTGCACCAACATTTATTGTGCAAGGGGCATCATGCCAGAAAACTCCGGTCTTCGAGGTTAAGGCAAAGAAGTGTGAACCGGTTATCATCACTCAAGCAGCACAACTCCCTGTCAAAAGTACAAAGGCTGTTCCTTGGAACTACAACAAGACAATTGTGTCTTACAACGGGAAAGAAATCATGGAGGTTGCTGCAGATGTAAATGGTCTAACCCGGTCCGGGAGATGTTTTACCCCGGAAGAATTGAGAAAGGCAAAGCCAGGTCGAGAAGACCAAGGACCCATCAAAGAGCCTGTGTCTGAGAAAGAAGCTGAAGAATTTTTGAAGAAAATGAGATCGACAGATTATTCTATCGTCGAGCAATTGAGAAAGACTCCAGCTCAGATATCACTCTTGTCTCTACTTATGAACTCTGAAGCACATCGCAATGCACTGTTGAAGATATTGAATGAGGCCTACATTCCTGAACAAACTACTGTGGCTAATCTAGAAGCACTTGCTGGCAGAGTATTTGAGACTAATCGTGTGATGTTCACCGATGAGGAGCTGCCAGCAGAAGGAACCGGTCATAATCGAGCGCTTCATGTCTCAGTTAAGTGTGAAGACTCCTATGTCACACGTGTTCTAATAGATGGCGGCGCAGGATTGAATATTTGCCCTCTGTCTACACTGAAGAGTCTAAGGGTGGATATGAGCAAAATCAGGGCAAGTTCCTCTGCTGTTCGTGCTTTTGATGGTGGAGTTCGAGAATATTTGGGCATCATCAATCTTGAGTTAACCATTGGTCCCGCTACCTTCAGCATTGAGTTCCAAGTCATGGAAACGGATGCATCGTACAATCTGTTATTGGGCCGACCATGGATTCACATGGCTTGTGCAGTACCATCCACAGTTCATCAGGTGGTCAAGTTTACTTGGGATAATCAAGCTGTCGTGGTTTATGGAGAGGATGACTCACAGTTTAACAATAGCCTGGACGTACCAGCCCTTGAAGCCGTCACTACACGCCCGACCATCATGTATCAAACCTCCGATGTGGTGTATGTGGAAAAAGTAACAGAAGGGAAACCTATACCCATCCCAAGAGTGTCAGAGACGTCTATCATGATGGCGTCCGAAATGTTAAAGCATGGTTTCCAATTTGGAAAGGGTTTGGGAGCATCACTACAAGGCAGGGTAAATCCAGTTTATCCAAATGGTGTGCAAGGCACGTGGGGACTAGGTTTCAAGCCGAAAGCAACTGATCGCAAGCAAGCAAAGAAAAAGAAGTCGGAAGTTTGGTCTCTCCCAAAGCCAATTCCGTGTCTCGCTCAGTCTTTTGTGGGTTATGTTATGAAACCAAAGGTTATCGCTACAGATGTCAGCACAGTGGAAGACAATCAGGAGGCACCATTTGATCTAGGTGGCATTTTTGAAATCTGCATGGTACAGCCGGGTGAAGGCTCCAGTAACGCTTCAATTCAGTACATTGGCCCGGACGTGCACCTGACTAACTGGAATGCAACTCCCTTCCCCATCAGGAAGGGGTCTTGGTAGACTGTTGTTTTACAGTTTTCTTTTGAATACACTTGGATATTCTAAGGGTTGTATGCCAAGTGTATTATTTTGCTCATATTTCCTTTTGTAATTCAAACCCTTTTTCATTAATGAAAGGCCAAGAGCCAAGCTTTACTTCAATCTCTGTTCATATTCCTAATTTTATTCTATTTTTGTTTATCTGTAGTGATATATCTGCTGGTCCTGATATCATGACATGTTCAAGGAACTTATCGTCCGTCCAGGGACCACAATCTGATTTTGGCTCCATAACCATAGTTGAGGTTGAAAGTGACGAAGAAAACATTGAGGAATCTGTTAATGAGATCGAATATGACGGGGAACAGGCAGATTTTGAGATAGGCCTGGAAGTTGAACGCCATGAGGGCAAGCCTAAACCCAATTTGGCTGACACAGAGGATGTTAATCTTGGGAGCCCTGATGACGTGAGGGAAACTAAGATAAGCATGCATGCCCTACCTGAAGTGAAGAATGATATTCGGAAAGTGCTCTTTGAATATCGAGATGTTTTTGCATGGTCGTATGATGAGATGCCGGGTTTGAGTTCTGAATTGATAGTCCACGAATTGCCAATTCAACCCGGTTTCCCTCCAGTGAGACAAATGCAACGGAAGTTCAAAACTGATATGATCAAGAAAATCCATGATGAAATAATGAAACAGCTAGATGCAAAAGTGATTCAATCGGTTCAGTACACTACTTGGGTTGCAAATGTTGTTCCGGTTCCTAAGAAGGATGGAAAAACAAGGATATGTGTCGACTATCGAGATTTGAACAAGGCGAGTCCCAAAGACAATTTCCCGTTGCCTAATATTCACACTCTCGTAGATAATTGTGCCAAACATGAGATACAATCCTTTGTTGACTGCTATGCCGGATACCACCAAATCCAGATGGATGAAGATGATGCATACAAAACGGCATTCACTACGCCTTGGGGAACTTATTGCTATAGAGTGATGCCATTTGGTTTGAAAAATGCTGGGGCAACCTACGTGAGGGCTATGACTGCCATTTTCCATGATATGATGCATAAAGAAATAGAAGTGTACGTGGATGATGTGATTATCAAGTCTAGAACTGCTGAAGACCACGTGAGAGATCTCAGAAAGTTCTTTGAAAGGCTCCGTAGGTACAATCTGAAGCTGAATCCAGCCAAGTGTGCATTTGGTGTGCCTGCTGGAAAATTGTTGGGTTTCATTGTTAGCAGGCGAGGTATTGAATTGGATCCCGCAAAGATCAAAGCAATACAAGAACTACCTCCGCCTCGAACCAAGAAGGATGTTAAAAGCTTTCTAGGCAGGTTGAATTACATCAGTAGGTTCGTTGCTCAACTTACCACAATATGTGAGCCGATCCTCAAGTTGTTGAAAAAGAATGCATCGATTGCATGGACCGAGGAGTGCCAAGAAGCCTTTGACAAGATCAAGCAATACTTGTCAAATCCTCCTGTTTTGGTTCCGCCCGAGCCTGGACGACCGTTATTTTTGTACTTGTCAGTCAACGAAAACTCTTTTGGTTGTGTACTGGGGCAACATGATGCCTCGGGAAAGAAAGAACAGGCCATTTATTATCTGAGCAAGAAGTTCACAGATTGTGAGGCCAGATACACTTTGTTGGAAATGACGTGTTGTGCCCTAACTTGGGTTGCACAAAAGTTGAAACATTATCTTTTGTCCTATACCACTTATCTGATTTCCCGGATGGATCCATTGAAGTACATATTTCAAAAGCCAATGCCAACTGGCAAGCTTGCAAAATGGCAGATCCTGCTCACAGAATTTGACATAGTTTACGTCACCAGAACTGCAATGAAAGCTCAAGCCTTAGCTGATCATTTGGCTGAGAATCCGGTTGATGATGATTACGAGCCATTGAAGACTTACTTCCCTGATGAGGAGGTAGATGTGCTTGAAGAGTTGATTAACGAAGAAGAGCACGTGTGGAAAATGTACTTTGACGGTGCTTCTAACTCAAAAGGTCATGGCATTGGAGCAGTCCTCATCTCTCCCACGGGACATTATTACCCGGCAGCTGCCCAACTCCGCTTCAGTTGCACTAATAACACATCTGAGTATGAAGCTTGCATAATGGGTTTGCGTATGGCTCTAGACATGGACATCAAAGAATTGCTGGTGATCGGAGATTCAGATCTTTT
Organism: Petunia axillaris subsp. axillaris; assembly: GCA_029990575.1. Taxonomy (NCBI): domain Eukaryota; kingdom Viridiplantae; phylum Streptophyta; class Magnoliopsida; order Solanales; family Solanaceae; genus Petunia; species Petunia axillaris. The sequence continues at coordinate 63,164,844 of JARKNS010000009.1, forward strand.
GATACGCCAAATGAAGGGTGAATGGGAGACCCGAGATCTTAAGTTGATCATGTACAAGCAGTGTATGGACGATCTTCGCCAAAAGTTCGATGTTCTAAAGTTTAGACATGTTCTCAGAATACATAATGAGCTGGCTGACGCATTGGCTACATTAGCCTCAATGCTTGTCCATCCTGATAAAGCCCATATTGATCCATTAGAGATTCAGGTCCAAAGCCAACATGCATACTGCAATGTGGTTGAAGAAGAAATTGACGGTCAACCGTGGTACTTTGATGTCAAGAATTTCCTTCAAGATGGGACGTATCCTCCATTGGCGGAAAACAATCAAAAGAGAACCCTTCGACGACTAGCAAGTGGTTTCTTTTTGAGTGGCGGAGTGGTGTACAAAAGGACACCCGATTTGGGATTGTTAAGATGTTTGGATGCAACTGAAGCCACGAAAATTCTCAATGACATGCATTCGGGGATCTGCGGACCCCACATGAGCGGGCACGTGCTAGCTAAGAAAGTACTCAGAGCGGGATACTTCTGGCTTACCATGGAACATGATTGCATTACTTTTGTGCGAAAGTGTCATCAATGCCAAGTACACGGTGATTTGATACATTCACCTCCTTTAGAGTTGCACACAATGTCAGCCCCGTGGCCTTTTACAGCATGGGGGATGGATGTTATCGGGCCTATCGAACCAAGAGCATCGAATGGGCACAGATTCATTTTGGTTGCAATAGATTATTTCACCAAATGGGTTGAGGCTGTCACTCTCAAGTCCGTGACCAAGAAAGCCGTGGTGGATTTCGTTCATTCTAACATTATTTGTCGCTTTGGTATCCCAAGTACCATCATCACTGATAATGCGGCAAATCTGAACAGTCATTTAATGAATGACGTGTGTGAAAGATTCAAGATCATGCACCGAAATTCCACGCCTTACCGACCGAAGGCAAATGGTGCGGTTGAAGCAGCCAATAAGAATATCAAGAAGATCCTTAGGAAAATGATACAAGGATCTCGTGATTGGCATGAGAAGTTGTCTTTTGCTTTGCTTGGTTACCGCACAACTGTGCGCACTTCCATAGGTGCAACCCCGTATTCATTGGTATATGGAACTGAAGCAGTCATACCCGCTGAAGTTGAAATACCATCTCTCAGAATCATTGTGGAAGCAGAAATTGAGGACACAGAATGGGTCAAAACCCGATTAGAACAGTTGTCATTCATTGATGAAAAGAGGCTCAATGCAGTTTGTCATGGTCAATTGTATCAGCAAAGAATGGCCCGAGCCTACAACAAGAAAGTGCGCCTGCGCGACTTGAAAGAAGGGCAATTAGTCTTGAAAAGAATCTTTCCTCATCAGGAAGAAGCTAGAGGGAAATTCGCTCCAAATTGGCAAGGGCCATACCTGGTAAAGAAAGTATTGCCAAATGGCGCCTTGTACCTTACAGATCCGGAAGGCAAGACAACTGAAATACCCGTCAATGCAGACGCGGTCAAGAGGTACTACATTTGACTCCAAGATGGCTTTCAAATCGGGATGAATGCAAGACTTTTGTTCTCTTTTGCTATCCCAAAATGTATCCCTTATTAGCACTTTGAACATTGTACTTTCGAGACATGTTCTCCGTTTGGAATCAATGTAATTGTACCAAAATGAAATGAAACTGAAAAGCATCAAAAGAAACCTGGGCATTTGCCTAGAGCTACGTCTGACCTGATTCCTCTCAAAAGGATACGTAGGCAACCATTCTGGTGCGGTCGCAATAAGAAAAAATTCCTCTCTCCCTGTTCATATTGACGCAAAACTTGCCTCCAAGTTTGCGGCCAACATCAAAGGAAATTTAGATCCCCCTTTTCATGCTAAACTGGGGCAGAAGTTTGTTTTTATTTTATTTCATAAATAAAATAAAATAAAAACAAACTTCTATCATTTTTGTATCATCTATTCACATTTTTCAAGAGATGTTGGTGTTGTAAATTGAATTGAAAAAAGAAAAAAAGAAAAAAAAGAAAAAAAAAGAGAAAAGAAAGAAGTCTTGTCGGTGAAAACCTGAGAAGGCGCCGCAAGACAAACAGTGAGGAAAAAGATCAAAGAGAGAGGCTAGTTGGCGAAAACTCGAAAGGGCGCTACTAGTCGACTTGAGAGTCACCTCAACTTGGTTATGGTTTGATATCTTCCGTGGATCAACTCTCAACAAACAAGTGGCACTGGTCGGACGAGGTCATCCAAGATACATGTCATGATCATCAAGGCCGCCAGTATATTGCCAGATAAGTTTCCCTTTTCAGAAAGACGTTCTCTGTCCAAACGACTTTCGCCCTTAAACTTTTTTTTTTTTATCCCATTTGTACATCTTGCCTCACCATTAATTCTTCGCCCTTTCGGCGCTAACCTCCCATGAGCAACAAAAGAAAATTGCAAAACTCTGTCTTACAGGATTCAGGTTTAATTCCAGCGAGCAGGGCACACCCTCGGCAATGGGAAAGTTCTCAGCAAGTCATGATCAACATTGATAATTGGAGCCCAGCACGGCACATCAGGCCGGAAGGACGACATACCAAAATTGTATCATGAAGAGTGGATACGTTTGGGAGAAGCTTTAGGCGTTGTTCATCCCACAGTACTGTGAAGAATAGAACAAGAGTCACTAAGCTTATTTGCAAGATCCGAAACAGGATGTATCCACGATGCAGAAAGTAAGTGTGACATTTGCTATGTTGCTAAGAAAGAGCTAGGACCACTTGAACTGGGATAGTTGCGCTAGATGTCAGACGGAACTCCATTCTCTCTTCGAGTCAATTCCCGCTAAAACACAATGTCATTTCTTTTCCATATCAAGATCTGCTAAAAGATAGCGATCATTTATTTTTCGAGTCAGTTCGCTCAAAGATAGCGTCATTTCTTTTCCATATCAAGATCTGCTAAAAGATAGCGATCATTTCTTTTTCGAGTCAGTTCGCTCAAAGATAGCGTCATTTCTTTTCCGTGTCAAGATCTGCTAAAGATAGCGATCATTTCTTTTCGAGTCAGTTCGCTCAAAGATAGCGTCATTTCTTTTCCATATCAAGATCTGCTAAAAGATAGCGATCATTTCTTTTTCGAGTCAGTTCGCTCAAAGATAGCGTCATTTCTTTTCCGTGTCAAGATCTGCTAAAGATAGCGATCATTTCCTTTTCGAATCAGTTTGCTCAAAGATAGCTTCATTTCTTTTCCATATCAAGATCTGCTAAAAGATAGCGATCATTTCCTTTTCGAGTCAGTTCGCTCAAAGATAACGTCATTTCCTTTCAATGTCAAGATCTGCTAAAAGATAGCGATCATTTCCTTTTCGAGTCAGTTCGCTCAAAGACAGCGTCATTTCCTTTCCATGTCAAGATCTGCTAAAAGATAGCGATCATTTCCCTTTCGAGTCAGTTCGCTCAAAGATAGCGTCATTGCCTTTCAATGTCAAGATCTGCTAAAAGATAGCGATCATTTCCTTTTCGAGTCAGTTTCGCTCAAAGATAGCGTCATTTCCTTTCAATGTCAAGATCTGCTAAAAGATAGCGATCATTCCCTTTTCGAGTCAGTTCGCTCAAAGATAGCGTCATTTCCTCTCCATATCAAGATCTGCTAAAAGATAGCGATCATTTCCTTTTCGAGTCAGTTTCGCTCAAAGATAGCGTCGTTTCTTTTCCATATCAAGATCGTTAAAAGATAGCGATCATTTCCCTTTTCGAGTCAGTCTCGCTCAGAGATAGTGTCATTTCCTTTCTATGTCAAGATCTGCTAAAAGATAGCGATCATTTTCCTTTCAAGACAGTTTTGCTAGAAGATAGCACTCACATGTAGTTCAAGTCATTTGCGCTCAAAGATAGCAACCACTCCCTTTCAAGTTAGTCCTGCTCGAAGATAGCGACCATCCCCAGCTTCAAGTCAAGACCTGTTTGAAACAGATGCGACCATTTCAAATTTCAGATGGTGCTTGCCCATACAACGGGCGATGGAGTTTGTCTTTCAAGCCGAGATTTACCTCAAAGAAGCATGAAGAGTAGTCTAGGAATTGTAATTTTACATTTTTCCTTGTATTTCCATCCCTTGTAAAGCAATGACCACCAGCAAGCGACCAGTAATCAGCAGCGACAGCCTTTGTGTGCCTAAGAGTGTCTAGTATCAGCCCCAAGTGTGTCTAGAAGAGTCTTTAGTCTGTCTTAGTAGTCTAGAGTGTCTAGCTTGTCTTAGTGAGTCTAGAAGAGTCTAGTGTCTGTTTGAATGCGGTAGTCCCCAGCTACCGCACGTGAGGAACTACACTGACCTGATTCCTTAGTCCGGGGATATGTAGGTAACTTTGTTCTCGGTTAGAACCGAAATTCAAGGTACGGTCACCATTTTGAAAAGCATGCTCTCGGCTAGAACCGAAAAGCCAAAATTAGTTGTCGATTACTTCTTTGTCCGAAAACTTTTCGTGTTCCCGAACAAAGAGGGGCAGCTGTAATCACCTAATTTTGGCTAAATTTGTCTTAATTAGGACGTTAAAATTTGAGAATTAACAAAAAATTACTTGTTATATGTTTAATTATAATCTATGTTTAATTGTGATATTTAGTGTGGATTATGTGATCTTATGTTGATTAATTTTGGGTGTAGTTCCTTTTAAGTGGCCAGTTGTAAAAAATATACAGCCCAAAATACAAGCCCGGCAGCCCATATGTATAACCCAAGCCCATACTCACTAACTATATAAGCCAAACATAACATTTTTGCTCATTTTTTACACAAAAATCAGAAGTTAGGGCCAATATGTTGAAATTTTCACTCTCCTTGCCGGAAATCGCTCCGCCGTTGGTCCGCCGTGGCCCCGCCACTGCTCCGCCGCCGGCCACCACCTCCGGTGGCCGGAAAAATACAAAAGTTATACCAATCGACTCCTCTCGTCCTCCCCATGCCATTCCTCAACTTAGTTTCTTCAAAATCTAAGCAGTTCGTCGTAGATCGGACTTTGAAAAGCGGGCTCCGGCGACTATTTGACTTCCTCCGATGAACCCATACATTTTTGGACTCCTCTCGCTATCCTCAACTCGATTATGAAGGTATTTTTTCCAAACCTCCATTTTTTTTTCTCTTTCCCTTCGCGCTGCCCGTTTCCTTTTTTGTTCTTTTTCCCGTTTTCTGGTTTCTTTCTCCTTCTTTCTTCTTATTTTCTTCTCCGTTTCTGTTTTTGATGTTTGTTTGGAGGGGGTGGTGGAGATTATTTGGTGATGAAGGGGCTGATTTTCTGAGATGATGGCGGGGTTGTGGTGATTTTGTTTGCTGAAGCAGTGGGAGTATTGAGGCTGCGATGATTAGGCTGTGATGATGATTGTTTGGTGATAGTTTGCTTGGCAGTGCAGTGAGCAATAGTCACGGTAACAAGCAGGCTTGGTAGCGTATGGTTGATGCTGTTTAGTGAAGCCGCGTTTGATGTCGAGGCAGTGGGAGTCGAAGCGAAGCAGAAACAGTGGCAGCGAAGCATCCTTGGCGTCGTCGATTAGCTTGACAACGGTCAGATTATAGTGAATCCCTATTCCTATTTCCTGTTTGTTAGCTTGTCATGTTTAGTATCTTGGTAGTTCTTATGTTTAGTGTAGTTATAAAAAATTTCTGAGTATGGCCATGTATTGCTTGTTTTGCTTATAAATCAAAGGATGAAAACAAAGTTGGTTCACTGTTTTGTTCTCTCCCTATGAACTTGAAAATCAGTTTCTTGGCTTTCAAAGAGTTAGACAATCAGATTGTTTCCTTGCTTTCTTCGTTTGATTAGCTAGTTTAGTTTAGAAAGTAGAAGTGCTCAAATGATCGACATAGTTTTGTCATGGAAAACAAGTTTCCAAAAGCGATTCAATGTGTGAAAATTGGCATATGTATGTTTATTATCCAGTTCTTAATGTGAGGTTTGAAGAAACATGTTCTTTGTTTGGTTAGTATAGCATGTCTGTCCCCATTTGTTTTAGTTTAGCTCAAACCTGTAAAAATTTAACATTTTTCTTGTATGTGGGTTCCTGGTTTATTAGTTTTAGTGCATGAATTGTTAACAAAAATGGTTGTTATTGTTAAATTTATTTGCTTAACTCTACATTTGAAATGTCCAGCGTTTAGGTTGTCTTAGGGAAGGAATGTATGGATCTGAGGGTTCAAGTAGTCATTTGTTTGGCAACTTTGAACTCAATTGAGTTGGAACTCAACCATGGAATGAGTTTTGCTAAGTTTAGTTTTGTCTGCTTTGGTTTTGGACTAAGTGTAAGTTTAGTTAGGAAATATAACTTAGTTTGGAACCTGGTTGCATTAGTTTTGTTTTAGGCTTAGTCTTGGGACTGATTATTTGGTCTAGTTTGATCCTTGGACTTTCTAGTCTATGTAATGAGTATTGGGGGTCCTTTTAGAGGACCCTACTTGTAGTATTTCAGCTTTTGGAAGCTGTTTGGTAGCTGAAACAGTCCTCTACAGCTGCTGTACTTTTTGCTTGAAAAATGGGACTAAAAGCACTCAAGTGTAGGGTGTGGGCTTGTACTTTTGTACAAGTCCACACCCCACCTTTTGGCTCTCAATTTCAGCCATAAATAGGGCCATTTAATGCCCTTATTACACCCCCAACTACCAGCTGAAAATAGAAGGGGAACCTGCTGAAACTGACCAAAAAAAAGAGAGCAAAAAAAAAGGGTAGTAGAAAACTTGAGAAAGTACATTGTTTAAAAAAGGGTTTAGAACCAAAAGAACTCAAACTTAAGAGTCTTTTGGGGTATAAACTTCAGGGTTGGAGTCAAGCTTAAGGTTAAAAAGAGGCTGTTTCAGTTTGCCTGTTGTGTTGCTTTTCAAATTTGCTTGCTGGTGTTGTTTCTTCCACATTAGGTAACTTTTTGCCTTCTTTCTTCATTATTGTCATGGTATGATATTTGAGAATATATTTATATGGCCTCTGTTGTGATGAGAATTATTATATAGAATGTTTGTTCCTCTATTGACCAACTGGTGTATGTTCTGGTATTTTTTTTCAAAAGCCAAAATATATACAAAAAAAATGTGTATTAAAATTGGACATGGTGTGATGAGAAAATTATATGCCTCAGAAAAAATGGAATTGCTAGACAGTTTGTCTTAAAACTTTGATGGCTGATGCACTTCAGTTCCTACTTGTCTCTTATCATATGGTACCAACGCCAGAAACATCTCATTTTTTCTTTAAAAAGCTCTTCAACATAAAATTTGATTAATATAGTAGTTTAAATATTCTCCTACTCTAACTAAAACTATGCATGTCAATGATATTGTGTATGTAATCATTCTTATCCTAATGGTCCTTGTTTTCTAATGCTCATTCGTTAAAGCACTTTCCATGTTTTACTGAAAGTACATTTATTATGACTTACGTACATGCTCCTAATACCTTAACTAAGAGATACTCATATAGAACTCAAACTTATGATGATGATGTCGCAATAAAAGGCACAACATATTCTTGCTTGGAGTTATCATTCATTGTCCACTTCAACTCATGGTGCAGTTTCTATGTTTAGTATATAATTTTTTCATGTTATGCCAACCATATTGTTCACTTCACCAAAAACATTCCCTTGGCTATGTCAAGAAAATTAAAAATAGATATGTTACTTTTCAACAAATTTTGGGGCCCCGAAACGTAATAAGCTTGGTTGCATTGGGCCACTTTAATCATAAATGGGTGCTTGGCAAATTTAGTATCAATTAATAGTTGATTAGGCAAAACTAAATAGGAGCGAGAGGAGTTTTTCTACGATTTAGTTTAATGATAAGTATGACTCGTGGTCTGCTTATCAGGCTAAAAAGAAATTAATTCTATTAAACTCGTTTTTTTTTGTTAAGCAATAAAAATATAAAAAGATATGATAATTTGTGCGAATAATTTTTACGGAAGCTTATTTATGCAAACAGGTTTAACCCATTTATGATTTTTAGCAAACAACTCACCTTTTATTAATAGTCTCGAGGAAGTCAATAAAATTCTTTTTTAAATAGACCAGTCCTCTGTGAGGTTGGATAAGAACAACACTTTTAATTTTTCTTAAATCAAAGCACAAATTCAAATCAACGGCATAAAAATAATACAACCATATTTAATAAATTAAAATTGCGACAATAAAGCAACTGTGCTCGGCACAGGACTCGAGGGTGCCTTACACCTTCCCGAGAGTCAACTGAGAACCTTACCCGAATCTCTCAACGCAGACCATTAGACGAGTCAGAGGTGTTCCAAGGTACCTTTGGTGACTTGGCACACCTTAAACTATGTCAAGTGGCGACTCCGAGTTCTCTAAATAATTTTGTACCTTTTTGAACACCAGTCACGAGCCTTTAAATAAATAAACTCGCATCCGGCAGTTAATAATAAATTAATTTTTAGGGCGTGACACTGATGGTCCGTCCTGCAGCCTGTATATCTCGAAGTCGGTCCTGTGCTAGCCCTCTGAGCTGCTCACCCTGCTCTAATGCCCTGTCAAGTCGAGCTCGAGAATCTATGGCATCCTGGCGATGATACTCTTCCCTTTTCCTGCTTTCCAACAAAGCTGCCCTGTCGGCATCCCGCTCTGTCAATGCCTGTGAGTGCATGGCACGGAGTCGTCTGACTGTGTCTAGGTGCTGATGCGCGAAACCCTCACTCTCTGCCTGAGCAGCTCTGGCGGCATCCCGCTCTGTCAATGCCTGTGAGTGCATGACACGGAGTCGTCTGACTGTGTCTAGGTGCTGATGCGCGAAACCCTCACTCTCTGACTGAGCAGCTCTGGCGGCATCCCTCTCTGCAATTAAGCTTTGTATGGTATCACGGCATTCCTTCCTAATCTCGTGCCTAGCAAGCTGAACCTGCATATCCAGCCTGGCCTCAGTGTCAACCGTGCCTGCTCTCGACCTCGCGGGCATCTCTTTGGGTATGGGCTGATGGTAATACCAGAACTTATACTCCCGAACGACCTCCCCCTTAAGTCCATCCTGAACCTGTGTGCTTTCTGCGAGGTGCCTCCTAGTATCCCACAGGCGCAGGATCTCACCTCTAAGAGTAGCTGGGTTGAGAGGATAGTCTGAGGCATATGCACTCATGTCCTCAACTATAGGGATCTCCTGCTTTCGACCCAACTGCCTAAGTACACGCAGAGAAACATAAGGCTGGGATGCTGTCAAACCCATCAGAACGAGAAAAGGACGATCCACGCATCTGTGTACAACCTCCCTCTTAGGAAACCAGCTACACTGCCACAAAATCTTGTCCGGCGTGAGAGAGTTCAAGAAAGACCTCCAATCCGGCTCACTTCCTGGGAATTTATACCTCTCGATGTGTTCGAGATGGTATTCAAGATAATCGATGTCACATCACCTAAGAATATCATGAGGTGGGCAAGGGCGTACATGCTCCAAGAACCAGACCTGTAATAGAAGGTTACACCCCTCGAAGAAACTGCTCTCTCCCTTGTGGCATCGAGTCAAAGCATGAAACATACTACCCAGAATCGTCGGGATGATAGTGGCATCTGGTGCTCCACCATACAAAGCTGCCATGGTCCAGCTGACCTTAATGGATATCGCTCTATCCGGTAGTGGGAAAACCAACAACCCTAGCAAAGCGAACACAAAGACCTTAGGACAGAGGAGTACCCAATCTTCATATTTCAGCTTATCGTGGAACTCAAATCCATACTTCTTAAAACCATTATCGGCCCCAAAACGATCATAAAGGTAATCAAATGAAATCCAGCCTTGACGAACACTAGCGATTGAGAGGTCCGTCCGTAGCTTGATATTATTGAAAAAATCACGCTCATTAACCTTCCTCGGAGCAATCATATTCTTTTTCTCAAAATCCAACTTAAGAAGCCCAGCTATTTCCTCGAGGGTCGGCGTCATCTCAAACCCCTTAAAACAGAAGGTATTTTGGTTTGGGTTCCAAAACCCAACTAGTGCACTGACCAAGTCTCGCCGCGGGACAATAGTTTTAGTCACAAGATCAGTCAGAAAACCAATCTTCTCCTGGACTATATCTTTCTGCATTTCACTCATTGTGTCCCACCAAGACTTTAGAGATTTATCCGATTTGGGTGGACCATCAGTCATCATAATAGAGGGTGGAATGGCATCAGCAGGGTATTTTCTTTTGACTGTCCTAGAAGATGATGCAGCCATTGTTCCTAATAAAAAAAATGTGTCAAATGTTTGAAAGCCTGAGAACAACTTAAAACAACTGACCGACAGAGCAAAACAGATGCCTAAACTGCTAATTCGAAACTCCAATTTTCAAAAAAAAACTTTTGTCATTGTAATGACGTAAAGTTGACCCTAAGAGAATCGAAAAATTTTGCCATCATAACGGCATCAGGACTGACTCCAGGAAATTACCAACATTGGTATTTAGATGTAATTTATGAAAGAAAAAATTCGACGTTACAACGACGCCACATTGACATCAAAACAAAATTTCATTTCCAGTGATGAACACTACAGTACTTTTGCAAAAATTTTCCGGCATAACGACGTGAAAAAAAACTGGACCTCAAAAACTCCCAACATCGGTATACGAGCCTTTTTCTAAAAATTCGCCATTATAACGGCGTAAAAACTGACGCGAAAAATTTTTGACTTTCTAACTACTAAGTATGTACATATTTTTTTTTGTAAAATTTTCGTCATTATAACGACACAAACTGACATATACAAAAGACGGCAAACACTGACGTTTTTTAAAAAAATTTGCCATTACAGCAGTATGACTCAATTTTATAAAAATAGCAAAACATTTACATTTAAAACATAAAATTCAACCTCTTCCTCACTTTTCCTTTCATTTTTCTCTTCTTTTTTTTTTCTATTTTTTTTTTTCTTTTGAAATCCGTCTCTCCCCAACTTGGTCAGCATAACAACCTTTCCTAATCGCATGCAACACATAGAATGCTTTTTTCAGACAAATCTCTCCCGGGAAGTGGGTCCCGTTCAGACAACAGGTGGTCAACCTAGACAAGTGCAATACCGGTGTATCGCACCTCATTAAGTCGGATATGATGCAGATAATTGGGCCTAAAGGTTTAACTCTAAGTGACACAACTTACTCAGTGTCTAGACTGGCTGAAAACCCGGTGGACAAACCGGGCGGAAAGCGCATCAGGGCCATCCGGAGACAGTGTGTCCGGCCTAAAACCCCGTCACGCCTTCCTCCTAAATCATGGGTAATTTAGTAAGAAAGTCCCAGATGCCACAAGCAATCTGGTAAGTGTACGTGTGTGTGTGTTTCAGAGACTCAGAGGGTTGCGGAGGAAGACAGTTTATATATACAGTTCAACAATATCAAAGCAGTAACATTCAACTTTTCAGGTGATAACGGCAATAAAATAACAACCAAATATTTAATAAATTAAAACATGCGACAATTTATCAAAGCCGGAGATTCTAGTTTTCACTAGTTATTCCCCAGCGGAGTCGCCAAGCTGTCACGCCCTAAAAATTAATTTATTTGTTATTAACTGCGCGGGTGCGAGTTTATTTATTTAAAGGCTCGTGACTGGTGTTCAAAAAAGGTACAAATTTATTAAGAGAACTCGGAGTCGCCACTTGACATAGTTTAAGGTGTGCCAAGTCACCAGAAGGTACCTTGGAACACCTTTGACTCGTCTAATGGTCTGCGTTTAGAGATTCGGGTAAGGTTCTCAGTTGACTCTCGGGAAGGTATTAGGCACCCTCGAGTCCTGTGCCGAGCACAGTTGCTTTATCGTCGCAGTTTTAATTTATTAAATATGGTTGTTATATTTTATCGTTCATTTAAAGTTACGCTTTGATTGTTCGAAACCGAAATCGCGTCAAGTAACCCACAAGGTATACTTGGAAAAAAAATTTATATATTTCTTTTACTTTTTGCCTAATAAGTAGATCACAAATCATACTTATCTATTTGCCTAATCGTATAAAATAAATATCAGTTTAAAAAGCTTAACAGGACCGGAAGCCAAATGATTCTATAAAAATTGGTGGCTATGTATCAAAGTAATGACTGTTTATTCACGACTTAATTTGGTAGACTGTTTTAATTTTTGGGAAATTTTCAAAAATAGGCAGCCCACTACCCAAAATTACAAATAGGAGGCCATATTTTTTTTTTTCATGCATAGCACCCACCCCTAAAATTACAAATTTTAGCACTCCTTCATAAAAAACACCCTAGCTATCAAATTTTCCCCTCCCCAGCCACTAAGCCACCGGCACACACCTTCCCCCGCCAATGGTGTCATTACTTTTTTGTATTTTACTGAATTTATGTTGTTTATTGCGTCTAAATCATTGCTTTGGACAAGTTTATACACACAAATCTCCCTCTAAAAATTAAATTATACATGAATATACATATATAAATATGTAGCAATGAGAGAAATACAAAAATATACACAAAAAAAGTAAAAAATTATATAAACATCCTTAATATACAGATTTATTCACTCGCATATACATATTTATACAAATTTATACAATTTTATACATTGTATAAATTTGTATAAAATTGTATAAACTTGTATAAACTTGCGGCGACTGCTATTTCGGGAAAAGGGTGACAGCTCGGATAAGATTCGAAAATATGGGCCATTTTTGGTAATTTTCGTCTTTTGCTTGTCTTTTATTGTAATTATCCCTTAATTTTTTGTAAAGAAAGGATGTGGACCGGTTCATTTTGCGAAAATGAGCCGTCTAGAAGTTGTCTTGCAAGATTGTACATTTTTTATATTTTATCAAAATTTTTAAACTGTCGTGCGTAATACTTTTTTTTGGAGATAAATCTTAAAACTTGTTAAGTAGCCAACTTTAACAAAAGATTGGCATATATAAGCAAAGTCACCTTCACAAAAGAGTGACACATGCTAATATCAACTCAATTACAATTTTAGGTACTCTTGCGCACATGGTTCTTTTCAGCATTTGGTTTCACCTTTCAACCTGTTTTTTTTTTTAGAATTCATGGTTTGCATAGTTGTATCAATTTATTGAAATAGCCAGATTTGCCCATTTGAATTAACACTGCACTTATATCCTATTTCTTTGCCTAACCATTTCAGATTTAAAAAAATTTTAGAATTTGCAAATATGACCAGTTTACAGAAATAGCCCTATATTACAGAAATGGCCAGAATTCAACATTTTTTCCAATTTTTCGATGGTTAAAGAACCTAAATTTGCCTAATATTTAACATTCTGTCCAGATTTTTAAGTTTGCACAAACAGCCTCTTTTCAAAAACGGGCCAGATTTTAAAATAAGAGAACATACATGTTGAATTTTAGTGAATGGAAAAAACTAATCCTATACAATAGTCCCAAATACCCATTCCAATCACATTTCCATACATTTGAGGATAACTACAAAAATAAACTCTTAAATATGCAATGGCTAGCAACTTTCATTATTTTTTTAGGCACAAATTCAAGACTTTAAAGAAACTAACCTATAGCACATGTGAGCATATTTTTTAAAGGCCAATAAACATGCTGATTTTTATTTCATTTTTATAGCTAAAATGATAAAACATATAAGGTAAATTGTGTTTACCTTTGAAGCAAAAATTCCTAGCCAACGAGAAAATGGACAACAAGGAAAACACAACCAAAGACCAAGCAATTTCTCCTCCAAACAAGCAGCTAAAAACAGCCCCTTTTATACCCTATTCAACCTTTAAAACCTTGAGATTTATGCCCCAAAAGACCTTAGATGTAAAGGCTTTTGGTTCTAAATCTAACTCTCTAAACTTACTATTTTTTTTAGTTGTTTTTGTTCACTCTTTTTAGTAAAATTTCAGCAAGTAGTTGTGTCTTGAATGAGGGTAGTAAATGCCTCTATTTATAGCTAAAAGGTGGGGCTAAAGGGTGGGGTGTGGACTTGTACAAAAGTACAAGCCCACACCCTACACTTGAGTGCTTTTAGTCCCATTTTTCAAGCAAAAGTACAGCAGCAGGACAGCCACTGTTTCAGCTATTAAAACAGCTCCAAAAAGCTGAAAAAAAGCACAAGTTGTGTCCTTTAAAGGACACCCAATACTCATTCACTAACTAGAAGAAACTATGACCAAACTATAGTAACTAAATCAGCCCTAAGACTAACTAAACTAATAGCAACTAGATCTTCAAAATCAGACCAAAACAAGAACTAAACTAGAGGGTAACCAAATCCTAACTTCCTCTAACAATGTCTAAAGCCAATTCCTAGAAAGCTAAACTAAGCCACCACACAGTCCAAAATAAGAAACAAACAATTCAAGCTAGTTGCTTCAACCCTTGGATAATTCAAAAACCTGCTACTAAGAAGAAACAGACATTTCACAAATTAAGGACAAGAAAACTGCCATTATGCTTGCACTGTGAACAAAACATAGCATTTACTTAACAATTACATAGGCCGATTCATACGTAAATTAACAGGAAAAGAAAACAAGGATTTCATATCATTTGATTTCAATATCATCATACCCGAGGACACGAGTCTTATTCGGACTACACAGGCAAAACTCTAAACAATTACATAAAGACACATCCTACTTATACGATTTGGACAAACATGGAACAATACTAATTAAATGACTGAAACAAACAAAGAAAGCAGATTGCAAGTTCTTTTTTTCTAACCCGTCTAAGTTTATGCCAAGCAAAGCATCAGCGCCACTGCCTCGGATCGTATTAGCATCATCGTCATCGCTGCCTCGCTGCTTGCCTCGGCTTTACTGCCTCGCCCTCGGCCTCGCTTCAGCGTCACAGCACTGTCAAGCTTCCTCCAACTCAAAAACCATAGAGCCAGCTCCAATACCACCATCGCTCGCTAAACAAATCACCACCACAGCTGCCTCGCTCACAACTACTGCAACTAAACAAACACTGCCACCAGCTGCCTCGTCATATCGTCCTCACACAGCCTAAACAATGCTAAAACAGTCTCTCCAACGACATCACCACCATAGCTGAATTAATGAACAGTCCCCTCCATCGTTACAGTCCAAACACAAGCAAAATCAGAGGAAACGTTGTCTCCGTTCATCATCTCCATAGAAACAAATCAAAACAGCCCCCCCTCCCCTCACGGCATCAACCTCACACATCGCCTCCATAACTCCGAGCAAAATTTACCATAAACAGCGGAGAAACGCAGCAACCAAGCGAAAAACAAAAAAGAAAAAATGAGAAGAAGAGAAGAACGAAAAACAGAAAAACGGGACAGAAAAACGGGCAAGAAAAGGAAAGGTTTTTTTGGGAAATGGGGTATGGGAGGTGTAGAGAGGAGTAAGGAGAAGAAAAGGAAACAAAGAACTTACCGGAAAAATCAAAGTGGCCGGAGTCGAGGTTGCACAGCCTCTTTGCAGCCCGATCTACGCAAATCGACTATGAATTTGAAGAAACCGTGTTGAGAAATGGAAAGAGGGGCTCGAGATCTTTCGAATGGTATATATATTGTATTTTTTCGGCCACCGGAGGTGGTGGCCGGCGGCGGAACAGTGGCGGGGCCACGGTGGGAGAAGAATTCCGGTGGGAGGGGAAAATTTGGGCAGCATTTGGCCAGCTCAAATGAGCTAATGGGTGTAGGAGTGAAAAAATGTGGCTTTGGGGTTTATATAGCGTGGGTTTGGGCTCGGGTATTGAATGGGCTAGTGGGCTTGTATTTTGGGCTATATTATTTTCACAAATAACCATTAAAACGGTTACTAGTTACAAAAACACACGCAATTAACCATAATCTAAACCGTATAAACTTACAATACAATCACAATTTAACATAGAATTAACAATTAAACATATAACAAGTAATTTTTTGTTAATTCTCAAATTTTAACGTCCTAATTAAAGACAAATTTGGTCAAAATTAGGTGATTACAGCGCGAGGCACGTGCCAAAAACTAGTAAGTATATAAACAAGTGACTTATTACAATAGGTTAAAATGATAATAATGTAAAAAAAACATTTTTTCCAATGTATAGAGCAAATTCAATATTTACAGTTTGATGAGTTCAACTTTTGAAATAATGAGTTCAGATGCAATAAATATTATTGGGTTGGTCGAATGCGCACAAACGCTAATCTATTTGTCATTGTTAGTTACTCCCTCCGTCCCAAATTAGTTGTCGCTTTAGCAAGATTCGTTTGTCCCAAATTAGTTGACGCTTTAGAATTTCAAGAAATCTTTTTCTCATTCTTTCCAACTATACCCTTACTAATTAAAGGTATTCTTAAAAAAAAATTAATAGTCATATATTAAATAGGGGTAACATCGTAAAATGTATAATCTATTTATTGATTTTCGCGTGCAAAAGCTGAAAGTGACAACTAAAATGTGACGGAGGGAGTAATACTCCCCCGGTCTATTTTAGTAATAAGGGTTAGACTTTACACACACTTTAAGAAATCATAAATAAGCATAGTATTTTTACTAATTTACCCTTTTATCTTCTTGGTATTTTCAAGAAAGAGCTACTAATATTGAGGTGCTTGTATTTTTCAATAACATTTAATATTATGGGTATTATGGGAAAAAAATAATAAATTTTATTTTAATATTCTAAATTGACAAACATTTTGGTCCTTCTATGGACCGGATGGAATACTAAGTTATACTCTTACCGTAATAGTCTGCCATGGTGAAGCCATTAGTGCAACGCCCATTAAAACTAATTGGAGTTCTGAAGTCAATTCCATAGGGAAAATTACAAAGAAATTTGTAAAAGGCAGGGTTGCCAGCATCTACAGATGAGTCCCCAAACACATACATTGCTGGTGGAGAAGCATCAATGATGAAAATAATAAAAGCAAAATGGATGATTAGAATAAAGAGAGAAAGGCTAAGCAACTCCATGGATTTCCAAGCAATAATGAGAATATGAACATTAATCAGGAGCATACAGCATGAGCTACTTATAAATTTAATTTTATCATAAGGTCACCTTTATGACATAACATTATTTCTTGATTTGGTATATTATTTAGCTAGGCTAAACAGAGACATGTACAAGTACTTTTGCATAACAACCTAACAAAAGATGCACCACCAAATTTAGAATATACTTTATGCAGATTCATTAAAATTTAATGTAATTGAAATCCAGATGTATATGCTAAGTCCTATATGTGATAGAACCTTACAAAACTAAAAAGGAATTACTGTTTGTCGTCCAAATTCTCTTGGAAATATTTTGTAATTCTTCCAACAATGATCAAAGAACAAATTTTTGGTTTAGAGAATATGTTTGAGACCATCATATAGCTAGATTAAATGTATCCAAAATAATTTAGAATAGTTTTGGTTAATTGTATCCTTGTCTTGAGATTTGGAATTAGATGTACGCAGTTTTAACACTTGTACCTGCAGTCAATTGGTCATTCTTAATCTCGAAAACAGTTAGTCCTTCTATATACTTTAGTTTCACAAAACTGAGCTTACATTCTTACAATATGAAGTGAATATCTGAATTATTTTAACTACTAGCTGAATAACTTATTACCTAGCCTAGTCAAAAGTCTTAAACCCTTCTTCTTCACATTAATTTTTTATAAAGATATAGTAAGACTTGCCGTACTTGTTCGATATCATATTGAATTATGTGATCACGTAATTTTATTTGCTTTCTTATCTCTTCTATACAACCTACTTCACAAGCTTGTGATACTAAGAGCTCTTTTTACTTTTTGAGTTAACAAACATCCATATTTGTGTTTTTAAGCCACTTTTAAGCTTACCCGAAGGGACTCTATATAATGTCATTTTTTTTCTTGTTTCACCTAACCAGCTCGTTACCCTTGACCCCTTGATGAAAGAAAACAAAAGGCGAAACTTAAAAGAAATGAAGAAATCAAAAAATCTTTTCTTCTCTTTTGTTTTTGTGATTACCAAGAGAGAATTTGTAAAAGAGAAAACACATAGAAAAGGTAAGTTGGACTATCAAAGCCTCGGCAATCTCAGAAAAGCTCTTTCTTGTTGAATATTAATGTATAAAAGCAGACAAGCTCGAAACACTCATATCTTACTCTCCACGTTATAGTACACCATTTCCCATCCTCCAACATTTCATTTCAAACCTCCACTTCATAACAGTTGCAAAGCATTCATTCACTTTGATCTTCAAAACTCCATAGAAAATGAAAAATAAAAAGAAAATAAAAGAAAAAAAACAATTGTTACATCCGTTCTATATTTTCTGCCTGTCAGAATTTTTATTGTAACTTGTAATACCCTACACAAATCCAATATGGACAAAATATGAAAGAGATAAATATGGAATCATGCCTTGAATCACATCTTAAAGTCGTGCATGCCTAAAGTCCAAACCGGATAATATCACTAGCCGTACGACCAGGTACATGTGTTATCAAAGTTACTCCGCGTGCAATCTTGGTTGATGATTAGGGCAAACTTCAGCATTCGACTGTGTTTTAGGCGAATCACAACATGGTATGGAAAGTCTCAGCGAAGATGTTAGTATATGCTAATTAAGGAGGGCTTATAATAAACGACACCCTAGGCAAATCACATATCAGCATAATACAGGAAGATGTTAGGTTTATAAAGATGTATGCTTAAGTCCTAATACTGCATATTAAATTCATGTAGCTCTAGACTCAAAATGGACAATATCACTTCCGAATTATAATGTTACACTTCTTAAGAAAGACCCTTAATTGTAATAACGTTCATTTAGAACGACCAAACATTTGAGACGAAATGTAGTTTTTAAGAAAAAAAGTTCTCGCCCATCATATGATTTCACACTTTCACATATCGGTGGCACTAAATATCTAATATCTAATGAATTCTATGGGAGTCTTTTTCAAATTCTTATGGTTATTTCAAGAGTCTCGAGATCCTAGTACTACACTTACATGACTGACACATGGATCAACACGAAACAAATTTTACCATGGGAATGCATGCCAGTAAACTTGGTCCCCTCGTGTAAACTTATTTACAACAACTTGAATTTGAAGGTACAAATAAATCTTGGAAACAATAGCCTTTTACTTTGACTGAGGAATGAAGAAGTTTTTAATTAAGATTGCGTACTTTGTACCAAATTTTTGACTTGTGTACTACTTTCCCTATATAGTCGACTTTATATTCTGCTTTCTTTTCTTCTCTTTTGATGCTTGAAAAACAGACATAACCCAAAACCAGAAGAAGCTATTACAATGTTGATACCTATTAGGGTTACAACTTTACTAATGCTCCTAATAATCTTGATTGCTCAAAACTTCTTGAACACAAGTTCCTACCAAGGTGTGTCTTTACTATATTTCATTTTCTATATTCTTTTTCGTGAAACTTTTTTATTCCTAGTTGTTACTTAAAGTTCACCATCTTTTCCTTGAATTTTGATTTGTAGGTAGCAATATTGCAGCCAAAAGACACAACATCCTGCCAAATCCAGAGGTTTGTGCATGAACGAAAGTTTTATTTGGTCTCGATCCTTTTCTACTTTGTACTTACTCCATTTCAATTTATATGGTGGTATATATTCAGTGGCGTATACATTTTGGTTACAAAACATGGAATAACATTTATATGGCTATAAAAATATTTATCGAGTTAAATATTTTCTAATATAAGAATATATAAGGAAAAGCTGACACGTCAAGTGGAGCAAAGAGTAATCATAATGAAATTACTTCTAGCTACCAACTCTTTGTGTCACCCGGAATGTTCCAAGTGACCTGGTAATAGTATAAAGTATTCCCTCCGTTCCAATTTATATCGCAGCATTTTCTTACTAGTTTGTTCTAAAAAGAATAACAGTATTCTAATTTTGATAACAACTTAACTTCAAAATTACAGTTTTGTCATTAATGAAATGATTTACAACCATACAAACATCCATGTCTTATTTTAGACCACAAATTTCAAAAATTTATATTTATTTCTTAAATTTTGTACCAAGTCAAACTATGACACATAAAATGAAACAGATGGAGTTTATGAGTATAGAAGTAACTCATTTTCTAATCTCCTATATTTTGGACTTTCGTTTGATAGGCAAACACTAATGGAGTGCATGCAGCAGCTGTTATAAGAGAAAACAAGTTGAATGGATGGAAATTGGCATCTACAAAGAAAGTGAAAGAAAATATTATTGAAGAAAACAATCAAGTGGAAAAGGCTGCAAATCATGTCATATGCCAACAAAAAATTAGTAGACGTCAGCTATCACTAATTGAAGAGAAAAACATGGGTGGATATGTAGCATTTACTGCAGATTACAAGTTACCAAGGCATCACCCTCCTAAAAATAACTAAAGAGAATAAGATATATATGTTACTATGATGGTTTAAGACTTTAAGTAACTACCTCTGCATCTAATATATCTTTGTTTTCTATATTATAATTAACTTCTTTTCTTTTATATGATTTAGTACTATATAATACAGTACTAGCTAGTGCTCCTTGTATTAAAACAAATTTTGATCGAACGTCGAACTTAATAGATATGTGCTCATTCATTATGAATATTCATTCGTTTATGAAATAATTTTATTTTTGTATGATTGGGCTAGTAAGTATGATAATAGCTAGAGTAAATAAATGTACATGCTGATAGGTGCGGATCCAGAATTTCAAGATATTGGGTGCCATATTGGGAGGAATCAGGGACACCCTTACCACTGGCACCCAAGAGCTTTTGTTACTGTAGATGTCAGTTTAAATATTTGTACTATTTCGTATATGTATGTACCAATATATACACAGTTTCCGTCGAAGTAGTGATGCTGACAGAATCAATTATCAAGAATTTGAGGTCAGCATCTACGCACGTGGTGTACTAACGGCTAAATTAAACCCCACATCCTCCACTGTCTGAATATGCTTTTTTTGGCTGAATTTAATTACAACAAGTCTATATATACCTACCAATAAGCATCTCACTTTTCATTAGTAATAAATATTCCACTTTCTTCTCCAAATAGCAAACTTCAACTATGTCTAGCTCTAAAAATAATAGTGTCCATATCTTAATATTTCCATTTCCAGCACAAGGTCACATATTGCCTCTTCTTGATTTCACACATCAACTTCTTCTCCATGGTTTTAAAATAACAATTTTAGTCACACCAAAGAATTTACCAATTCTTGATCCACTTTTAGCTACTCATCCAACTGTTGAAACTTTAGTTTTTCCATTTCCTGGCCACCCTTCACTTCCACCAGGTGTTGAAAATGTTAAAGATTTTGGTAACTCTGGTAATGCACCAATCATTTATGGGCTTAGTCAACTTCATGATCCAATTGTGCAATGGTTTAAGGCCCATCCCAATCCTCCTGTTGCAATTGTTCATGATTTTTTCTTGGGCTGGACTCAAGGTTTAGCACAAGAAATAGGTGTACCTGGTATTGTTTTTTATACTTCTGGGGCTTTGTTGTTTTCAATTATTAATGATATTTGGGCCAATTATGAGTCTTATAAAGATTTAAGTGTTTTTGAGTTCAATGGGCTGCCAAATTGTCCAAGGTTATTAAGGGAACATATGCCTTCTATTTTTCAAAAGTATAAAGAGGGTGACCCAACTTGGGAAATTGTTAGAAATGGGTTTGTAGCAAATGTTAAGAGTTTTGGGTCAGTTTTTAATACTTTTGAGACCTTAGAAAGTGAGTATTTGGACTTCTTGAAGAAACAAATGGGCAATGAGAGGGTTTATTCAATTGGGCCAATAAATTTGGTTGGTGGGCCTGGTAGAAATGGGAAGTCCAATGTAGATGCTAGTGTAAATGAGAGAGTTTTCACTTGGCTTGATGAGTGTCCTAATGAGTCTGTGTTATATGTAGCTTTTGGAAGTCAAAAATTGCTTACAAAGGCTCAAATGGAGGCCTTAACAATAGGGCTTGAGACAAGTGGAGTTAGGTTCATTTTAGTGGTCAAACAATTGACACCCCAACAATTGGAAGAAGGTTATGGATCAGTGCCAGATGGGTTTGAGGAGAGAGTTCTTGGGAGAGGCCTAGTAATAAAAGGTTGGGCCCCACAAGTGGAGATATTAGGGCATCGAGCCGTGGGTGGGTTTTTGAGTCATTGTGGATGGAACTCGGTGCTGGAAGCGATAGTGGCGGGTGTACTAATTATGGGCTGGCCTATGGAGGCCGATCAATTTATCAACGCATGGTTGTTGGTGGAGCGCTTGGAAACATGTGTTCAGGTCTGTCAGGGCCCAAACACGGTCCCTGACCCGACAGAGTTTGGTCGGGGAATTAGTGAGGCAATGAGTAATGAAGGAGTAAAGGAAAGGGCCAAAAAGTTGAGGGATGAGGCACTTGAAGCTGTTAAAGTTGGAGGAAGCTCTACAAGAGATTTAGATGAAGTTATGAGAGAGCTAGCACTACTTCAAAATTGAAAATTTATGCAAATTGGGGTGAACAATATTATGTTTGTCCAACTTTGTGACCAATTTGGCTGCGCCTAAGTAATTAGCTGATATTCATTCTTCAACTATAGTGTCATTTGTATGTCAGGGAAATAATGTAACAAGACAATATCTTGTTTCTTATAAATTACTTACTTAATAAGCTTTTCTTTTAGTGTGCTACTAGTGTTGAACATTCAATTTAGTGCATGGTACTTTGAATTTGGAACTCAGCAATGAATGACATTTTGAATATGAATTGAGCGATAAAGTTCTTTAGTTGGCAAACTATGCATTAAATTTTATCCATAAATGTGTAACTTGTTTAATCTGTCCAAACTTGAGTAGGTCAAAAGAGTAATGTTCTTCTATTTTTTCTAGCACAATATGATATATCTATAATTGGTGCTCATGATCATTAAAGAAATGTAACGGAAAATTTTGGAAAACAAAGAATATAGTACTTAGCAATTTAGGAATAAAACTTACCATTTGCTAGAACATTATAGAAGATAGGTTATAACTTGGGCTTTTTACGTATATATCCGTCCATCAAGAAATAATTACTTTTAAGTGTCCATAATTTTTTGTGTCCAAAAATTTAATACATATTAAATATATTTCTTAATATTAATATTAATATTTAATAGTATGATATTTAACTCCCTTAATTAAAGGAAACAGTTAATGGTAAAAAAAAAATAGATTATCATTAAATATGGTAGTTGCATGATTTTAGGCTTAATGATAGTCCTATCAACATAATAATATTTAAAATATAAAATATATATCAATAATATTTAATATATTAAATATATATATTTAAAATATGAAATATCAATAATATTATATATATCAATAATATTAAATATTTTTAATATATTAAATATAAATAATATATACTCCCTCCGTCCCAAATTAGTTGTCGCTTTTAGCTTCTTCACGCCCATTAAGAAAATCATTAAATAGAGTGTGTGTTTTACTATGTTACCCCTATTTAATGTTTGACTATTAAATTTTGTTGAGAATTTTTTTAATTATTAAGGGTATAGTTGGAAAAGACTAACAATTTTTGTCTTGAAATCCTAAAGCGACAACTAATTTGGGACACACCATTTTTTCTAAAACGACAACTAATTTGGGACGGAGGGAGTATAATATAAAATATATATATCAATAATATGTAAAATATTAAATACATATTTAAAATATATTTAAAAAGGGTAAAATGTATATTGAAAAAAGAAACAAGAAAAGATGTACAGAAAAAATAATTATTCTTGGTCAACGTTCATGAGGGTAAATTTCCCTTATAACTTCTTAGTAATTTATATTTAGACAAAATTCCGCGCAAACAGAATGAGAATAAAGTAAAAGAACACATCATATAAAAACAAAAAATGGGGGAATAAGTTAAGTCCGAGATTAGATTTACAAGGTTTAATGACACACAAATAGCTTGTGCAATGTCTATATATAGTCCATCCTGACTACAAGTTATTATCTTGTTTAAGGTTTCCTGAAAATTTATCTCTAACGCTTAGCTTTTATTATTCCGACAATCTAGTATCAAGGCTTTTCTATCACGCGCATCTCATATGTGGAAACTTGTATATCCCTCGCGATAAATTAACCAATTCAACAAGGGTAATCATAAACCATTCCGTGCTTATTACATTGATTACTAAACAAAACAAGTCACATTCTGCAAAACTCTTAAGCCATAAGGTTTAAGACTCAAACGTAGTATGAACTCCACAAGAAATGAGATTTAGGGATCATTTAATTAAAAATAAGAGAGAAGGTAGAAGTTAGTTCATAGTCTTTTGACTGTAACAACTATTCACATGAAACCTAAAAGAGAAATTCTATAATACCAAGTTTTACTTGAAGAATTTAGAAAATAAGATTATTACTCCCCCGGTCCACTTTAATTGATGTTTTAGCTTATTTTTTTTGGTCCATAATATTTGATCTTTTCGAAAATCAAGATAAAATTTTATAATGTCACCCCTTGCTAATAAATGACTTTAAACAAAATGATAAATAATAATAGCTTGAATAAGGGCTAATATAGTCAATTACATTGTTAATTAATGCTAAAAATGTGATTTTTTTAATACCCGTAAAAACACCTAAAACATCAAATAATATGGACCGGAGGGAATAACAATCACGAGTGCACTAACACAGAGGTCAAAAAGAAGGGGGAGAAAAAAACATCATAATGCATTATGGTTCCCCAATAACTTAAAAATTAAGGCCCACAATGTTATGAATGCTTGCTTTAAGTTGGGGTAATTTAGGTTCTTTCCTGATTTATGAATTCTGGTTTAGAAAATTATCAATCAACAAGTTCTTTAATTTTGTGCTAAATGGGGTATAATGTTCATATCTTATCAAATGCAATCAACCGATATGATCTTCTCAAATGACATAGATTCATCTGAAAGAACATTAATTAATTACTACTTTAAACACATTATACATTTGCCTTTTGTGGCTATACCTTGTTAAAACATAATGATTATTACTCCTATATCACCTAAAATCATTCGCTCAAACTATCACACCACAAAGTGATTAAGATTTAATTTTATCAGGATTTACTTGCAGACATCACAATTACATAAGAGTGTGTATACTAAACGGTAATAATAATAACACCAATAACTCGAGCGAATAACTTTTAAAAATATATATAGACAACCTATTATGACATGTTAAATTACACTAATAGGTGAATAATTTTAATGCTAGTATATATAAACTTTTATTTAATAACTGAAAAATTCTTATAGGATAGCACACAATATGAAACTTATTACATGATGGACATGCCCCTTTACCAGTCTCCGCTTAAATATCATATTTTTGTTTGTGCTGGAGTCGACATATGACTGATAAGTACATTACAAGTAACGCTCTTAATACTAGACCAAAGACTTGGAGCTGGTATATATAAGTTCAATTATAAAAAATGAAATTGCAGATTTGAAAGAAATTTTGGCTTAAACAAACATTTCTAGTGAGAATCAAACATAACAACCACTTTATCACAAGGCCTCAAACTAGGCCACTTAAATTTTGTCAAAAAGGTGGCTTTAATAAACCATTTTATTAGTGTCATTATCTTTTTGGTTAGCACACTTTTAAAGACAGTTGCTTTTTAAAGACCCCTCTACTCCATAGTCCACTTCTTCATTTGACATTTTCAACCTGCCAAAAATCAGCCATTTTCTCCAAACATGACAAGAACAAGAATACCAAGTTCAAAAAACCATCCAAATATGTCATAATTGAGTCCTTTCAACATGACATATATTGTTCTATAATTCATTATATGAAGAAACAAAAGACTTAGAATATCACACGTATCTTGTACAATGGGTGCTGCTGCATCAACAATTGCTGCAAAATTAGCATTTTTTCCACCAGAGCCAACGTATCAAGTTGACTTAGATGAGCATACACAAAAGTTGAAACTTATAGGTGTTCCTCAAAGTGAAAAAGGTGAAATTTCACTTCTACAAACAAAGAAAGGTCACATTATTTTTGCAGTGTTTGTTAGAAACAAAGCTGCAAATTTGACACTTCTTTATTCTCATGGTAATGCTGCTGATATAGGCCAAATGTTCCAGTTTTTCGTCGAACTTAGTGATCGATTACGCGTTAATGTCATGGGGTAATTTGATCAAATTCATATGAATTAATTTGGAAATTGTTTGTTTATTTTCTTGATTCATCTTTAGGCTGAATTTAGATTGATCTTTACAGGTATGATTATGCTGGATATGGAAGGTCTAATGGAGAGGTAATTAAGTAAATTATTTTAGTACATGTTAATTGTTATAAGCCTTATTTTATGAGCTGGAAGAGATTTAATATAGTACTAATTACTTTTGATCTTTACAACAAGACTCAGCCAGTATTATGTAGTATTAAATTAGTGTTTACTCTTTCCTTTTTATGCATTGATTATAGTTAACTTGTTATTTTCTTGGTAAATAATATTTGTTCCAAGTGGTAATCACGTTTATGTAACTGAGACATGTGATCCAATCACTCCATTCTTTTTACTTTTCATTTCTGTTTGGGACTTTAGATAATCAACTTTGGGACGGATTTAACTTATAAAGAATTCTTCTACTATCAGTTCAACCGTACTTATTATTCAGGGTTGTTTGCCTTGGTTACGTGTAGTTATTCTTTTACACAATTAATGTTTTTTTTTTTTTTTTGGTGTGATTAGCCAAGTGAGCACAATACATATGCTGATATTGAAGCTGCATACAAATGTCTAAAAGAAATTTATGAAGTGAAGGAGGAAAACATTATATTATATGGACAATCAATTGGAAGTGGTCCAACTCTTGAATTAGCCACAAAATTGCCGCAAATTAGGGCTGTAATTCTGCAAAGTGCAATACTTTCTGGCCTTCGAGTTATGTACCGTATAAAGTATTCTCTCTGGCTTGATATATACAAGGTTAGTCAAATTTTCAGTTCAAGAGTTATATTTAATTTTCCTTTTTTTTTTTTTTTTTTTGGTAAGCACTAGCAAAATATTATTTACCATTTGGAGTTGAACTACGTCAATTATATTTAAGTTTATTTATATTTGTTGCACCAACAAATTTCCTTTCTTTGTTATATGCAGAACATTGACAAAATCCCTTATGTCAGCTGTCCCACTCTTGTGATTCATGTAAGTTTACTCCTAATATATTAGTCCTTTTGGTAAATCAAATTTGTTTTGAAATACTTGTTGTAAATGAGTAAATGGTAAATTAGACAAATACATTTCATTTTGACGCTATTAAATATGTTCCTAAGGATGTATAGAAACCTTAGAAGATAGATAATATGAACTGGTTGAGTATAATTTTTCTTGCTTTTGTGGCATGCCATGATCAATTATTTTATATGATTTATGTTAGTTTAACATCTTAACTAGATGGCACACAATAGTTAGTGGGATTAAGTAGGCATATGTCTAAATTTTTTGTTTGTGCACTATGATAAAAAATTCTTAAAAATGTGATGATCATTTTGGTCTGCGCAGGGAACAGAAGATGAAGTAGTTGATATTTCACATGGTAAAAAGCTTTGGGAGCTTAGTAAAATGAAGTATGAACCATTGTGGATTAATGGAGGAAATCACTGTGACTTACAAATCTTCCCTCAGTTCTATACTCATCTCAAGAAATTCATAACATCATTGGAAAGACAGTCAGATTTTTGCCAAATTGATGAGGAAAGTATAATTGACTTAAATTACTCTCTTGATATTACAAGAGAAATTAAGTGCAGACCAAGTATTGAAGAAATAGACAAGTCAATAATCAGTGTTGAACATAAAGAGAATGCAAGGCCAAGCACAGAAAGAAAATTAAAGCCAAGAATTAGTGTTGACAAAAGGGAAAAACCAAGAAAAAGCATGGATTACTTTGGAAAATCAAGAATTAGCACTGATCAGGAGAGAGGGAGGAATAGCATTGATCGGTAAAGATTTCTTCTATATTTCTTAACATGTTTTAGCAGGTTACCATCTTATTTTTCACGTTATTAGTCTCACTACTTATTATGAACCGTTTATCTGATGAGATTTTTTTGATTGTCAATGTACAAAAGTCAAAATCTTTTAACCTATGGTCGTACAATATGATTAGCAATATAATGATGTTATATTTTGATTATTAATTTTGAATGATTGCAGGTTTGGAGATATGATGAGATCAGTAACATTGTGCAATATGGAGTGTTTGAAGCAGACATTATCCGAGGAGGAGGACTAGAACAACCTAGTCTCAATAGTGTTTGCAAAAGCAAATTTTTGTTGTCCTTTTCCTTTATTTGAATGGCATTTTTATGATAATCCTTTGTGTAACCCAAGAGGCACACTACAACAAAAGGAAAAGGATAAAAATTAAGAAGAAGAGATTTGGAAAAAGAAAGAAAAGGTGAAATTAAAGTCATTTGCATAATGTATATGGTCTGTTTTGATATTATTTCACTCCCTACATGTTTGTGATTTGAATATGTTCTTCTTTGTTCAAATTTTAGTACTTGGTCCCCCACATTTGCACTCCATTCTTCAAGATTGTTAAGTCTTTTTGAAACATTCTTCACATATTTTTATCATGCGAATGATATCTGGACCCCATAACATGATTTTTGTTCTATACTTTGTTCTTGAGGGTTAGAAGAGATTAAGTAAAGAAACTAAATCAAGACAAAGTGATTAGAGATCCAATAAACGAGCTTCTTTTATAAATAGAAGAAGAATATTGCTTTTAAGCTTTAGAATTTGCTCTTTTCTAAAGGTGCCACAGAGATCGTGATTTCTTTGTTAGGGAATGGGTTGGGGGCAGCAAGTGGTGCATCACCTTTACTTTATCCATTGACAAAGAACAAAGCATTGGGAGAGATCTTACCAACAAAGTACTCCAATTTTATCAAACATTTGGATCATGATTTTGATTTGATAGCTTAATTAGCATTTCCCAGGATAAGGATGTACCTCACGCTACACTGTTTATATCATTATTCTCCTGCATGATTGTTTGTAGTTAATGAGTTAAGAAGTTTGGAGCATATGTTTGACGCTCATGATGGAGGGCAAGTTAAATAATAAAAATAGTGACAAACTTTTAGGCTGATATACTTATGAAGAAGATATGCACATGATATTTTAGGCAAATCTCACGTCAAGAAATGAATGGAAAGTGAAGTACTATATAAGATAGAGCACAAGTTCATATAGTACATGCGCTTTTGAGCTCGAGAAAGATATCTATAAAGTTTGTTGAGTCAAAGTGAACGATAGTGTTATACTCTAAGCACCTTCTAAGGACACTAGAAAGGGGTTGAATAGTGTCCTCCAATTTTCGCTGAAGAACTTGACTCTTAATCACAAGAGTTCTTGTGACACTGATTTACACAAACACCTCAACTAAATGAATCAACCAGAAAGTACAAGACACGGTATTTTTACGTGGAAAATTCCTTGCTCAAGAAAGAAATACCACAACTCACACTCTGAGATTTTGAAACGCTTCCACTATCACAAAGAGTAAGTTTTAGATTACAAACTCTGCAACCAATAGGGGCTACACTCTAGACCCTTAATCACTCACAAAGCCAGACTCTAGTTTTACAAAGTAATCTCTCAAAGTTCACCTATTACAATAACTTCTCTAATAAGCAGATCGGTAAAACACTCAGTACAAAATAAAGTGACAACAACAATAAAGAACCTAAATAATTTGCTAGATTTGCTCTGAGTTATTCAATGGTTGTCAACACCAGATAAAACACTTCAAGAATTATTGAATCACCTTTTGTTTGCTCTCAACTCTCGTAGTGAATAGCTGAGTATGGCTATCTCAATTACTTGCTTTTATATGTGTTGTGTAACCCTAGTAGTTTCTCACTAGGAGACTTCACAATTATGGTAAGTGAAGATTTCCAGTGATATACTCCTTGTGTAGCACCAACTCTTGTTCACACTTCAAAGAGACAGCCACGAAACAACTTCGTCTACTGACTAGGATACGTAGATGCACACGCGCCACTACTCCTAGTTCTGCATGGATTTGCATCCCACAATCTTTTCGATCAGTCATGTCTTAATCTTAAAGACTAGATTCTACACCATGTTCTTCGTTTGTCAATCTTCAAAACAATCATCTCAACAAATACGCATAGCCTTAATACCATGACATTATGGTTAAGAGTCTAAAGTCAAGAGTTTTCTTATAGCTCAAAAGTCAGACAAGGGAAACATAAAAAAATTAAGTTTAACAACATTATCATTCTCAATCAGCCTGATCTATCACCTCTTCTTGATTAGTAAAAGTGGGGTCTAACCAGTGTTTCACTCTTATTTAACAGACTTGGAGGAGTGTGATTTCTTATAGTAAAAGTGAGTATTCAAGTGTTAGTGTCACCAATTAGCTTTTGCTTATGAGCTTTATTCAGTTGCATACTTCATGATAACTACCTGATACGCTAAATACTTAGTAACATAGTCAACGACATCCTCCTCGTACCTTTTCACCAATAGATGAGTGGAGCGATCATCAAATCTGGTTAGCAAACTTAAGAAGTCCAAGCATGGTAAAATCAAGAGTAATAATCAGAAAACCGTAGAGAGATTCCATTGTGGATAGTAAAATGTAAAGTTAAACCTCACACAAAATTCATGAAGCTACCATATTGCAGAAAAAGTGATCAAACATATGAAGATTGTTGGGTTTTGGAAGGTGGAGAGTGTGAATGGGAAATAAGGGAAGGTGAAAAAGTCCTTTTTATAAAGGAAGTGCATTTTCTCTCACATTGGTAGAGGAAAAGCTTTTATTGGGTTTAAATAGAGAAACACTTTTTCTAACTCTTAAAAGGGTTGAGTTGTCGTCGCTCAGCTGCATCTACAGGTTCAGTCAAATGACTGATCAACTTAGTCTTTTGGACCAACAAAAACTAAATGCTAAATATATTGTATTAATATTTTGTTATTAATAAATTTAATATTCCGTTTTTGTAACGATAATATGAATTTCTTTTCCGTTTTAATAACTTTCGTCAGTGTGGCCGTTTCTGTAAACAGCCACCTTTGAAAGGCTGCCCTTCAAATGGTGTCTCTTCATTCCAGTTCCCTTTTGCTATAAATACATGCCCTGCTATAGATTTTTTCCTTACGAAAAATTCTGAACTTTACCTCCTCTCTTTCTTCTGCATTACTTCATTTGATAGGAAAGTATCGTGTGATTTGCTCCATTTCTTTGAGTTCGCGGAGTTCTACAGTTTGAAGTGCCGCTACCATATGTTGTCATGTTTCATCCTGAGAGGAATTAACCCGTTAATCTTGGGCAACACTGAGGGGGTTAGATTTTTTAAGAAGACACAAGTAACTTGTAGGCTCGTGATTGTTCAACATACACTGTTTTCGCATTTATGTTTCTATTTTTGCTAATATTTTAACACAAGAATAACAACTTTAAGGATTCTATTGTTTAAGGAGACCGATTGAGGAGACTAAAACCTTCGTGATTTTCTACTCCTACTTGCTGATACTTTATTTTTGTTGGAGACTAAAGCCTTCATGGTTTTCTACTCCGACTGGTATTCGTTTTGAAGATTAAACATTTCACCCTTTTAATTAGTTTGTTTGTATTCGGTTTGAAGATTAAAAACTTCACTGTTTAATAAATCTGTTTGGTTTCGGTTTGAAGATTTAAATACTTCACTGGTTGTTGATTGTTGTTTCTGCTTATGTCATGTTGACAGAGATGACAAACGGAGTTGAACAGACTGATCATATTGTGAATGCTACTGCTGCCACAGTTTTGGGCGTTGTAGGTTCTAGTCGTGTTGCACTTTAGCAGCGGAAAAGCCGAGAAAATTTTCTAGCATTGACTTTAAGAGATGGCAGCAAGATGTTCTTTTATCCGACCACTCTAAGCCTGCAAAGGTTCATTAAGGAGGACATTTCTATCCTGCCTAAAGAAACACCTGACAACGAGCGCTTCCTTGTTACTAAGGCTTAGAAGCATTCTGACTTCCTTTGCAAGAATTACATTCTAAGTGGCCTGGAAGATGACATGTACAACGTTTATAGTAACGTTGAAACATCAAAGAAACTGTGGAATGTACTAGAAAAGAAATATAAGACTGAAAATAATGGACTTAAGAAATTTGTGGCCGCCAAATTTCTGGATTATAAGATAGTAGATAACAAATTTGTTGTATCCCAAATCCAAGAACTTCAAGTCATTATTTATGATCTCATTGCTGAATGTATGATCATAATTAATACTTATGTTAAGAGTATTAAACATATTATTGCTAACAAACTTTTCTTTGAAGGTGTGGTGATAAATGAGGCGTTTTAAGTTGTTGCTTTCATTGAAAAGTTTCCTCCTTTATGGAAGGACTTTAAGAATTATTTGAAACATAAGCGCAAGGAGATGTCCCTTGAAGATCTGATTGTCCGCTTAAGGATTGAAGAAGATAAGAAGTCTGCTGAAAAGAAGGCTCGTGGAAATGCTACTATAGCGTGAGCAAATATT
Organism: Petunia axillaris subsp. axillaris; assembly: GCA_029990575.1. Classification (NCBI taxonomy): domain Eukaryota; kingdom Viridiplantae; phylum Streptophyta; class Magnoliopsida; order Solanales; family Solanaceae; genus Petunia; species Petunia axillaris. The sequence continues at coordinate 63,197,283 of JARKNS010000009.1, forward strand.
GTTGAGCACATAATCCAAAGCAGAACAAGAGAAAGAAGCCTTCTGGAGGAAAAAATAATCCTAATAAGAAAAAGTTCAAGGGAAATTGCTACAATTGTGGCAACGCTGGGCATAAGTCCGCAGACTGTCCTGCCACAAAGAAAGACAAGGACAAGGACAAGAAAAAGGAAAAAGGTCAAGCCAATATGGTTGAAGAAAATAAATTGGCCCAAGGAGTTCAAGATATTGATTTATGTGCTATGATTTTCGAATGCAATTTGGACAGAAATCCTAAAAAATGGTGGATTGATTCTGGAGCAACCCACTGTGTTTGTGTTGTGAAGGAAACCTTTGCTTCATATGCTCCCGCTGGACCTGATGAGAAGCTCTCCATGGGTAATTCTGCAATAATCAAAATTGAAGGATAATGACAAGATATGCCTGAAGATGACATCTGGCAAGGTCGTGACTTTGAATAATGTTCTTCACGTTCCTGAAATACGGAAGAACTTGATGTCTACCACACTTCTCGTTAAAAATGGGTTTAAGTACGTTTTTATTTCTAATAAAATTGTAATAACTAAGAATGAGCTGTATGTAGGAAAAATGCTACCTAACTGAGGGCCTTTTCAAATTTAATGTAATTGCCATTGACAATATGAATAAAATTTCAGCTTTTTCTTACTTGTTTGAGTCAAATGATTTATGGCATTCTCGTTTGGCACATATCGGGCCTTTTCAAATTTAATGTAATTGTCATTGACAATATGAATAAAATTTCAGCTTTTTCTTACTTGTTTGAGTCAAATGATTTATGGCATTCTCGTTTGGCACATATCAATTATAAAACCTTGCAAAAATGATCAATTTGGAAGCATTGCCTAAATTTGATTGTGAAAAATCAAAATGTCAAGTATGTGTTGAGTCTAAATATACTAAACATCCTTACAAGTCAATTTAAAAGAATTCTGAACCATTAGACTTAATTCATACGGACATTTGTGACATGAAGTCAATACCATCTCGTGGTGGAAAGAAATATTTCATAACTTTTAATGACAATAGCACTTGTCAATGCTATGTTTATTTACTTAATAGTAAATATGAGATAATTGACGCATTCAAGCTATACAAAAATGAAGTTGAAACACAATTTAACAAAAAGATCAAAATGATAAGAAGTGATAGAGGCGGGGAATATAAATCTTCTTTCCATTTTTGTAACGATAACATGAATTCCTTTTCCGTTTTAGTATTTCCATCAGTGTGGTCGTTTCTGTTAATAGCCACCTTTGAAAGGCTGCCTTTCAAATGGCGTCTCTTCGTTCCAGCCTTTCATTTGGCTATAAATACATGTCCTTCTACAAACTTTTTTCTCACGAAAAAATCTGAACTTTGCATCCTCTGTTTCTTCTGCATTACTTCATTTGATAAATAAGTGTAGTGTGATTTGCTCCGCTTCTTTGAGTTGGTCGAGCTCTATAGTTTGAAGTGCTGCTACTGTAGAATTGTTATCCCGTCATCCTGGGAGGAATTAACCCATTTACCTTGGACAACAGTGAGGGGGTTAGATTGCCTAAGGAGACACAAGCAACTTGTGGGCTCAGGATTGTCTAACATACACCGTTTCTGTATTTTTTTTAAAAAATATTTTTAACGCACGAATAACACAGACGACTCCTGCATGCAGGCTTCTGATCATGATCATATATATTCTTTATTATGGTAGCCATAGTTTCAAATAATTAGTACAAACTGAAGTCTCACTAACATACTTGAGAACAATAAGTTTTGCAATTTCCTTATTAAACAAATTAGCAAGAAACAATCTGTACGCTGATATGTTTTGAAATATTACATACACTGTTAGGAAATATGGTTAATACTTTCTCTTATTTGCCTTCTGGTCATGATAATTTAGAACACAAAACCAATAAAAAGAGATTAAAAAAGTGAGCCTCCCTAAGGCCTTTATATGTTACATACACTATAAAAATCTTTGTTTTCACAAACTATATAAAATAATTATTTTCCTCAATATATAATTAGTGTGTATTCTGAAATTTCAATCTCTTCATATCCCTAAAGATCTATATATCTATTTATCTATCTATATACCGAAGACTCAGGAGCGCAATTCTGATATGCTTGGCGCTAATTAGGAAGGACCCTACCGAGTCGATGGGTTGGCCGAAATCAGAATGGGGACTTACTAGCTCGAGACATTAGACTGGAACATAACCAACTTGAAGAGATGCTACTTCTGATCAAACAACTTCATTTTCTTCCCTCTAGTTTTTTCAATGTTTATTTGATTATTGACTGTACTGACACTTTTAAATGATATGACTAGCTAGATCGAATTATGAACAAAATTCGCCCACGAACAAATACTTGAGCCTAAGACGCTTCGAACCTGGGTCGAAAAGTCTGACTTAAGTTCTAGTGCCGTCGTCATTCTCATTTCTGCATCCAAAGTTGCTTTCGACAGGCACAAATGAGATTCTACATAAACAACCAAGAACCATGAAAATTGAAAGTCCCAAGTTTCACCATTTGTCATTTAAATTGCTAAAATACATTTTGGTCCCTTATTTTCTGACTAAACTCATTTTAGTACCATAAACTTCTTAACTTTCTAAATAATGCAGCGAGAGAAAAAAAAGACAACATTTTCACATTACTATATAGAGTAGCAGATTTCTCAGACACAAAGATTGCTTTAACTTACAAGTTACTGCTAACTCAAGTCTTAACAATAACATGTAAATAATTTTTTTTTTTTTAAATGCTAGTCACTGAGCCGCAATTAATAAAGTTTTCTCTGTGTGACCTATTGGTACGGGTCCGAGTCGCGAAATCAACAAACAGATATTTGAAGTAGACCGCATACATCACTCTGCTTGGAGTGCTGCCTTTCCCCATACCCTATATGAACGCGGTATATTTATGGCTAAATTATACAAATATACAAACATAATAGCAGGTTTACAATAAAATAGCAACATTATGTCACTTTTCAAGAATAGCAGTACTTTCTTAACATTATATATACAAGTTATTAAAAATTAAGATTTATACAATAAAATTGAAGATACACCATGCACAAAAATCGCTCATAATTATAGGCATGTCTTTTCATTTATTCCTACTTTTTTGGGATTACAACTACCCAATTACTAATTCTATTGTATGTCTTTTGTATGTCTATCGTATGGTGTATGTGTATAGTATGACTATTGTATGTGTATTGTATGACTATTGTTAGTCTTTTGTATGTCTATCGTATGACTATTGTATGTCTATTGTATGGCTATTGTTTTTTACGTATGCCTATTGGTAATTTTTAATAGATGGTTTTGAGGGGAGAGAGAAAATGGGTGTTAAATGTAAAAAGATTTTAAACCTATCTAAACATGATTTGGCTGCATAAATATAGGATTAGATTTATCTTTTTTTTTTAAAATTATATTTTTTTTCTTTTTAAACTACATTGCTATTTTTTGTAGCAAACTACAAAAATGTTGCTATTTTTTGTAAGTTTTGAAAATATTTATATATTTTGTAACAAAAGTAGATAAAGTTATATTATGTGTAATTATTCCTATATTTATATACCGAGCTGATTTTTATTTTTGTTTTAACTACCAAAAAAGAAATTACAATAAAATCAAGATATTGTGATTGCTGACATGGCAGAATCCACACCTTTAAATTCCTAACACACAAACTTCCAAACTAACAAAACCCCTCAATTATATAGTTCTAGAAAATTCCACTCTTTTTCCCTTAAACCCCTTCTTCACACTTCCAGGGTTTTTCAATTCTTGTCCCAATCTTCAACTCTTCTCAACCAACCCCTTTATCCATTAACACACACAAACACACAAAACACACACTAAAAAAACACTCAAAATTTAACAAAATGGCCCCTGTATTAAGCAGGAGTTTAACTTCAATGGCTTCAGTACCTTACAATCCTTCATTTGTATTAGGAAGTAGTAATAGCAATATGGTATTTCTTAAAAATGGATTCTTGGCTAAAAATAATATAAAGAATAGATTTTTAACATCAGGGTTGAAGTTAAAACAAGAAAGTAGAGATAATAGAGTTGTTGTTGTTAAGTGTGAAGCTTCTGCTGTTGCTGAAAAAGAAGCTTCTGGTGAGACTTTTGAGTATCAAGCTGAGGTTGGTTTTGTCTTTTATTGTAAAGTTTAAGTATTTTTGTTTGTTTATATGTGAATCGTGTTGTGGATAAAAGCCTGGTATTTAATTAGAGGGGCAGGCCTGTTATCCACCAAGTTTTAAACTGTGTGCCACTGGCCCTTGTTTATATGTTTCAGTTTTAGGTGGAAAGTTGGGATTTTGATATTTCTTGTTATTTGTTTTAGTTAAGTTTAAGTTTCTTTGTTATATGTGAACCCGTCGCAGATAAAAGCCTAGTATTTAATTAGAGTAGGGTAGAGGGGCGGGCCTGTTATCCCTTGAGCTTCGGACCGTGTGCAACTGGCAGTCGGGGATTTCTGTAATCAGCAGGACTTTAACTTCTATGGCTTCAGTACCTTACAGTCCTTCATTTGTATTAGGAAGTAGTAATAGCAATATGGTATTTCTTAAAAATGGATTCTTGGCTAAAACTAATGTAAAGAATAGATTTTTAACATCAGGGTTGAAGTTAAAACAAGAAAAGAGAGATAATAGAGTAGTAGTTGTTAAGTGTGAAGCTTCTGCTGTTGCTGAAAAAGAAGCTTCTGGTGAGACTTTTGAGTATCAAGCTGAGGTGGGTTTTTAGTTTTTTATTGTAAAGTTTAAGTTTTTATGTTTATATGTTTCAGTTTTTAGGTGATGGGGAGCTTCGGAGCAACTGGTAAAGTTGTATCTGTGTGACCTGTAGATTGCATGTTCCAGTTGTGGAAACAACAACTGATGCCCTTGAGTGCCGTCCTTTCCCGACCCTGTATGAACATGGGATGCTTTGTGCACTAGGCTGCCTTAGATGCCCTAGACCTTGTTTTTTAGTGTATACTTGGGATTTTGATGTTTCTTTTCAGTTGTTTTAGTAAAGTTTAAAGTTTTTTCGTTTATATGTGAACCCCGTCGCAGATAAAAGTCTAGTGATTAATTAGAGAAGAGTCTAGGGGCGGGCCTGTTATCAATGGAGTTTTGGACTGTGGGCTACTAACCCTTGGGAATTTCTTGGTTATAAGAAAGTTTCAGTTTTTAGGTGTGCTAGTGTTATTTTTGAATTGTATGTGAAGTTTGGGAAGGAGAATGAGTTGAAAGTTGGGTTTTTGATGTTTTGTTTTAGGAAATGAAGATATGAATGTATGAAATAATCATTCTTGTTGTTTTCAACGTATGAAAGATATAATCTTTAGTCGATTCTAGGGGTTTCCCAATCCCCACTATGCCTTGATTCCCATGTGCTGGTGGGATGTAGCAGACATCTGATGGAATAGTCTGAGTTGCGCGCAAGCTGGCTCAAACGCCACCGTCATTTAAAAGAAAAACTATGCCCCGACCCCAAATTAGTTAGGGATGTTTATATGTTCCTTTGTATCTATAATAGGATTAATCATGGCTAACTAACTAGTTTCGTTCCAACTATCAGCCCAGTGCAACTCTCATCCTTTATTCGGGTTGGGAGCTATGTTTTGCAATGTGTAGTCTAAAATATGTGAATAGTTCCTTGTACATTTAATTGTTTGTAATTCCTTTTTGGTTGTTAAAAGTTTGAATTCTGGTTTTGCAGGTTAGTCGCCTAATGGACTTAATCGTTCACAGTCTCTACAGTCACAAGGAGGTTTTCTTACGAGAGCTTGTGAGGTGAGGACATCTCTTTACTCTCATCACTCGTGTAACATAAGTTATTGTTGATTGTTTAGGTTATGAGTTAAAATTGTTACTTATAGTTGCCATAGTTATCACAGCATATATACTGTGTCAAAAACTATCTATTTTGTCATAGAGATGAGAGTCCTATTTATAGCTTCCATTGATATGCGACTCCGCTCCCTACAATATCGTATTGTAACTTCTTTTGAAGTTATATATAGCATTTACTTCAAATTCACTTGGAGTCTTCGGGATGTTTGGTAATTGCTTCTAGAATTTTCTGTTATCCTTTATGGGCTAATTGACTTCAGCTTCTTCTTTTGTACAGTAATGCAAGTGATGCTCTTGATAAGTTGAGGTTTCTGAGTCTGACTGAACCTTCTTTACTTGGGGATTCTGGTGAGCTAGAGATTCGTATCAAATCTGATGCAGACAATGGGACTATTACCATAACGTATGTTGCTAAGGATGTTAATGACATAAGTGCCTCAGTGATACAAGGGACTAACTAATCGATAATGCAGGGATACTGGTATTGGAATGACCAAGGAGGAGCTCATAGACTGTCTTGGAACTATTGCCCAAAGTGGTACCTCGAAATTCTTGAAGGCTCTTAAGGTAAGAAAGGACATATTCATATGCTCTCTAGGTCTCTGGATTTGGTTGTGATTTGAAGTCATTGTCTCTAAGAACTATATCCTATCCTTAGGAAAACAAAGACCTTGGAGCTGACAATGGATTGATTGGTCAATTTGGTGTTGGTTTCTATTCTGCATTTCTGGTTGCTCAAAAGGTAGTTTTTCATTCTCTGCAATGGTCTATGTTTGCCTATACTTTGAGCATGACGATTCAATGCGAGTCGACTGATTCTTGTAATCTTTTGATCCCTTTCCATAATCAGGTTGTAGTCTCTACAAAGAGCCCAAGATCAGATAAACAATATGTTTGGGAATCTGTGGCTGACAGTAGCTCATATGTCATCAGAGAGGAAACTAATCCTGAAAACCTTCTGCCACGAGGCACACAGATTACACTTTATTTGAGGGTACTGTAGTTCTTATACTCCATAGCCTTGTGTTTATTCCTTATGTTAGATTCAGCCTGATAGGATATCTTCTTTTGGTAGGACGATGACAAATATGAGTTCTCGGAGCCCAAGAAGATCCAGGATTTGGTGAAGAATTATTCACAGTTTATTTCTTTTCCTATTTACACATGGCAGGAGAAGTCGAGAACAATTGAGGTAGGGTTCTTGTATAGTCTAAAACCTCTTTTAACCTTCAACGGTCCAACCTCACTTCTTTTTGCTGTCTGATGAAAGAATAATTTATGGTTTCAGCTATGGGATGATATCTGTCTAGTGCTCCTGTTCTTGAGTATATTCTCATAAGTTTTTGATATTCAAAGCCCCCTCTAGTCAACCGTCTAAAAGTATCATCCATTTAGAGTTACACTAGAAAGCAAACCTACCTTCACACTTTTGTTTTTTGATGGGCTGAGGGGTTGGGTAAATTTATAATTTTGGCGTCAATATAGCATTGCCAGTGGCAGATTTATCGGGCCCACTGGTGCGTAAAAGCTGATAGGTTTGCACGTTTCCATACAACACAGTATGATTTTTTACTAGTTGGAGTTGCTGTAAGGTTGTGTTATGAGTAAAATAAATGTAATTGACTGATTTTCACTTTCATGCGATAAGTTTGATTAAGTTTACCTTGGTGGAAGAGGGAAAGGGGGGTTGTAGTATTTATTAAGCAATGCTATCTTTGGCTGTAAATGTCCTTGGTAAATTTTGACAGGTAGAAGAAGAGGAGGAACCAAAGGAAGGAGAAGAAAATGCAGAGGTGATGACTTAAGATTTGCCTGTTTACGTTTATTCTCTTTCAGTACTTGTTACTCTTCTTGCTAATTGATGACATTGGAATTTGTCATTCCTTTCTCTTTGTAATGACAGGGAGAAAAGAAAATGACGAAAAAGACCAAAACTGAGAAGTACTGGGATTGGGAGTTGACAAATGAGACAAAACCTATATGGGTGAGGGTTTGATTACACTTTAATAGCGAATATTAATGTGTGCTTAGTGATGCATTCTATGGTCTTGTGTCATACATGGTTGAATTTGTTTAGCAAAACTATTCTTACCTCCTATACATATTGTAGATGCGGAATCCAAAAGAAGTTGAGAAAGAACAATATCAGGAATTCTACAAGAAAACTTTTAACGAGTTCTTGGATCCACTCACCTACACTCACTTTACTACAGAGGTATTCACTTTTCATATTGGATTAATGACCGGAAATTATTGTTGGTTGATGTATTAACTTTGATATAACAATATCTGCAGGGTGAGGTGGAGTTTAGAAGTGTTCTATATATCCCTGGAATGGCTCCTCTTAACAATGAAGATGTCATTAATCCCAAGACAAAGAACATACGCTTGCATGTCAAGCGTGTGTTTATTTCTGATGATTTTGATGGAGAATTGGTGAGTTTTATGTTTCATTTGCAAGAAATCTTAAATCAATCTAAATATACAGTTTCCATGCTTTTTATCAGTAGATGCTAATTCGGGTGAATTTCAGTTTCCAAGATACCTGAGCTTTGTGAAAGGAGTGGTGGATTCAGATGACCTTCCTCTTAATGTTTCACGAGAAATTCTGCAGGAGAGCCGGATTGTAAGGACAAATTTTCCACCTTTCTGGAATGAATTACATTTTAGTAATTTGTAATGTGTTCCTTTTAAATAATTTGCACTGATGTGGTTTTGACTTTTGAGTAAGGGCCAAATACTCGAAGCTATCCATTGTAGTTAAAGATTAAAAAAGAAACTTAACTTACTCTAGGAATGTAATGGGTTTATGTTTTTTCATCCCAGGTTCGGATAATGAGAAAGAGACTAGTAAGAAAAACATTCGACATGATTCAGGATCTTTCTGAAAGTGAGAACAAGGAGGTACAGTATCATCAAAGCTTTCTTTACCTCAGTAGTTTCCTTTGAATACTCTAAGAGTGAACTTATTATGTTACAGGATTACAAAAAATTCTGGGAGAACTTTGGTAAATTTTTGAAGTTGGGATGTATTGAAGACACTGGTAACCACAAGCGAATAACCCCATTACTGAGATTTTTTACTTCCAAGAGTGAAGAAGAGTTGATAAGCTTAGATGACTATGTTGAGAACATGGGTGAAAAACAGAACGCCATTTACTATTTGGCTACTGATAGCTTACAGAGTGCCAAGTCTGCTCCTTTCTTGGAAAAGTTGCTTCAGAAAGGCATTGAGGTGCGTACTTCATCCTAATTTTTATACCAAGTGATCCAAATATAGAAAATAGACACAAATTAAGTATCATTGCACTTGGTGGCAAGTCTGTGCTTGTTTATTGTAGAGTTTGAATGTAGTGTTTGCAACTCACCCCCCCCCCCCCCCCCCCAAAAAAAAAGAAAAGAAAAAGAAGCGAAGAAAACCAACTCTCAAAAATATACTTACAATAATGGGTACGTTAAAAGTCTAACCATTAGTTAGCTTGGAAGTGAAAATCATCCTAAATTTTCTACCTAGATAGTCGAAGAAACATTTTTATGATTCTCCATCCACCGACCTCCTCCCTGTTGTTTGGATGAATAGTTTCCTTTGTGTACCATCTTTACTTGCTCAGATCAATTTCAATTTTAGCATTCACCTTTACTCTTTGAGCCTGTCTTGTAATTTGTTCCAATTGTCCAAAAACAGAGGTCGTAGTATTATTCTATATGGAGTGAGGACAAAAGAACCTCCAGCCAGCGCATGCTCGCGGATTGATACTAACCAAATGCTCATTTTCCCTTTAAGTCTGCATCATGTTATGGCAGGATATCTAACCGAATACAGCAAACCTGTATTTTGTGGGAGTTTTTGGGGTGTTGGAGAGTCGGCTAATAATCTGTTTTTTCACTTGATTATCTTATGTCTATACAGTGTTCTTATATTTGCTATGTGTTGCTGACGTACAGGTGTTGTACCTCATTGAACCAATTGATGAGGTGGCCATCCAGAATCTACAAACATACAAGGAAAAGAAGTTTGTTGACATAAGCAAGGAGGATTTAGAGCTTGGTAAGCATTGTTTTCTTGCATTGAGTGGGAATTTAATATAGCGATTATTGTTTTTTTTTTCTTTTTTGTTAGTTTCTATGTCCAACTGGTTGAACACTTGGAAAGAATAGAAAATACAGGAAATGATCAATGAGGTTTGACCTGTTTCCAAAGGGTCTTGAACATTTTTTAATCTCTGGTGTCTGCTTCAGGTGATGAAGATGAAGTGAAAGAAAGGGAAGCCAAGCAAGAGTTTAATCTTCTATGTGACTGGATAAAGCAACAGTTAGGCGATAAGGTGGCAAAAGTACAAGTTTCAAACCGTTTAAGCTCATCACCGTGTGTGCTCGTATCCGGAAAGTTTGGTTGGTCGGCCAACATGGAAAGGTCTCTGGGTTATGATTTCTTACTTCCTTTTTCCTACTCTCTTTGGTTTAGTTTTGCAAATTGCAACTCTGCTGAGCATCTTCATTCCCTTTGTGTGTGAAATAGGTTGATGAAAGCACAAACCTTGGGAGACACTTCAACACTGGAGTTTATGAGAGGGAGAAGAATATTGGAGGTTAATCCTGATCATCCAATCATCAAGGACCTAAATGTAAGTATGCCCTGCTTTAATTTACGTAGCAAGTTCCTTGATTCCAAGATAATTCAAAATTCAATTAGGTGTTGTCAAACTGTTTCTGAAGTAGTTTTTCAATAATAAGCCATATCGGGCTTATTGTCGATCATTTTAGAAAGAGTTATCAGAAATTGAAAAACATAAACAATAGAAAGTTTATGTGGAACTGATTTTACATGCATAAATTTGGTAAAATGTTGATAATTTTAACTATGTTGATCATGTGATGCTAGAGAAGATGGTGCTGAGATTGTCTTGTGAAGTTGCATTTTCATCCAATTCTATGAAGTCATAGAAGAAATATCAACTTAGTAACTTTGAAGTTATTAAAATTGTATGAACCAGAATGATGAAATAAACAATGACTAATGTGCATTACTCTTGTAAAGACCAGATAGTGAGGACAGACGATAGTAAATCTTATTGACTCAACAAAAATTGTATTTCCTCATATTGAAGAATATACAGTATAATTCGATTACGAATGTCATTTATCTATCTACCAATGACTTCGTGGAACTCCCTGCAGGCTGCATGCAAGAATGCACCCGATAGTTCTGATGCCAAGCGGGCCGTAGAACTTTTGTACGACACAGCATTGATTTCCAGTGGATTTACTGTAAGTACTGCGAAGCATATTTTGCTTCCTTTCCTTCTCTTGTTTCAACAGATCAAATGCTGCAGAAGTTGCTTCTTTCTAGTACACGAGATTAACAACTGCCATTTTTATACAGCCTGATAGTCCAGCTGAGTTGAGTAACAAGATTTACGAGATGATGTCAATGGCTCTTGGAGGAAGATGGGGCAGATTCGAGGAAGACGAGACAGAGGCATCAGCAGAAACTTCAACAGAATCAGATGCAAGCTCCGCTGAAGTCTCAGAGGCACAAGTCATCGAGCCATCTGAAGTTAGAACCGAGAGCAACGATTATTGGGAGTGATTCAGAAGAGCTAAATTTTCCTAGTTAGGCATTCTTTCTGGCATGTCATTATGTCAATTGCTAGAAGAGGAGAGAAATTTTGGTTTCTGGAGGGGGTACAACTGTATAAGAATATTATAGGGGGAGAAATGCATATGGTGGTAAAGAAAATTTGATGGACAATCAACTATAGAATTAGTCAGTTAGATTTGATGTGTTTTTCCCCTCTACACGCAAACCACTGTATGAGCTTAAAGGTGGCAATATAAGATGCAACAATCTTCTTCTTAATCGTAGTCGATATCTTAGCCTCGAAAACCTCTTAGGGCTAGTGATGCATGGTTCTAAATTGCATGGTTCTAAATTCGGTCGATCATGTGCCAATCCTTCTACTTCTTTCTATTTAATCTACCAAGTTTTCGTTTGATGCATGGTTCAATTGGTTACCTGTGTTTAATTTAACTTATAATAGTTGCATTAGTATCTAACTTACTAATAGTTGCATTAGTATCGGAGTTACATTAGAGGTAAAATATTTATAATCAAAAGGCGATTTTAACAATTACTGTTGATTTTTAAAACAAAATTTGACCTGAAGCCAACCAACTACAACTTACAGGTTACATAGGACATAGAGAAATTCGGATGAGTTTAACAATTATTGTTGATTTTTGTTGACTTTTAAGTGGCCCTAATAATTCTAAATATTTTGTGGTTCATGATCAAACAACAATTTTTCTCAAAACTGAAAATGGAATAGTCTTTTATATGGTGTTTGAAAGTAGTAACAAATTACTCATACAACTCACGGGTCGTTTGGTCGACATAGAGTTTACGGGGTATTAACAATGTACGTATTAGTAATGCGGATATTAGCAATGTGGGTATTAATAATGCGATTATTAGTAATGTGGGTATTAATAGTGCGGGTATTAATAATGTGAGTATTAGTAATATATGTATTAGCTATGCATATATTATAACGTAGGGATTATTTCTTGAATCACTAATATATTACAAATTAATATACAATGTTATAATTTAAAATATTTAGTTAGTCCTTAAATATAATTTAAAAATATTCTTACTATTATGAGGGTTAATTTTATCATTTTAAATTTTAATACCTGCATTATTAATACCACCTTCTACCCCGCATAAAATAATACATAGATTCCCGCATTAATAATGCGGGTATTAGCTATGCGGAAAAGGAAATTGTGAACCAAACATTGTATTAGTAATGCTATGTTTTATGTGGAAAAGGAAAAGACCAACCAAACATGGTATTATAATGCTAAATTTTGTGCAACTATCAAAGAGGAAACCAAACAATGTATTAGTAATACCAAGACTTTATGAGGATATTAAATTAGTGCTAGTGCAAACCAAACAACCCCTTAATGTATAATCTTTTTCTCATGTATAGAGTTTCCAATTCCACATGTTTGGTTAGTCAAAATATTTTGAAATTCTTTTACCTAGGAAAACAAATTTGCGTAAATTATATATAAATGCTTTTGAAACAACATTTTCGGATTACTTATAAACATCAAAAAAATTAGTAAATAAATAAATAAAATAAAGAATCACTTATAAGAAACATTTTCCTTCCTAGCAAACACACCATATAAAGAGTTAAGTTTCTTTATTATGCTACTCCTGTTTCAATTTATGTGAACCTAATCTCTTTTAGTATGTTTGAAAAAGAATGATCTCTTTCTAATTTTAAAAATAAATTTTTACTTTTATCTTTAATGAGATGATTTGTAGCCACACAAACATTTATGTCTTATTTTAGACTACAAATTTCAAAAGCATTCATTTCTTTATTAAACTTCATGCAAAGTTAAATGAGTTCACAAAATTGAAACTGAGGGAGTATCTTTATTCCTTCCGTTTTCTTTTCCAAACATGATTTCAAATTATTTTTCTTGAGTCGAGAGTCTTTCGGAAACACCCCTTTTACCTCAAATCTGCATATATCTCACTATTTACCTACCCCACTTGATTTTTTTTTGGTTGTTGTTGTCAAAATATTTTATCCCTATATAAGTTAATGAAAGAGAGAAAACATAATCATTATTAATTTTATCATCATAATTTTGTGGAATACTAGATAAAATTTTCTACTACTTCAATCAGAGGCGGATCCAGAATTTAAATCTTATGGGTTCTAAATTTTCGAATAACAATCTCAAGTGCAAGTAATTGGGTTCTCGACTTGATTTTTTTTAATACAAATACAATATATGCGCTAAACCTACTGAATTCCGCCGAATCTGTAGTCTACCTTCTACATCCGCCACCGACTTCAATAGTACTATTTTCTTTCTTTTTAGAGTTACCGAGTAGTACATTCTAAATTTCAGTGCAGCTAATATTATTACCGTCAAACGGGTTAACCCATAAGGTAAAAGTAAAAATAAAAAACCAAATATAACAAAAGTAATTAATTAATTCAAAGTAAAAAAAAAAAAAAAAAGAGTAGGTTTTTAGAAGGGTTTAAGGTATAGCCTCCATTGCCAACTCCCTTCTCTTTTCATGTTTTCTTTACACTTTTCAACTTATCAGTAAATTAAGCTAATCTTTTTCTTCAGTTTTTTGAATAAAAGATCCACTGAATATGTGGAGATATATATCAAAACAACCTTATTCAAGAAAATTCAAAAACACCAATGATTCATCTTTTCTTGGTCATTTTTCTGAAAATTTTAAACCTTTACAAAGCTTATGTGAAGAAACTTGTCAAAAACCCAACTTGGGTTTTTCTCAAAATTCAATCTTTTCAACATTTAGTGAAAAAATTAGGAATTTAGAAGGTGTTTGTGAAGAAAGTTTAAGAAAATCTCATGTGGGGTTGTCTCAAAATTCAATCTTTTTAAGATTTAGTGGAAAAAGTAGGCATTTTGGAGGGTTGAGTGAAGAAAGATTTAGGAAAAGTCACTATGGTATGTGTCGAAATTTGATTTTTTCGACAAGGGGTAGTGGAAATTTAGGATTTTTGAGGAGTTATGGTAGTGCTGCTGAAGCTATAGTGTCTACATCTGAAGAAGATATTGATGAAATTCAAGAGTTAATAGAGGAAATGTATAAAGAAAATGAGGGTTTGAAGGCGAATTTGCAACCGAAGCAGCCGAAAACGATAGGTGGGATGGGGATTGGGAAGTATAATTTGCTTAGGAGAAGGCAGATAAAGGTAGAAACTGAAGCGTGGGAAGAGGCGGCGAAGGAGTATCAGGAGTTGTTAATGGATATGTGTGAGCAAAAGCTGGCGCCGAACTTGCCTTATATGAAATCTTTGTTCTTAGGTTGGTTTGAGCCGTTGAGAGATGCTATAGCTTCTGAGCAGAAGTTGTGTGATGAAGGGAAGAATCGGGGAGCGTATGCTCCGTTCTTTGATCAATTGCCTGCTGAAATGATGGCTGTTATTACAATGCACAAGTTGATGGGATTGCTAATGACTGGTGGAGGAAGTGGTAGTGCTAGAGTAGTGCAAGCTGCTTCCCACATTGGTGAAGCAATTGAGCATGAGGTTTGTGTTATCGGAGACCTTTGAAACTACTTTTTATTGTAAATGGTTTCGATTTACATTTAATCGAGTCTGAATATGTGCATAGCTTGCAATTTGAATGTATTTGGATAAAAGATTGTACCACACTATATTGAATAAAGATAAAAGAAGTAGAGGGCAATGCCAGCACTCCCTATGCCTTTAAGTATTAGCCCCCCTCGTTCCTCTATAGGTTATTTTGACCAGGTTTCTTAGGGCTCTCTTCTTTGGAACAGACTGCCAGAGCAATCATTTAGTTTATGATCTATTAACTATTGCAGGCTATACATTGTTGGAGGTTCCTTATAAAATCATCAAGAAACCTCATGGTGCCATGTGTTAGCAGATTCTTTATTGGAGTGAATATTGGGTTCTCATTATTTCTTAGGAAACCTAAACTTTCTCCTATGAGCTTTGATGTGCTAATAAAGGATAGACAATTGATAGGGAATAAGCCAACAGAACAGGCACATGGACTGAAATAGATTGAAAGATTAATTCCCCCCCCCCCCCCCCCCCCCCCCAACCAAAATGAGGGAAAGCTGCTTAGGAAGGACGATAGTCTGCTTGATTTAATATCCTTTCATGTGCTTGTCTTTTACTGATTACACATAGATTTTCTTTTCTCTGCATTAATTTTTAGTAGAAATCTTTTCACCAAAGTGTCAATGGAACTTGGAGAGTCTGCTATAACTTCTCATTTATTTATTCTAGTATGCTGGTGAATGTGAACAAATGGGTGAACGAGGTTGCAAAATTCTCTTTTCTTATAATGTAGTATTTTAATTGATGAATTGGGAGAAGACACTGGTATACAAGAAGTGGTAGAACTTACAAAAAAACATGTTCTCCACAAAGATCACTCAATCATGAATATGCACTGAAATCTCATGGGTGCTCAGAATTTACTAAAAAACAGAATATGTACGAGTGTAGTTTTAAGCCCCTTAAATGTTGTTTCGCTCCAAAGAACCAATGACAACAACAATAACATCATAACCAATGAGGTCTCACAAGTGGTAGTGGTGTTTGGGGAGCCATATGTACAGAAAAGAGCCAAAAAAGGAAACTATTGTCCTTGAACTACTTACAAGTTTCCTATCACATCTAACAAATCTCCTACATCTTCTAGGTATTCTTCTTTACACCAAAACTAAAATAGGTAAAGACAAACCATTTTGATCTTCTGTATGGAGCTATTTTTGTCTTCAAAACATCTTGCATTTCTTTCCTTCCAAGCTATCCACCATATACAACCTGGGATTAACTTCTGTCTCTCCTTATGGCTAGCATCATTGCTCAAACCACTCCAACATGTCAGGAGCTCTACAGTGGTTCTAGGCATGGTCCATTTAACATCCAGCATGGTTAATAACATTTGCCAAAGGTGCCCTGTTATTCTGCAGTGAAGGAAAAGATGAGAGTTGCTTTCTGCCTCTTGCCCACATAAATAGCATCTTGAACAGATATGGAAACCTCTTTTTTTTTTTTTTTAGGTTTTCCTGTGTCAAACAAGCTTCTTTTGCCACCAACCATACGAAACATGCTATTTTGTATGGAATCTTTGTTTTCCAGATGTTTCTCCAAGGCCAAGAAATGATTCGCTCATTTGTGTGATTCAAATTTTGATAAGAAGATTTGACTGAGAAAATCCCTTTCTTGTTCCTTTGCCAAAAAAGTTTATCATCCGATCCATTTGTACCTTTAAACTGCTCCAGGACTTGTAAAAATTCAGAGCACCTATCGATCTCCCAGTCATTCAACATCCTTCTAAAGGTCAAATTCCACCCTTGAGGAGCTCCATATTTGAGAGAGCACTGCCTGTTGTTGTAGGCTCAACCTGTATAAATCAGGAAACATGTCTTTAAGCTTTCCCTGATCTAACCACTTATCATTCCAGAAAGAAGTTTTCATTCCATCCCCGACTGAAACCCTTATGATGTTGAAATCTGGCCACAGTCTTCTGATGGATCTCCACACACTAACCCCAAAATGTGTGTGTACTTCCTTAGTTACCCACTTCCCCTCTGTGCCATACTTTTCAGATATGATTCTCCTCCAAAGGGCTTGTTCTTCTAAGCTAAACCTCCAAAGCCATTTCTCCAAAAGGCTATGATTGTGATGTTTTAAGTGTCTGATTCCAAGTCCTCCTTCTTTTTTACTAATGGTAAGTTTATCCCATTTCACCAGGTGAATGCATCTTTTTCGCCTCGATCTGCTAGCCTAATTTCGGAACCGTTTCTCATGACTAATCAAATATGAAAGAGAGCTGTTCGGCCAGGCTTGTCTAATTCATCTACTCCTGTTTCAATTCCTTTTCAGGCCAGAATACATAGATTTTTGGAGAAGACCAAGAAAAACAGTACATTGAGTGATTCCTTGGAAGAAACGGCTGGTAATGTAATGAAAGAAAGAGAGAAGCTAAGGAAAAAAGTAAAAATTTTGATGAAGAAACAAAAGGTTCAGCAGCTTAGAAGGATAGTGAAGCAGCAGGATGATGAAAAGCCTTGGGGCCAGGATAACCTTGTCAAGGTTTGTCTTTACACATTCTTCTCTTTATCACCTTCCTATTTGATCAGTATGGGAGCTTCCCCCTTTTTTTTTTGGCCTGTTCATGTTGTAATTCTCATAGTTTAGTTTACGATGTTTTATAGGTTGGCTGCCGATTGATTCAGATATTAATGGAAACCGCCTATATACAGCCTGCAAACGATCAGTTAGATGATTGTCCTCCCGATGTTCGGCCAGCATTTGTGCATACTCTCAAAACTGTAGAAACAGTGTGAGTACAAACTTAACATGCTCAAGTCCTTCCCGTTGGTCACCACATTGAGAAGTATAGGGAATGAAGAAAAGATGTCCACTCTTTGTGTAGATAACAACATCCAAGACACATTCGTTGTTGAAATCTTTTGTGCTTCTTTGATTACAGGAAAGGTAGCAGGAGATACGGCGTGATTCAATGTGATCCACTTGTTCGTAAAGGCCTAGAAAAAACTGTGAGTACAGAATTTTGCGGGTTTTCATTGCCACTTGGGTGATAATGTGGTCCTGCTGCTTACAAAATCAACTGTCATAGAAGAATTGTAACGACAGTAAATCTTTACTTCTGAACAGGCTAGACACATGGTGATTCCATATATGCCGATGCTGGTTCCTCCACAGAATTGGTCTGGGTTAGTCTGGAGATCCTATGTTCTTATTTTAAATCTGTGTGCTAGATACATGGCTTTAGATGGGTCAGTCTGGAGATTCTTTTGTTTCCGGCTGGATGGAATTAGTAACTTTTGTGTGTCAAAATCCATTCTCAAGATAGTTCTTGTGGGCTGAGGTTTCTCTCACATTTTCTTAATTCTAGATTCATTGATCAAAGTGCCTATGAATAACTGTTAGTAATCGAGCTTTGAAGACCAACTTAAAAATTTTGGCCCTGCGGTACTTAGGTAGTTGTCAAGAGAAAGCTAAACTGATATGTGAAACTTATTGACATTTTGTGGTAGGCAATATGAGCACATTTTAGCATTGGTTGCTCGGTCTGGTAATTCCAGCGCATTGGGTCTCAGCACCATATGTGGATTCGGTTAAATTTCCACGTTTTCTGGCAGGTATGCTAATGGTGGATACTTATTTTTACCATCATATATTATGCGGACACATGGAGCAAAACAGCAGCGTGAAGCAGTTAAAAGAGTTCCAAAGAAGCAACTGGAACCTGTATTCCAGGTTTGTCAGGCTGATGTCCCCTTTTTATTTTGTTTCTTTTATGTGATATTCAATAGATTGTGAGCCCGACCTCATCCCATACCACCTCCACCAAAAACAAAGGAAAAAGAAATCAGGTCCTCCTTTCTCACTTTTCTGTAATGTGGTGGTTCAGGCACTTGACACCCTTGGTAATACCAAATGGAGGGTGAATAAAAGGGTACTTGGCGTAGTAGATAGAATATGGGCTAGTGGAGGCCGGCTTGCAGACTTGGTTGACAGGGAAGATGTGGGTAAACGCTACATGATGTTAATTTTTTTTTTCCTTTGCCTTTTGAGGGTTGTTTCAGTACATGCCTGTTTAATTAGTGATGACTTTCATTTCAGGTTCCTTTACCAGAAGAGCCAGACACAGAAGATGAAGGAGAAATCAGGAAATGGAAGTGGAAAGTTAAATCGGCGAAAAAAGATAACGCTGAGAGGCATTCTCAGCGTTGTGATATTGAACTCAAACTAGCTGTAAGTTGTATCCTCATGAGTTCTCACACTTTTTCCTTGTGTTGATGGACAAAATGCATGAGCCTTTACTTTTATTTGAAGAGCAGGTTGCACGGAAAATGAAGGATGAAGATGGTTTCTATTATCCACATAATCTTGATTTTCGTGGTCGTGCATACCCTATGCACCCGTATTTGAACCATCTTGGCTCTGATTTATGCCGTGGCATCCTAGAATTTGCGGAGGGGCGCCCGCTTGGAAAGTCGGGCTTACGCTGGCTGAAGATACATTTAGCAAATGTGTATGCTGGTGGTGTTGACAAGTTATCATATGAAGGTCGTGTAGCATTTAGTGAAAACCATGTGGAAGATATTTTTGACTCTGCTGACAGGCCACTGGAAGGAAAGCGATGGTGGTTGGGGGCGGAAGATCCTTTTCAATGTTTATCAACATGCATTAATATATCTGAAGCATTGAGAAGCCCTTCTCCAGAGACCACGATATCTTATATGCCCATTCACCAGGTAATAGATAATGCTGAGAATTGTTGTGGTGGAGTTCGTAATGTATGTGCTTACTTTGAACCTATTGAAGGCTCCTTAGATGAGTGGGCTGAAGGTTTGGTATAATGCTCGTATATGGGGATTTTGCCAACATTATTAGTAATAATTTATTTACCTTATAAAACAAAGAGTGAGCTGCAGGAATTAAAAGCTAAATTTGGTGTTTTGTGATTCGTCTACTTTCACAAATTTTAGACGATTCCCACAACTAGTATAGATGGTCAATTAGCGTATTGCTTGTGGTTGTATAGGTTTTTGTCTTTTGGATGAAGTAACATAATTTCATTAAAGCAAGTAGCAAGAAGGTAGACACGAAAAAGAGCATTATGATGACTCTATAATATTAGCATCAGTGTTTAAAAAGTCAAAAAAAAGTATGCCATATCATTATTATATGCTTCCTACACCGACAGCATAAGCTATGAATGCATTTATATGTTGCATAAGATGAGTGTTGTTTCTTATCCTCAAAACATCTTTTATTCTTTCTAGCCAAATAGACTACATGCTCCAGATCTGATTTAGCTCTCCACCAACTCTATGTCCAGCCCAGCATAGCAGTAAACTTTTCACATCCTTAGGCATTACCTGCTGTACACCAAACATGTATAGAAATAGTTAGCGTCCTTACTTTATGATTAATACTTCCTGTTAATATTTCTCATTTAATAGAAAATAGATCCTTAATAAATAATATATCTTGTGAAATCGATAGAAATAATTGATCCCGTGAGTAAATAAATCCCCATCTTCGATCTTCCAAGATTATCGATCTTTGAAGAGCCAACTCTTACACTTAGAAGGATGAACTATACATTCTAGTCAGTGTTAGCCTTATTTAAATGTTGAGCTGCATGAATATGACCTGTTTTGACTTTTGAGCTGCATGCATATGGCCTGTTTTAAAGTTTTACCTAAAAAAAGTGATCTAATTGTCTGCTTATGACTTTTTATTGAAGGATGGTTCGTGCAATGGACTACAACATTATGCTGCCCTTGGAAGGGATAAGGTAACACATTTCTTTTTTAGTTGTTGTAACAACCCAGCCCGCTAGTGATATTGTACGTTTTGGGCCTAAGCACACACGACTTTAAAACGCGTCACGAGGGTATAAGGCAAGCATATTTGTATACCCAAGCCGATGTAGGATTCTATTAGATGAGGTGTCACATACACCCCCTCTCAGGGACTCCCCGTAGGTTTGCCCTACCTTCCTAGGGTGTACCTAGACTTAACATTGAGGGTTTGCCCCGCCTTACCCAGATTCGCCTAAACTTAGTTGAACTCTATCCTACATCACACAAGGTTGAAGAGGAGTGACTCTAATACCATCTGTAACAGGATATTGTCCGTTTTAGGCCTAGGACCGCACGGCTTTAAAACACGTCGTTACAATCTAAGGCATGCATACTTATATACCCATCATCTCATTTATGTTTTGCCGATGTGGGATTCTCCTAGCTAGGTGTCACAGTTGTCTTCTTTTGAGATTTTGTGAGATTCAGTCATTGAATAAGCTGTCTTTTTTTTCAACGTCAAGTATGCCTGCTCTGGGCTTGAGTTTCAGCCATTAGCCGTTCAGCATTCAGATATACTTGACATGAAAATTTCCTTTAGTTTTGGGTTGCATACCAAATAATTAATGGGATAAACAGTGGTAGCCTGTTTTGACTGTGTGCATTACCTTTCAGTTGGGTGCAGCTGCAGTCAATCTTGTTGCTGGAGAGAAGCCTGCTGATGTTTACTCTGGAATTGCTGCTCGGTGAGTTATACTATTTAGCCGCTAAACCCTCCTTCCGTCCTTCCTCCTCCATTCCTCTTTGCATTTACACCTTCAGGCTTCAGCATTTCTTCCAATCTAGAAGATTTTAGTCTGTTGAACAGCTGAGTAAATACTGCAGGATGTTTGATCAAGTTCATTTTGTGTCATGTCT
Source organism: Petunia axillaris subsp. axillaris (assembly GCA_029990575.1). Lineage (NCBI taxonomy): Eukaryota > Viridiplantae > Streptophyta > Magnoliopsida > Solanales > Solanaceae > Petunia > Petunia axillaris. The sequence goes on from JARKNS010000009.1 coordinate 63,218,969, forward strand.
TCAGCGTTAAGAAGATTGCGATTGATAACATTACAAATCCAAATTATTGATAATCCATGGGCTCTAGTAGATGTAAATTTCACATATATTGATAAGATCTTGTCTAATAATGTTAAAGAGCATTGTATTACTAGCACTGCATGAAAACATTTCTCCGTTCCGACTTCAGTAACCCATGTAAGTGCTCCTTGACTTGGTTGCCAAAACTGCTAGGTCGGAAGAACAATTATCCTTTCCTTGGTTGGCCATTGATTGGAATACATTTGCGTTTAATCTTTCATTCTTTCTTAGTTGGGAGTCAATCTCCGACATGAGACTATGCTTTTCTATATAATGATCATAAGTTCCTTTCTTCAACCAGAGTTCTTGATATTATGAAGAGAGATGCCGCTAAAGATCCTTCAACTGATCCAAATGTGATGCGTGCGAGACTGTTAATTAACCAGGTTTGTCGTTGATGTGTCTAAACTCTTAGGGGTCGTTCGGTTTGGACTGCATAAATCTAATACACTCACTAAAAGCCTCATTAATTTATACCACGTTTGGTTTAACTTTCATCTCTGCATAAAACTTAGCATTATTTAGTACAACGTTTGGTTTCACTTCTTCATTTCCGCATAACTAATACCTGCATAAGTTATGCGGAAATCTATGTATTATTTTATGCGGGGTAGAAGGTGGAATAAGTAATGTGGGTATTAGCAATGCAGGTATTAAAATTTAAAATGACAAAATTAATCCTCATAATAATAATGATATTTTTTAATTTTGTTTAAGGAGTAACTAAATAATTTAAATCATAACATTGTATTAGTGATAATACATGCATAGCTAACACCCACATTACGAATTCCCGCATTACTAATACGTACATTATTAATACCCGCGTTAACTCTCTCTCAACCAAACTACCCCTTATGGTTAATATACTGGCCATGACGTCAAATGTAAAACTTTTTAGAGTTTTATAATTGGAGTAATATAGAGTAATAATATAATGAGCATACTTCTATAATTGGTTCCCGTATTCTAATAATCGCTGACAGATGCTGAATAGTATTTTATCTGTATGCTTTGCCTTTAAATGTGTCAATTCAGGTAGACAGGAAGTTGGTCAAGCAAACAGTGATGACATCAGTGTATGGTGTCACTTATATTGGTGCTCGCGATCAAATCAAGAGAAGATTGAAGGAGCGTGGTGCCATTGAAGATGATAATGAGCTGTTTGCAGCAGCTTGTTATGCAGCAAAAGTATGAACATAGATTATTCAAATCTGCTTGGGCTTATTTATAAAATGCATATAGTGGATATAAAGTAGAAGTTGTGCATGTCATAGTAAAGTAATGCTCTATCTATTTCAAAAAGATGATCCATTCCTCGTGGTTAGTCCCTAATTGGTGTCTACATTTTTGGACGGAAAGTCTTTATGCTCTTGATATTGTCCATAAGTAGTTTTTTACTATTCTAAATTCAGTTTTTCTTCTATTCTATTCCCACAAAACACAAGTCAACATAGGGCTCCTACATATTCTCCCAGCGAATGTTAAAGCAGGTCATTTTTTTATTTTCTCTTAGTAATCCTGTTGGTTCAAACAATAAAATGGATGGAGTTAGTACAAGTTACTGTACAAAATGTAGTATTTACTCCTCCAATCCTAAGCCTTACATCCATGTTGACACTACAACAGTCAAAGTTGACTTCGGTCAAACACATTAGCTGATAAATTCCTTCCTACAGAACTCTAAATCGTCTACATAATAGTATGTTTGTGTAATTTATCACTTTGCACTTTTGACAAGGATATTTTACATTCAGTATTGAATTTGGCTTTTGGCTAACACCAAGTTTTTGACCTGTCACCTTTCTGCATTATCATCTTTTAATGATGTTTTCTATCTGCATATCTACGTGGTCTAATTATCTTTCATCACATGATCAGACCACCTTGACTGCCTTAGGAGAGATGTTTGAAGCTGCCAGAAGTATCATGAGTTGGCTTGGAGATTGCGCCAAGGTCTGTTTTATGCGTATTGTGTAGTTAGTACTTAGTACATCTATATTTTTTGAGTGGTTAAACCTTTTCTTCATAATTTTAAATTTTGATCTATGATATCCATATCATTTTAAAAAAAAAAGAATTTTTGGTCTATGATACATAATCTTTATAGTGCTCTGCAGCCTATCCTTGGATTCTAGTTCAGTGACTTCCTTATCGTGGTATTAGTGCAGAAGCTGATCATTAGGAATAAATGAGTTGAAATTTATAAATTATCATATGCTTCTGCGAGTTCTGGTGTCCGCTTGATGTGAAAAGCAGCGACATAGGCTAAAATTGAATTATGATAAATTGTCTTGTTACCCTCTAATGAACTCGACGTGGTTTTAGTCAGTAAATTTGAAAATGCTTCATTATTTTGTTATCACCTTAAGGAGGAAAAGCCCTTTCAGATGGTGAAGATTTTGGAGGTAAAGGAATGACAAGAAATGTCGAACAAATACTCACTTTTTAGAAACAGTCCAGCCAAATCCCCCCCTCTTTTTCCAGTAGAGTTCAACTTTGAAGGGTTCTGATACATGTCTGTTTTACTCTGACATCGGTATCACCTAAATATCTTGCCCTTGATTCTTTTGCCTTTTGATGGATTTGAAGCTTTTTATGTTTTTATTTTACTAATGGTTAAAACTTTATCATCCAGATTATAGCAATGGAAAACGAGCCTGTAAGATGGACTACTCCACTTGGACTTCCTGTTGTGCAACCTTACCGCAAATTAGGAAGGCATCTTGTAATGTTCTGATGCACTCAAGCTTCAATTTTACGAAGTTTCATATAGTATCTATAAAAGAAAAATGGCTTCAGCACTGCCTTTCTGATGATGATTCATATACTGTTACCTTTCTCAGAGAAAAAAAGCTAGTATCTATGGAAGTTTCATATCTAAATGTCACTGACTATATGTTGCTGACTCTATGCAGATTAAAACTTCTCTTCAGATTTTGACTTTACAGCGGGAAACAGATAAGGTTACCTCTGCCTCCATTTAACTTCTCTTACCTTTGGTTTATCGTTCATTGATAGAGCCTTTTCAAATGGAATATCTTGGATTAGCACATTGGATATCCTTCTATGCACTCTCTTTCTCCTGCCTCTTGGGGAGGTGAAAGTTTAAAGACATACAATTAAAAATGGATGGAATCAACTACTGATATTGCTGTACGAAAGAGAAACTAATTGGAGATGTTGGATCATTGTACTGTGAATTGCATATTCTGGATATTGAGTTGCAGGTTTCGAGTGGAGTAGTCTGTTATTTATTTTATGCTCTTATCATAAATTACAGGTAATGGTTAAGCGACAGAGAACAGCATTCCCTCCAAATTTTGTTCACTCTCTTGATGGCTCCCACATGATGATGACTGCCATCGCCTGCAAAGAAGCCGGCTTAAGTTTTGCAGGTTCATAGTGCTGCCTATTTGCTTTCCAGTCCCGTGAAATCTTGTGACCTTGTGTATAAACATCTGATGAGTCATGCTAATGCTTTTTTTCCAATATTGGTGTCAGGGGTGCATGATTCATACTGGACACATGCATGTGATGTTGATCAAATGAACAAAATTTTGAGAGAGAAATTTGTTGAACTCTACGAGGCACCGATATTGGAAAATGTGAGTTACATTGAAGAAAATGATTTACTGCTGCTTTTTTTTTTCTTTTTTCTTTTTTCAAGGCAAGATATTGATGATTCTCAAGTTAAACAAAGTTTTAACTTATGGTGTCCTGCTCGGATTACTTATCTTCATCAAATTTGCATTCAGTTTTTCTTATGCTTTCTTGAGACAAGACTGCTAAAATATGTTGTGTTACAAATTATTAACACTCTGCTGATTGTTAACAGTTACTGGATAGTTTTCAGAAGTCATTCCCTAAATTGAAGTTTCCTCCCTTACCGGAGCGGGGTGATTTCGATTTAAGAGAAGTTCTGGGATCTCCCTACTTTTTCAACTAGTCGAGCACTCTTAATAGTTTTACTTAGTGTGGTCGCAATTTGCTTTCTCCCCTACAATGGCAATGGGATCTTAAAACTCTTGGATTCATGGCGCTAGGCCAACTTGTGCGCTGGAAATTAAAGTATACAAGAGCTTATACTGACATTGGCTGCGCTGCCTGGATGACCTTGCCATATTCTATCCAGTTGACACATTTGGGCCATACATGTGGGAGAAGCTCAGAATATTTTCGATGAGTTGATATGCTATGCCCATATGCTATCGGTACAGACGCTGTCTACGTTAAAGGTGGTATCTGGGTGAAAGCAGTCGGCAAATGGTTTCGGTGAAATATTACGCGTACAAGCATCTGGAGATTTAAGCTGACACGAAAAAGCCTCCAGCATTTGTAGTTGGAAGTATCAACATGATTGTGATGGAGAGGCATCAGCTTCCTTCAGTAATACTGGAAAGACAAACTAATGAAGACTTCTACAGAGTGCTGAGTAGAACAGTAATATACCTTCTCTTCTTCCTCAATAAAATTTTAATTGTTACTTGCTTTTGTACCATTTACATAGCAGGCTGTATATATCTTTTTAGGTGAAATGTCACCTCATTCTTATACCTCGAATGTTAATACTGAGCTTTGTTGTAATAAGAACACAGTTCACAGTTTTTTCTAATAGAAAGAAGATATGCTCTTGTTCACTGTTTGTACTAGCAAAGGTTCTACTATTTCTTCTCTTTTCATGGCCAAAGCTGAGACATCACAGTAGATGGCAATCAAACATGCAAAGACTTGTCTCGGTGGATAATGGACCCGCCCCTTTTTCCCCCTCTACTTGAATACTAGGTTGTCTGCTGTAAGGGGGTCTAATCCGTGACGTATGCTCGTTCTTCATTCTTACCGCTAGATCAAAGTTCTGGGGTGATGATAGGTATACGTATTAAGTATAACCCGAAAGAAGCCACTATGGGAGGCATTAATGGGTACTACTAAGAAAAGTTGTATTAGAAGAAATTTCATGATTGGAGGCACCAGTGGTTGTTAGTCCATATATAAAAGGACAATCCGGTGCACAAAGCATCCTGCATTCATGCAGGATCGGGGGAAAGGGTGTGATGTACGCAGACTAATCTAATGCAAACATCAGTGGCTGTTTTCAAGGCTTGGTATCCATGACCTATAGGTCACACGGAGACAACTTTACCCGTTGCTCCATAGAGCAAATTAGATGCAGCTATACATGCAATACCATGCAATTCATTTCTTATAGACGAGTTCATGTGGGAAAAAGATACATTGAAAGTTTTTACATAAGTAATGGTGAAATATAAATAGTCAACTTAGCAGCAAATTGATATTTTAGTTTGTAATAATACAGCTCAAATTAGGATATCTTGACCATGGAGATAGGGATACCTCAGGTATCATTGACTAGTGAATGTTAAGTCCCAAAATTTGTGATATGTAATAGGCTCTTTATGCTCTTATAGTCAACAAAAAGAAACTTGTTTTCCCCCAAGATTCATGATAATTTTCGTATGAACCATAAAATAATTAAAATGAGGTAATTCAAGGACTAGCACTATTTAGAGACTAAAAAGATAAAAACTCAAAAGTAAAGAAAATGATGATATTAAGTTTAATTCTCAACAATCCTCTGAGGCTCTGACTACTAAATAAAAGATGGAAACCATGATAAAGATTGATAGGACCTTAATTATATGGTAAAGTTGTACAGATCAAAAGCTGATGTACTAACTCTCTACCCACTCCATATGTACATGACTACTCCAGAGAAAATGGAAGTCCAATAAAGGAGACCAAGTCTTGTTAATTTTGAGTGTCAAACTTCTCGGTTTCATTAAAAATTTCTTCTTCTCGTTCTCTATGTGATCATCCGATATTTGATACCCACGGACCCGACTAATCCGGGCTAGCGGCGTATAAAGGGGAAGCGCTTCCTACTATTAGGACTCGAATCCGAAATTCTGGTTGAGATAAGGGTGGATGTGATGACTCCAACCTTAACTAGAGGTCTCGGTTTGGAGCTCGGAATAGCGAAATTAAAAATATGAATGTCAGATCGAAGTAAAATAAACTAAAACCTATGGAAAATTTACAAAGACTGTATTCACAGCTGACTGAGTCTAAGTCTTTGGCCATTGATTGCTTCTTTCAGACCAGCTACCTGAGCCAACAAACCTCAAATTGACATCATACAAGGAGATAAAGAAATTGCAAGTTGACATCACAAATTGCACACTAAGTTATTCACAGGAAAAAACTAAAATACTTTCAGTGGGATAAAGAAATGTACAAGGAGATATACAAGTGACTAATTCAAAATCATAACTTAACATGTCTTCTTGATTTAGAAGACTACATATAACTATAGTTCTTAAAACTTACAAGCCACTGAATCCACTTAGGAGAGGCCATGTCTAACAGTGCAGATTCTGATCATATGATGGTAAGTAAATTCTCTTTTAATTGTTCTTGCTTCTATTTGATTGATTAAATAGTAGGAAGAGGTTCTAATAAGTATGTGAATAATGCTTATGAAAAATAAATAAATTTCAAGACTCCAAGAAAATCTTTAGTTACAAATAAGGTGTGATTAAATTCTTTAAGGAATGACCAATAGACTCGAGTTGTCGATGCCAGGTAGCTGAAACGATGCCACATTTTCCTGCACAGCTCAATGGAGAAAGGGACAAAGTTGGCATACTTTCTGAATCCTTGTTGACAGATATTTCAGAGTTTACAAACTCAGTGGTTACAATAGATGTAGAAAAAGAGACTTTCATTGAGATTGGAAGCTACTTATACCGCGCTTCTGCAGTCATAATGGAGTTGCAGATTGGACAAAATGCAACAACAAATGTGACAGACAGATTACAGTCTATGTTAGAAAGTGTGCATCTAGCTAATGAGCTTATTAAGAAATGCCAAAACTATAGGCAGAATAATCAGTTAACTGAACCAAGTCTTGTCATTGAACAACTTCAAGTTGTGAATAGTTCTATAGCTGAAGGACTTAGTCTCATACCATCATCTATTTTCGGGGGACAAGAATGTGCAGAAATCGCAGCTAAGTCTCTCTCGAAAGATATGAGAAATGCAGCATTTCTAACCAGCAAAATTATGGTATCAGAGCAGAAAGAGCTAGACATTCACATGTTGACTTCAAGGGACCTTTCGAGAAATACAGAAACAGAAACAGATCTTTACTCCATCGATATTGAAGTTTCCAGTGAGAACCTTCGGTTAGCTGATTCAACAAATCTTTATTTAACTGACTATTCCATGAGCAGTAATAGCAGAAGCTTACATCTTCAGGGTTATGGGAACCGGAGCGCTGGTTTGTTAACAAATTTGCCACGGATGTCTGAGTCTGATCAGTACATCGAACCTCTATATGAAACTTTCTTTTGTCCATTGACAAAGAAGATTTTGGAGGATCCTGTCACAATAGAAAGTGGAGTAACATATGAGAGGGAAGCCATTTCAGAATGGATTAACAAGTTTGATAACCGGCAAGAAATATTCTGTCCAAAGTCAGGCCAGAAGCTAAAGAATAGAAATCTGAGCACGAATGTGGCATTGAAAGCAACCATGGACGAATGGAAAGAAAGAAATGAAACAGCAAGGATCAGGGCTGCAAGGGCAACTTTGTCTTCATCCAGTACACAGGAATCAATACTCAAAGCAATTGAAGATTTGCAAATCATTTGCCTCAGAAAGCCATACAATAAGGTACAAGTTCGTAGCATTGGTTTAATACCACTGCTTGGAAATTTACTGGATAACAGAAACAGAACTATAAGATGTGCAGCGCTGGAATTATTGCGACATTTGGCTGAAGATGATGAGGAGGTAAAGATCATTTTCTTATATCCTTGAGAAGTCTTTAGTCTAAAAAAGAACACAACTTACTACTAATATTTCACATTTTATTGTTCACGAAACATTTGTTTTTACACTACTGATCATGTATCTATAACAAGAACATAATTCGATAGGCATAAACTAAGTTGAGCTGCTGCACGAATGCAGGAAGTAATCGCCCAAACTATCGATATTTCTACAGTCACAAGGATGCTATCGAGTAATCATGTACCTACTAGGCATGCATCACTAAGACTTTTGTTTGAGCTCTCGAAATCCCAGTTTTTGTGTGATAATATTGGAGCAGTTCCTGGAGCCATCCTCATGCTGATCACAGTCAAATACAGACATTCTGATGATGCATTCATCGCAGATAAAGTTGATGAAGTGTTGAAAAGCTTGGAGAAATATCCATGCAACATCAAGTACATGGCTGAAGATGGATATCTGGATCCACTTTTAAATCATCTTCTTGACGGTAACCACATATTCTCCTGATTTAAGCATCAATCACTAGGTTTATATTACTAGAAAGATACAACATGAAATATAGACAAGTATCAAAACATGGAGACGAAATGGAGTTTTTTAGGGTCAATTATAAATTCAAGGAACTGACTGTTACTTCTACTAACAAAAAATTTGAGTAGGCAGTGAAGAGATGAAAATGGAGATGGCACGATACCTCGGGGAAATCGTGCTTGGACCTGATAGCAAAACCTATTTTGCTGAGAGAGCTGCTCCTTCTTTGATTAAAATGGTAGAGAGTGGCAACTCTTTGAGCAGGAATGCAGCCTTTACAGCTCTACAACAAATTTCTTCTCACCGTCCAACTGCTAGCACACTTGTGGAAGCTGGCCTTGTTCAAATCATGGTTGAAGAGATGTTCACTCAATCGATTCACGATGAGCCAATGAACTCGAAGAAAGAAGCAGCCATGATACTTGCAAATGTGCTCGAGTCTGGATTAGACCTAGAGAACCTTCAAGTTAATGGGCGTGGGCACACAATGGCTTCGGACTACATGATATTCAACTTCATTCAAAGGATAAAAAACTCTGCCCCTGAAGAAATGAACTTTCACCTCGTCAGAATCCTGATATGCCTGATGAAGTATCCCAAAGCATCATCTACCATTATCTCTGTGATCAAAGAGACAGATGCTAGCTACAACCTGATCGAGCTCATCAATAACCCCAATGAAGAACTTAGCATTGCAGCACTTAAGCTTCTTATCACTCTTTCTCCTTTCATGGGGCACACAATTTCAGATAGATTATGCAAAACTAGAGGACAACCCGAGAGCCTAATTCATTCTCCAGCTGCAAGTGATCGAATCACAGAAAGGCAAGCAGTCTCCGCCACTCTCTTGGCAAAGCTTCCTCACCAGAACATGACACTCAACCTAGCATTGGTGAATACAAACACAATTCCTACGATAATAGAACAAATCAACAAAATCCATGTAACAAGCAGGTATACAAGTGCATATTTTGATGGTCTTGTAGGAATTCTTGTCAGATTGACGACAACACTATATGATCATCAAATTTTGCGTGTAGTAAGGACATTTAACTTTACGAATATATTCACAGAGTTACTTGCGAAAACATCAAGCGATGAAGTCCAAAAGTTATCAGCAATCGGGCTAGGGAACTTATCGAAGCAATCAGTCAATTTGTCAAAACCACCACCAATCAAGAACAAGTATCTAAAAGCATCTCTGCTGAGAAGATGCCTGTCTCTTAAATCAAAGCCTGTGGAAGTACCATTATGCTCAGTTCACCGAGGCGTTTGTTCTGCTGAAGATAGCTTCTGCTTAATTGATGCTAAGGCAATTGAGAGGCTACTGACCTGCTTACACCATGAGAATGTGGAAGTAGTTGAAGCAGCATTATCAGCCATATCGACATTAGTAGACGATAAAGTTGATATGGACAAGAGTGTCACCTTACTGATTGAGATGCAAACCATTCAGCATGTGCTGAATGTGGTGAAGGAGCATAGAGAAGATGTTTTGTGGCACAAATCATTTTGGCTGATAGAGAAGTTTCTTTCAAAAGGTGGGGACAAATCTGCTTCACATATATCACAGGACAGGTTGTTCCCTGCTACTGTAGTGAGTGCATTTCACCATGGTGATGTTTGCACTAGACAAATGGCTGAGAAAATCTTGATGCACTTGAACAAGATGCCAAATTTTGCTACCACCAGTTGTACTACTTAATATAACCTCCTTCCTATCAAGCTTTAATACTATTTTGTACAAAAATTTGTTCATATCACATTTTGTTCAGTTCTCTTTTAGATCATAATTCACTATATTATATAAACAGTCAACTGTTATCTTGTTTGTCTCTAGTAGTCTTCTTTACATTTTTTGTGAAGCCCATTACCTTTAAATGTTGTCCTCATTGTTAATGAAAATATTGAATCTTGATCACTCTGGCAATAGATTTAACTTATATAATTGATCGTTATACTATCCGTGTAATTTAACTTGTTGTAATAGGTAACTCGTCTTATTTTTCGAATTATTAATCTCGCTTTTGATGGATGGTCATATATAGTTACTTATATATTAGGTGACTAAACTTTACTATATGTCAGTTTATAGAAATTAAACTTGTCTGTAAAGATGTTTGGTTAAAGCAGCTGTTATTTGACACAGAACAAATTTGATCATATACTATGACAATCAGTTTATTGGCAAAAATGTTTGGCCGGCAGTTGTGACAACATAGTAAACAAAGCATTAAATATTCAATCTGAATAAATTAAAGAAGGTTTCAATCTTTATCCACTTGTCAATATTCCCATCTTTCAGCCTTTATTTCATCCTTCTAAGGTCATAACTGGAACTCATAATCTTAATGTTGGAAAATAGTCAATGTAAAATGAATAGCCGTCTTGATTTTAAGAGGGGGAAAAAAAAAGATAGCTTCACCAAGAGGAACTGTATGTATGTTAAAAAAATGCCTTCTTGTAAATAAGTAAACTAACTTGATATCTTTGTAGAATCCTTCAACAACAGAGATAAACTAATTTATTTATCATAGTAATGAAATGATATTATCAAGTGGATTAGTTCATCCATCACTATAATAAGTGTACGTTACATTTGGCCAGGATTTAACCAAAACCATAGACATTGTCGAAGTGCATGTGTTACTATCAAAATATATAAATTAAGTGTCTAGACATTGATTGCATACACAGGGTTTTCTTCCAAGTATCTCATCTGTTTCTCTGCTTGAGAAGAAGATGGCGTCTTTCGTGATTGAGGACTTTGTTGGAAATGGATCTCTGAAAGGCCTTCTCTCAAAGTTGTTAGAGGAAGGCTGGGACGATGTACCAACCTTGAAGATCATGAATGCAGACGATATGAACGAGTTGAACATGACTCAACGCCAAAAGGTACTTGTATATCCAAACCTTCTTGTTATATCTCAAGAAAATCATCTGGGGTTCATCTTCATGCTCTTTTGCAAATCGTGTTGACAACTGTAATTAGTTTTACTGATATTCATTTCCAACAACAGAAACAAGTGATGAAAAAAAATTCTGAGTGCTTTCTCCGAAGTAGCATATGCCTCCATTCCCATTTCAATGTGTTTCGCCAAAACAAACTTTGACTAGGAACTTGTTAAATTAAAGAAACAATATAAGCTATTCTACTGATTGTTTCTTTCATATTCAAGGATGCGCTGGAAATCAGGTCATACCTGCATGATCGTGCACTGATGCAATATGCAGATAAGCTTGAGGAATCTGGGAATTCCCTTCTTGAGATTCTCAACCTAAGCACAGTAGAACTTGCTTCAAAGTTTGGAATGAAAAGGGGCCATATTGCCCGTTTTACAGACAGAACCGCAGCTTGTGGGGGATATTCTTTGCCAGAAGGCTATAATCTCCAAATGAGGAGAAGAACCCCCTCAAGGAGTGAGACTCTTTACAGGAAAGATATTTCTGCTTTTAATTCCAGGAGGCAGAGTATGACAAGATCCTTTGGAAGAACCAATACAGCTCATGATGTATCCCTTGAACAATCAATGGCTGACTTTAAGATTAAAGAAGGGCATGTTTTTAAGGGAATTGTAGCTTCAATGCCAGCTGAGCCTAGAGCATGTGGCTGTGTGGAGGCACCCCCGGTAGTTGAGAATGTTGCTCCGTATTCTTCCATTGAGAATATCTCAGTTCAGAAACTAACACCAGAATACAAGATTGGAATGGAGCGTTTGGTGAAAACAAAGGCTCCACCAATGAAGGCTTCAGAGCTCTGGCGTGATAAACCAGCCGTCCTTGTATGCATTCGTCGCCCTGGGTAAAGCATCAAATCATTTCTGCAATTCATACCAATAATTTGTTAATTGTAGCTCAATGGACATGCTATGTCTCGGAGACTGCCTCTTATTGGATAGTACACATACTAAGTTAAACAGAAACAAAGAAACTTCTTGCAACAAATTCACAAGGTTAACGAAACTCAGGTCAATATCTGAATAAAACTTCAACAAGAGTAAAAGAATCAATAATCTGTGTGATCCCGCTAGAGTCTGATCATTGATGATACAACCTAGGAACTTTTTTTTCTTTAAACAACAAGGGGTATCCATAATCTATAAGAAAGCAGATAAACTAATTATATATTTGTATGAGCATGAATTACTGGATCTCATCCCAAAAAGACTATGGGAAACAGGTGCATCATGTGCAGAGCTGAAGCCCACCAACTCTATGCAAAGAAACCAATATTTGACGCGTTAGGGGTTCAATTATTTGCTGTTCTTCATGAGCAAATAGAATCAGAGGTAACTTCTTTTTTGCTACTTTTTACTGAAGTTTCTTTGGAAAGACTGGTAGATTTTCTTGGGTTTATCCAGGTGAAGGATTTCTGGCCCCGATACTGGGGTGGCATAGTCCTCTTTGACAAAAACATGGAATTTTTCAAAGCTCTGGGAGGAGGAAATCTGCTGAAAGACAGGTTCATATCAGGCTTTCTGTTTAATCCTCGAGCTATTGCAAATTATAGGCGAGCAAAAGCCGTAGGGGTGGAGCAAAACTTCAGGGGTGAAGGTGAGATAAAAGGAGGACTCTTAATTGTTGGCAGACGAAAGAGTGGAATTGCTTATCAATTTATTGAAAGGAACTTTGGAGACTGGGCACCCCTTGCTGAAGTTTTTGACATCTGTCACCGCTTGCAGGTAATGTCTTTTGGCTTCTCTAATAAGCTCATTGTAGCATACACCTAAGTTTTAGTCTAATGAGATTTCTTCCACATATTCTAGAATCCACAGGAAGGTCAGTCAGAGTCGATCATCTCAACACAGTAACAGGATTAACTATAGTTCTTGCTTCTATGGAAAGAGCCCTTGCTTTTGAATCTCAAGCTGAAAGAAGCCATATCTCATCCAAACTTCACATTTTATGTTTATAATACAGCTGTTTTGTTGCATGAATAATTATCTTCATTAAATTCCTTGATATCACTGAGATTATATTTTTGTTAGAGTATATTCAGAGTGGCAATGTAGTTGTTTCTTTTAAGTCACACAAGGCAGAAGTGCCAGTTCGTAGATTGTACTTAACTAGTACATCAGATCTTCATTGGTAACTTATGACCACAGGATAAGGATTGTAAATTCATCTCATTTAACCAAACATATGGTGAAAGAAATAAAATTCACTAATATCAGTATTCTCCCATCCGAGCAGCAGAAAACTGACTTCCTTAGTTCCTTGTACAAAATACATACAAGTTATCTACTTCTCCAGTCTAAAATTTGTTTACAGAGATTGCAATATGAGCAATCCTCAAATTTGATAACAATGTCTAACCATCTGCTTCTCCTATTCACTACTTTTCTGTTTTTTTTTTTTTATTTTATATTTCCACGCATATACAACAAAATCAACGACTGCAATTTAAATCTTTGAATCTTAATGTGTTTATGAATCAAATGTTACCAATAATTTAGATAACAATGTCAAAGGGGCTGTATCTTCAGTATAATCAGCTATATTAAGGAAGTTGTTAAGAGGATTGTACCTCACATATCAGATACTCCACATTGTAGGCTTGCATGCTACTCAAAATGAAAATTGATGAGCTCGAGCTTAAGGCTTCTGAGAATGGCTCCGCAGTCTTCTGTAATTTGAACAATTAGATATACCACCACCACACACAGCCAAGTCCCCTCATCCGAAGCAGATGTATACTTTCAAGAGAACCAGCGGTTATGTTTCTTTCATATTATGTAAATACGTGCAGCCGGCATGGTGTATTTAACAGTCTTCGTAACTGATTGGAGATTGTGGGCAAACTATCACCAGAAATCTCCACAAGAACATTTTCCATCCTTAAATAAATGAAATCTAACTGCATCTCTTACAAGAATTTCTCTCTGCGTGATCTTAGAAATGATTTTAGTTGCAGTATGGCAATCACCACATACCCGTAGGTTTTTTACCACTCTTATGGGGAGCCCAGGGGGAATAAAGATCAAACCAAAGGCGATAGCAAGCCTCTCGCTGTGGTGGTTAAGCAATTTAATTTTATCAGACTCTTCAACTTTATGCATGACATGAGTTATGTCTGGTACATACCCCTCGCCTATCATTTTAGCATTCAACTTTTCCAGTTCTGCATATATTTGATCTGAAAATGGACTTGACTTGTCATCGGCAGAGAAAATGTGCACTCTGTTTTTATATTTAATCCAACTACATCCTGGCTCCTTCCGAACACCTCTATCTCTCATCGCCCTCCTTAATTGAGCCACTTCAGTCCAATTTCCTTTCTTAGCATACATGCTTGTGAGCAAGACATAGCTGGCAGGATTTTCTGGCTCAAGTTCTAAAAGGGACTCTGCTGCCCACTTTCCAATTTCCATGTTTCCTTGGGTTCTACATGAGCTCAACAGTGTAGCCCAACCAATTGCATCTGGCGAGCAAGGCATCTTCTGTATAAAGTCTTTTGCTTCTACTAAACGCCCAGATCGGCTAAATAGATCAATCATGCAAGTATAATGATCAAGGATTGGCGTAATTCCATGTTCTTTTATCATCGATTCAAAATAAACTTTCCCTTCATCGACAAGTCCCGCTCTACTGCAAGCTGAAAGAACTCCAACAAAAGTTACTCCATCTGGTTGAAGACCATGTGCCAGCATTTTCTCAAATAAATCAATTGTTTCCGTAGCTTTTCCAAATTGAGCATATCCCGACACTAATGCTGTCCAAGAGACCTCGTCCTTAACAGACATCTCATCGAAAAGCCGGTGAGATTCTTCTATGCAGCCACACTTACCATACAGGGTCACAAGTGCATTAGAAACTGTAATAAAAGATATGAAGCCTGAGACTAATGCTCGACCATGGAACTGGGCTCCTTCTTCCAAGCTCGCCAGATTTGCACATGAGCTTATCACACTTCCTAAAGTAAAATCATCTGGATAAACCCCATTCCTTTGCATATCACAGAAAGCTTTCACAGCTTCTTCGCTGTAACCATTCTGTCCATATCCAACGACCATTGCAGTCCAAGAGACAATATTTCTGTTTGACATTCTACTAAAAGTAGCCTCAGCATACTTGATGTTTCTACACTTCGAATACATGTCAACAAGGGCACTACCTACAAACACGTTGTCACAGTGATAGGTTCTGATTATATACCCATGAATCTGTTTGCCTTCTTCTGTAGCCTGGATGCCTCCACAAGCAGTCAAAATACTCCCAAACGTGAACTGATCAATATCCAGCCCCTCTAACCTCATTTTCCTAAAAAATACAAGTGCTTCCCTATCAAGACCATTCTGTGTTAACCCCGTTATCATCGTTGTCCAAGAAATGTTATCCCTCTCAGGCATATCCTCGAACAAGCTTCTCGACTCTCTCACCATCCCACACCTCAAAAACCCCATAATCATAGTATTATACATCACCACATTCTTCTCCGGCAAACCAACAAAAACCCTTTCAGCCTCATAAATAAACCCTGCTTTCGCATACATATCAACCAAAGGACTACCAACAAAAACATACTCCTCAAATCCACATTTCACTATCTGTCCATGAATTTGCCTACCCATCTTCACCCACCCATTATCCGAACACAATATAACCATCGTTGAAAACGTTATCCTATTCAAACTCATCCTCCCTTCTCCCAACATCAACTTATACGCCTTCAACGCCTCGATACACAAACCCCTGGACGCATACCCCGAGATGATCAAATTCCAAGAAACCCCATCTTGTTTAGGCATCAAATAAAAAACCTCACGCATTTTCGACAAGTTTCCGGATTTCGAATAAACGGAAAGAATGGTGTTCCAAGAAAACTGATTTGGTTGAGGAATTTGATCAAACACATTGTGTGCATACTTTGTATTGTTGAGTTTATTGTATGTGTTTATTAAATTGTTTAGTAAAAAGGTTTCTGGGTTTATTATTGTTTTAATAATGAAGCAATGTAGCTTCTTTATTTGGTTTTTGTTTTGGGTTTCACACCATTGTTTTAGTAAAGAACAATAGTGGTTTGAAATGTTAGACATTGTTTTCAAAGGAAGAAATTGGCGGGTACTACTTAGGTTGTTATACAACCTTAACATAAAGGAGCTCACGTGATTAGTCACGTGCACTTCTTTTTTTTCCGGCCTGTGTTCGGTAATCTATTTGAGGCCTGACTAATATGGATTCATAGTAAAAAATTTTACTTTTAGGGTAAAGCTTCGTTTGAGAAAATCGGCTTCATTTCTGAAAGCTCGAACACAAGACTTTTGATTAATAATGGAGGGATATCTGCCTACTATCTCAACCACTTGATTATATCACGTGCTCTTCTAAGAAAAAAACAAAAAAGAAGAGTATAAGAGCTGATTACGGCTTTATGCCGGAAAGTTCCACTTTAAAAGTGAAGAGCTCTTGCAAAATGCGATGTCATTCTACTCGAACACGACACTTTTAATTAATGGTTGAGATGTACTTACTTTCTCACCACGTTCCACAACCTTTGATGGTGTCGTGTTGTTCTAAGAACAAAGGAGGTGTACACAATATTACAATATTTATTGGTTTTTTTTTTTTGTTTGTTAAAAAGGTAAGACCAAAAGATACTATGTTCTTCATAATTTATATGGTACAGTTTGACTCATGAATGATTGGAAAAAATGAAAAATTTTGAAATTTGTAAATCAAATATGTTATAATATTTGTGTTACTATAAAACTAAAAAGCCATATGATTTTAAATATGTTATAATATTTAAATTGATATATAAGCTAATCATTAGGGGCGGAATGAGAAGTTTCAGTGAAATTATTTTCAATAATATGTATCATTCCATTTTTTTGTCAAACTAACAAAAATTTGTTTTACATAAAATGTGACGAGTGAATTTTAGCTCTATACTTCAGCAGTGGGAGAAAGGAACTTACACACACTAGTTGTATCTTTTACTTGAAGAATAATTGAAGAAAAATGTTTTCTTTTACTTGTTGAATGATTGATCTCTAGTAAATTGAATGACATGACTTTTATTTCATATGCAAAGAAGAATTGATAAAAACAGAAAAGATTAAGAGACTGACATAATTGATTTTACTTCGATATAGATATAAATCGATCCATGAAGAATAAAGTATTAGAATTAATGTAACATATATTATGTAAAAATATAATATGAATAATATAACTTGATTGGCACCACACCTGCAGCCTGCAAGTAGACACGAACTTGAAAAGTAACTTTTTCTCACCACTAGAGTCGTAAAAATCATATAAACTGATGAATATGGGGACACATTAAATTGCATATATAGTAGTGGCTAATTCTGTTATCCATTTGGTTATCTGATACTTATAATTATATATTCATCCCTTTGGATCCCTCTAAAAAGTCTTGGCTATCATATGGTGTCCCCATCAATACAAGTATCAGAGTGTCTATACTCATCGCGGTTTAGGCAAAAAAAGAAGAAGAAATCATTTAGTATTTCTAGCCGCTATTAAGACTTTAATTTTGATCTCTCGTGATTTTCACTCACTTCATTGACCACTAAGCATAGAGGAGTTTTTCTTTTGGGAACTTGTAAGATGATCAAACATCTGACACACAGAATCTTATCAATTCAGCATTGTAGTTCAATTGTTTATGAATTTCATGGCCCTCCATTTCCCTGATTGAAATGATAATGCAAGAGATAGACATGAATGACACTTTTTCTAGCATGTCTTCCTTATTATATCAGCTACAGAAAACATTGAGAGGACCACTGATGAGATACTCCACCTTGCAGTCAACAAAATTAGATCCACTGCTTATTTCTCTGCAGTAACTAAATCAAGTCTTTATGGAGAAAATGATTTGGAAAAGATATCATGCATTACACTTTTTCTTAGAACATTTGCTGTATTATAGCAGACAAGGCAAGGCTAAACTATGGAAAAGATTATCTACCTTACAGCTTAAAAAAAAAAAAAAAAAAAAAAAAAAACAGATCCATTGTCTATTATTCTGCAGTAACTGAACAAAGTTTTTATGTAAAGAATTGCTTTGGAAGAGAAGCAGCATATAACTTCATTTGCTATTTCCTGGAACATACAATTTTCAAGTTCTTGGACATGGAATGAACAGAAGTACAGCCAACCCCTCCCCCCAAAAAACAAAAGATTCAAGAAGCATCAGTATCTTTTTATCCTTGCATAATTATCAATGCAAAACACTAATTCTTGGACCTTCAGTTGCTGTTCTAGATGGAAGACCGCCAATATAGTGGAATAACTTCTCTGTCGAGGCAGCCGGTTTGTCACTTACAAAAAAGATGCTGAATGCACCATTAGTAGAAACTTGTCATTGACTTTCTGTACAGACTTTCATCACTGAGAACTATTTAATAGAGGTTGCGCGCAACGTGAAATAGGAAGATCTCTCAGTGCGATAACTTATAAGATGTTTTCCTTGTCCCAGCACAAAAAATATAATCATCGCACCTTAATTCTCCAACAACGGATTATTTAAGCATTTGGTATCTATAACAAGTTCAAGGTTCTGCTTTCATCTGGCCTGCTGGCAGAGGACCTAAAACAGAAAAGTTTGGGATTATTAGTAGAGCAGTTGATTCTAATACAGAAACAAAAATCATGCAGGACAGCAGGAGCATTGAAGTACCACTTAGATCTTGGCTAGATAGAGGTGCACTTGAATTTAATCCCATTTGGACAATATTATGTAGCTCATTATCCCATACATTTGGTGCCTGAAGATTGATGCAAATGGTTAGTAGACCATAAGAGTAAGATCGCTTATGCTGCATTATTAGTCCAAAGTCTCATGCTTAAGTCAGTGTTACATGTTTATCCTCAGCAAGAATTTGATCATTACAACCCAAAGCTCAAATATAAGATACCAAATTTTTACCTGAGAAGGAGGATCCTTGTAGTCACCAGGCACACCACTCGTAGTGGGTAAATGAGGATTGATGGCTCTACGAAATGCATCACTAGGAATTCCTAAACCAGGAAGACTAGATTGAAGCATGCCAGGATGCGGTGGATGTAACAGAGGATATGCCATGGTCATATCAGGTGGAAAAGCAAGCGAGGATGAAGGACCTGCTCGTGACTGGAGGATCTGCAACAAAAGGTATATGTTCACCCAAGCATTAGGAGGAAATTATTTTGCAGCTACACGTCATTCTCAGAAGAGTGAACACATTCTTACATCTTTCGCCAGGAGCCCATCAATATTAAAGTCCAGCCGTGGGTTTACTGTTGCAAGCTTCATTGAGAGGAACTGGAACCAAAAAGGAGTCTAGTCATCCTTAAGCGCACACAGACCAAATGATAAAAAGGTTCTGATTCTCTACTTTCTTTGAAAAGGAAAACATATTTGCAGTAAAACGCAGATTAGCAAATTAGACCAATCAAAAGCTAGAGCTACAACTTGTAACTCCAATGCATGTATTAGGAATTCATTGCGACTACACATTATGCAGCCATCAGGATAACCAAGACAACACTATGTGAAGCAATTAGATAATCACTCAATATATTGACTATTGCGGATTCCGAAGGAAACCAGGCATCAGTATTAATGTGAAGAGTAAGATTGGGAAAACCATAAAAAGATAACTGAGTTATTAAATTGCATACCTCAACCTGCCTTTGCAGAGACTGTACATAGTTAATAATCTCATCCAGCATTACTGCTTTGCCAGTGACCTGCAAATCACCATCTCCTTCTCAGGTAACACAAAACAGAAATGCCTTCTAAAATTTCTAACATATGCTACACCAATGCAGGTTGATTCAAATAATACCAACCTTGTTGCAACCAGGCACAAGATCCTGAAGAAACTTCATCCGTTCACTGATTTTCTCCCTCCTTATCTGTAATCAAAATCACATAAGTCACTCCCAAAACAAATAAACATGAGATTCCATAACTTATAATCTTCTAATATGAAGTCTTACTCTTTCTGCAAGACTGTGGCTATTTGTTGCCTGGCCTCTTCGAGCTCGAACGTGTATATAATCTTCTTTGGTAGGATCTGAACCTTGAGACCCCTGTTTACCATTCTTTCCACCAGGCTTGCTGGCAATTGAATTCGGATTTTGTTCCCCTCTCTGAATTTCACTTTGATCCTTAGCAGGTTCAGCAGGTGTCTGTTGTGCTCCCTTCATTCGATCCCGTTCAGTATCCTGCCAAAACGACAAGAACATTCAACAAAGAATAATCTTGTGAACTATCAAAGGAAATATACTAGCAATGTTCTACCTGACCACCTCTTTTCCTTTTCTTCGAACCATTGTCCTTCCCATAAGACTCCTCACCAGCACCCTCCATTTCTTCTTGACGACCACTACATTCAGCTTCATCAGAATCATTCCCAGAGGCTCCACCAACTTCTTTAACTTCATCCTGGGACCTAGCAAAAGTTTCAATCTTCTTCTCATTCTTAAGGGGGCTTATTTCCGTGTTCCTTTGATCAACAGGTAAAGATATATCCTTGGAACTTTCAGCCACATTACTCAAGTGCTGCTTAGTAGAAGGTGATTTTAACTCATTATTACTTGCCAAAACCTCTTGAGGACCCTGCATTGGTGCCAGTCCCCTATAATAAGGATTCATAGACTCAGGTATGCTGCTAAAAGGGTTCAACATGTCACCAAAATTTCCTCCACTAAAGCAAGAAAACCTTGCAGCTCTCTCGATAAACCCTGAATCAGCCGGAAACTGAGCTAAGCTTTGAGGAAGCATCATAGGAGCAGGAGATAGAAAAATTCCTCCTTTCAACATTGCATTCGATGGAGGAGTCCAACCAGTAGTACCAAGTGTTCTATCAACACCAGCTCTAAAAGGGCCTAATCCCATTTCTGCATTAGCAGTACTATGATTAGTTTGAATAGTAGCATCACAAAAGCCTAAATTCTGTGAACTGGTAGGCTGATCCCAATTACTAGGACAAAATGAATCCACCATCGGAAGAGTACTAGAAATCAACCCCATTGATACATTCGTCAAATTACTCCCACTTAATTGCTGCCATTCTGATGAAACATTTGGTGACTGATAGTTCATCACTTCTTCATTCCCCTTTTCTTGTTCACTCTCATTCTTGCTAGCTATATCCATACTTCCAAAATACACCAAACTTAACCAGTCCTTAAAAAAAACTTCTCTTTTACCACAACACTTGAGTATCAAGAAAACAACCTAAAACATTGAAATTCAACATTCTTATTGGAACCAATACTAAGGTGAAACAAGAAAAGTATATAAAGGGCAAGCCAGTGCGCAAAGCATCCTGCTCACGAACAAGAAAAGGAAACAGCTAGTTCCAAAGCATTACACTAAAACACAAGCAATGCTTTCAAATTTTACAAACACAAGCCCCACCCACCCCCCTAAATCTCCAAGAAAACACAACCCCAGTTCAACAAACAGCTCAAAAAAGTGTTCTTTATCGGTAAATTGAACTAAGAATTAACTATGCAGCATACATAAAAGTAACTCATTTAAAGAAAAACCCTAGTCAGAAATAAACAACACAACCCCCCAACCCCCACCCCACCCCACATACTCAAATTACTCAGATAACATTGAAATAGAGTAAAAATAACCAAACTAAAAGTGGGTAAAGAGTAAAAAGATACCTTCTTTCAGATATTGTACCATTCTTGAATTAACTAAAGGGCTAAAAATGAAAACTTTATAACTTTTTGGCTATTGTAAGAGCTATTTACAGTTAAAAAATAAATACCAAGAAGCAATAATGATGTATAGAGATAAAGTAAGTAGAGTTAAAGAAAGGAAAATGGGGTAAATTGAGGGAACCGAAAAAGAAAGCTTACTTAACAAAGGTCCCCCTGCATTTATACCCACGCCTGCATCAAAATATGAGCTCTTGCATGATTAACCACCGCCACTGCTAACTCTTAAAATAAGTAAGTAC
The DNA here is from genome assembly GCA_029990575.1 of Petunia axillaris subsp. axillaris. Taxonomy (NCBI): domain Eukaryota; kingdom Viridiplantae; phylum Streptophyta; class Magnoliopsida; order Solanales; family Solanaceae; genus Petunia; species Petunia axillaris. The sequence continues at coordinate 63,241,315 of JARKNS010000009.1, forward strand.
TATTATACTCAAGTGAAAGGTTGGAGAAATAAAAGGTGTCTTGGAACAATAGGTAAAGTTATTTTCTTAATACTTAAAGGTTACAAGTTCAAGTCGTGCAATCAGTTATTCATGCTTATATAAGTGTAGACCGTCTTTCTTCCGATCCTGCGGGATGTTGTATGCATCAAACTGTCCCACCAAAAAAATAAAAATAAAACACTGGACCATCAAAGGTTGTCATAAAATAATAAATATTCTTTCATCTTAATTAGAGGTCTCGAGTTTATCTTTAACATTGGTCATCCTTGTTAGGGGGCCATTTTACATGAAACTGGTACAATCCAAATGCGAATTAGTAAAGCCCACTCCGAATATCAAATACAAGATCAATCAAAATGAGTAATCGACCGTCAGAGTTTTGGTACAATTGTTGGGAGCTCTATATATATGATCAGAGGTTTCGAAATCACATAGTGTGAATATAAAAGCGAATCTGAATTAGTCAGGCTCGTAGTAATAGTGAATAATTGAATTTTAAGTTAAGGCATTCCCCTTTTGTTTGTTTTTACTACTAACTTTTTTGGAGTACTTGTTTATTTGTTTGTTTCTTTTAGTTATCTTGTGTACTTTATAGCCTACCCTAGCTTTATTTACTGGCCTTGTAATGTGAACCTCACTTTAGGTCCAAGGCATTCACTAGTGACATTATTATTTTATAAGTAGCAATTGTTTTAACTATAAATATTTACTTGTATAATTTATATTTAAAGTCAGATTCATAATTTGAATACAGCGGGACACCACTGAATTTGACATAAATATACTAATTACTCTGGGTGTCAATTAAATATGTATATTCAATTTTTGAGATTTTTATACCTGCAAATATAAAGTTTTTATCGACATCACCGGGTGCCTATTAAAACGAAAACAAAATGTAGTAAGTGATGTCCAAAATTAAATGAGTCTCTTTGTAGTGATATTTGTTTAGTGATCAACAATTCCTAATTATCGTCTTTTTAGATGTGGGATCATAGATTTAAAATATTTATAAAAATAATATGTCAAATTTTGGATTATAAGTTATCAACTGAGAAGAACATGAAAAGAGAATCCTCAGATAAATTATTAGAAAAATAAATTGAGCAAAGTGTGATCAGCAGAGAATGATGAGTTCAGACAATGAGAAAGATTGTACATGTTACCTACATACTCCATTATCTATAGTACTTCATAATTGTGATGATTTTAAAGTCTGAAAATTTATTTGCAAATATTTGAGAAAGAGACTGAAGACATATTGGAAGAATTTTAATTAAAATAATTCTAAAATCACTCAAGATTGTGGTGAGAAGATTAAATTTTTTTCACCTTTAATCAAAAGATTTCGAGTTCGGACTCTAACACTTCAGTAATAATAAATGTTTAGGTCGAAAGCGCTTATTCCCTTAAAAGAATTATCTCGCATGAATCTGGTTTAATCCGGCCAACTCAAAAGGTCCCTCAGTTCCTCGGCAGCACCTCGAGTGCACCATGCCTACCCCATAAAAACGATTCTCCAACTGATGATTTTTCAGTTTCGGGCTCTTTCTTTCGATTGAGCGTCGGTATTTTTGGAGTCTCTTTCTGCTTTTTAGTTTCCTAATATGTGTGTACATATTGATTGTATCAGTACTACCAGCGAGCTAATATTTATGACTAAATTAAGGTAAATCAAGTAGAGACTTAATAAACGAGCAACTGACATTGCCAACTCTTGCCAGTCATTAGTTTAATCTCTATGATAATTGTCCTTCTTTCATCTACACCTAGCTAGGAGGAAGAGCTTATATAATCTTTAATTAATTAGGTCTTTGGTCAAGAAACCTATACATTTAGCCTGTTTTCATACACTTTATGACCACTTGGATAGCTTGTAGAGGTGTCTAATGTACCTACACTAGATCTTTGCATCTATTATAATTTTGATAATTTCGTCAACTTATCCATGCTTCAGGCAAACATAAATGTAAAACGCTCGAGCCCTGGGTATGGAAAAATCACTGGTAGAGAGTGCTTCCCTCCGAACGGGGTCCTACGCGACGCGAATTTGGATTAGTTGGGACACCAACGAAGGTACCGGACACCGGATGGGAAGCAAAAAAAAATAAAATAAAATAAAATAAAATAAAAAAAAAAAAAAGTAAAACGCAACACAATCAAAGGCATCAGACATTAGTATATGATAAAAACATAAAATGATCGACAATTCTTCTAGCCTTTGTTTTTCTAACTAATACTAGTGCTCATTTTGCATTTTTCTTGACTAATAGGAGTAATAATTTCCCAAATACTAATTGAGAGAAGTAACCTTATATAAGTCCTACCAATATTAAATTATAGTGCTCCATTAATATTAAAGAAGAAGATAAGAGGAGGAAACTAAGTACTGTTCGGCTACTTTAATTAAAATAATGACTTGAGGTGCGCTTTGCTTTAATTCCTAGAGACAAAGTACAATACATTCGATACGTTAACTTTTACCTGAAAGTTTCATTTTCTGTATTAAAAATCAGTTTTCACTTAACTACGGCAGCTCTTGAGAAAGCTATGTGAAACATGTAAAAACACATATTTCCTCCTAGTTCAAACGAATTTGTTTGCAATGAGTGACAAAATGAGTCACTACTAAAAAAAACAGGGTTCTCCCACCACCACCAGGCGACCGAAAATCGGTCTGTGCAGTTGTGCGACCGAACCACTGAAAAAATAAAATTAAAAATCGGTCACTACTGCGACCGCTTGTGAGTCGCTGAAAATTGAATTTTTTTTTAGTCACAGCTAGACTCTAACTTTAATGAAGTTATTTTGTCATGTTAGAAGTTTATGTTGACAATAATATGGCCTCAATGCATTTTCTTTACTCTTTTACATTAGAGAGACATTTTTTTTTTTTTACCATGGGTGTTTGTTAGTCGTACGAGTAAAGTTTCTCAATACAGATTAATAGGAAAAATAAGATATATATTATGTACAACTATACTTAATGATGTGCGACCTTTTGAAAATATATAAGTTTGGCTCAAGATATACAATATCACACATTACACAATCTTAAGAGTATATTTTCTGTCTTGGCGCAATAGTATCATCAATACCGCTTAACATACTAATCAATATATATATATATATATATGATGTTTGTATTAATTTGAAATTTGAAACTAGTACAAGTCTTAAATATGACAGTAAACCTCTACATATACAAGTCTGAGTTATATAAATACGATGATAATTTTACGTATACTAATACCACAAACCAGTTGCATGCATTTCGTAATTCTATTTGCAAAAGTCAGGTGCATTTTGTGATCTAAAAATGTCAAAATTAAGACTTGAAACTTAAGGGGGGAAAACAACATTGATTCCATAGCTGGCAAGAGCCAAGGGGTAGCAGATAACCAGTCTCTCTAGCAGCAAATGGTCAAACTTGCCAGATACTTTCTCTTTACCACTTTTTGATCCTCTTTCTCATTTTGACTGAAAATTAAAATTTCTTACTCCCTTCGGTCCACTTTATTTCATATTTTTCACTTTTCGAAAGTTAAGTTGACCAATTTTCGGATTCAAATTGAACTAGATTTAGTCAATATTTTTAAATTATAATTTAGATATTAAAAAACTACACGAAAAGTACTACAAGTTGCAATTCTTGTCATATTAATATGGTGAAGAAATTATTAATCTTTTTGCAGTTGGGTAGGTAACATCTTCAAGAAAATGTAATTTAATTATCTCATGACTAGTTAGATCTTCAATCTTATTATCAAAGTTGACCCATATTTAAAACAAAAATCTTAGTCACTGTCACACCATTCAATCAGATAAAAATCGTAATGGCAACAACATAAACAACAATAAGCCCAGTAATTTTTATAAATAGGGTCTGAAAATAGTGATATGTACAATTTCAAGGTAAAAATCGTAATGCAGAAATATAAATTAAATTTAGGACTAAAATAATATATACTTATTGTATAAAACTTTTTTATATTATTAATATAATTTACAATATGATAGATCATTTGTTACCAATTTCACTAGATTATCGACCAAATTATGAAAACTAGGACTTAGGAGTATTATTCTTCTTGGTCATTTGATCTTTTTTTATTAATTTTTCCTATCTATTGGCAACACTGTTGATGTACTGTCATTGTTTCTTTCTCTTATGTCATTATTAGTTGGCCTTGGGACTTGAAATCACAGAGACCTAAGCCTTATTAGAATAATGCAATCCCTCCACACTTTGCTTTATAAAATTCTTAGTATTCTATGTTTAAGCTACATAGCAACATTGATTATATTAAACTTAATAAAGAGACAGTGTAAGAGGTGAAAATGATTTGTATTGATTGGGTTGGTTTTACTAGGTGTTATCAAATGAAGAGCCAAGTTGTATACACACAATATATAAATAAATTATTTTTTTATTTATTTGAAAATCTTTTTAACTTGCAAACTAAATGTCCCCTATAATTTATTTAGGTTTAAAAGTAGTTTAATTTTAAATTTTAAATTTTATTTTTTATTTTTAGCGTGATTATAACTGCATGAATGCTCATGATTTACTTTAAGTTTCATATTTCAACAAAATTTTATTCAATTTTATTATTTAATAAAAAATTACCACATAACTTTGGACTAACAAAGTACTCCCCGGTCCATTTTATTTGATTTTTTAACCTACTTTTTTTGGTCCACAATATTTGATCTTTTCAGAAATCAAGACACAATTTTATAATGTCACCCCTTGCTAATAAATGATTTTAAACAAAATGATAATCAATAATAGCTTGAATAAGGGCTAATATAGTCAAATTATATTGCTAATTAATGCTAAAAAATAATTTTCTTAATATACGTGAAAACATCCAAAAAATCAAATAATATAGACCGGGGGAGTAATATTCATATATGCGTACACATGCAACAACCCAAGAACAAAATCCCCTCAAAGAATAGTCCAAATAAGAAGTCAGATGAAAACTCATAATTATCCTATATATATTATACTAAAGGTGATTAAGATTCCTTAACAATCTTTTCTCCAATTAGAAAACCTCTAAGCTGGGTATGCCACCAATTAGGCAACAACACGTGTGATGGTGTGCAACGTCAATTAATTGCCAGTGAAAAGATACTAGTAAAATACTTCTTCCGTTTCATTTTAGTCGTCACTTTAGTGATTATATTAAACTTTAAATTAATGTATGTAAGAGTAAAGGTTGGCTCAAGGTTGGCAACTTGGCATGGCTCTTCTTTTGGGAAAGCTAAAACAATGAAGCAAATAAAAATAATTATAAACTTAAATTGTAAAAGGTAGAAAGAATAAATCCCTCCAAAACCAACATGGGATTAGGGTTAAGGATTCGAGAAATCTTAATTTGATCTTTAGAATTACTCTTTAACATGAATCAAAGACTGTACCAATTGATGATTACCCTCTTCCTAAAACCCATGCCCCCATCCCCCCCCCCCCCCCCCACCTTAGAGAAATTCATAAGTGATCACTATATATGACAGAGTTTTGTTGGTTCAACTTAGCTCATTGTTTTCGGATCGAATACAATTATGAAAAAAGAATTCGAAAAGCATTATAGAAATAAATTTACTTTTTATAATCTGAATATGTGATTCTAGATTTTTTCTTCCCTCTTGAACATTAAACCACCCTGACTATGGGTATTTGTGCATGCCAAGATATTTTTTTAAAAAAAAAAATTTCTGATGGTTTAATTCATTGGACCGACTAATTTAAAAAATGAAAAATAATCTAGCATATGAGTTTTAGCATTTCACACTTATCTTCATTCCCATTCCCGAAACTCAAATTTGAAAGTTAATTAATACTCCCTCTGTTTCAGAATGGATGAACCTTTTCGCTTTTCGAGAGTCAAACTGGATGAACTTTGACCAACAATTTAAGATGATTTTTTTCATCATATTGATATGCAAAGAGTTGCATGTTATAGTACTTTTCGTATAGTTTTTGAATATGCAAATTTTTATTTGAAAATATTAATTTAATATAGTCTAATTTATGTTCAAAGATTAGTCAAATTGACTTTTAAAAAGTGAAAAGGTTCATCTTTTTGAAACGGATGGAGTAATAGAAGAATTTTTATCATTCTATCACATCGATCGGCAGTGCATGCCTTTGCAATGTTATAAGTAAAGTGAAGCTGGTCTTGAACTTTATTCAAATAAAGATTGCACGTCTGGAGAGTTTGAATTATGCCAATCTATAATCATATACCTAGATATATAATTGTATAGAACATTGAGCTGATCATTATAGAAAAGAATCTTTCGTACGTACTAATAGTAGTATTTATTTTCAAGTATGAACATATAGGATTATATATTGTACTTTTACTGGTCAAACCGACTATATAACAGCTATTGGTCAATGTTTTTCCTTACAAATTGTTCTACACAAATAATCTTTTACTCATTATTAAATTTGGGACATATGAAATTTATGAAATCTGTAAGGGAAAGTATGATATTGACTAGAGATGCAATCCCAATATGGAGTAACTTTGGTAAAGAATATTTTTGTCACAAAATTCAAAAAAAATTGGGACCTAAAATGGACATCGAGTGGGATAAAAAACTAGAGTTGCAATAATAATAAAGCTTGGATCTTTAAGAAAAAGGAGGGAGGAATATCAGCTGTACCCTTAGAGGAATAACTAGTAACATCCTATACTCATGTATTTTTGGTTGATGAATTTCATGCAAAAATTATGGCACAAACATGATATTGATGTATAGTTACTCCTTCCGTTCCATTTTATGTGTCGTAGTTTGACTTGACACGTAGTTTAAGAAATAAACGAAGACTTTTAAAACTTGTGGTCTAATAAGATATAGATATTTGTGTGGTTGCAAATCATTTCATTAATGGCAACACTGTAAATTTAAAGTTAAGTTGTTACCAAATTTAGTATGTTGTCATTCTTTTTGGAACAGACTAATAAAAAAATATTGTCACATAAATTGGAACGGAGGGAATATATGATTGTATATATGAAAACTCATTTAGCTCTTTTTGGCCAAACTCTAAATTTAAAAAAAGGTTCTCCTTTTACTCAATCAAAAGGCTGTTTTTAATTTGTTATTTTTTCCTATTTTTTTCAACTTGACGAGTCTTGAAATGTTTGTTTTTAAAGATGTGGGGGCATCCAAAGTGCCTTGGTGAAACTGAGAGATGGGATTGCTACGTGCACATGAATGCATAATTGAAAAGCTAATGTAATGTAATGTGTTAGGACAAATCAAGAGTAATCAAGCTAATTAATCAATGCGATATAGTACTAATTAATTAGCATTCACCATTTGTTTTCTCAATCATTTTGAGTAATAATAGTCTAGCTGTGATTATTATTGGTTTAAAGAAAATTCACATTAATCGTTTTAAAAAATAATTCACCATACAAATAGAGCCTTTCACAACCTAAGTTTAAATTTAAGAGCAATCTAAACTTCAAGAAGTTTGTTGACACAAGCTAAGAAACCACTCAGGACTCATGTTCTTGAATATTTTTCTAAACGCCTTGAGTAGGAATCTTTTGAAATATGTACCTTCATACATTCTCAAAACAGATGCGCCAGTGAGGAGGTGCGAGGGTTGGCAGTGCTAACACTGCGGAGAGATAGAGGTATAAACCAAAAAAAAATTGGGGTGGTGATTAGGCGGGACATGGCTCACCTCCAAATTACCGAGGGCATGATCCTAAATACAAAAAAGTAGAGGTCGACAATTAGGGTAGAGGGATAGATAGTAATCGAGCGATTTTCGGTATATTATGCTTTCAGCTTACTCTGCTTACTTTGGATTTTATTTGTTATTGGTATTTTATGTTTATCTTGTACGTGTTTGAGTGCATCCTAGCCGTATTTCATTACATTTATTTGATATTTTGATATTGTCTTCTTGCTTATCTCAAATATGTTTCTCACTGATGTTATTTTGCTGAGGGTCTATCAGAAACAGCCTCTCCACCTTGGTAAAGGTAAGGTTTGCTTACATCTCATCCTTCCCAGACTCCACCTTGGTGGGATACCACTGGATGTATACATTTTCAAAACAGTTATATTCTATAGCATAATTTACAAGAATGGCCAAGTTTTCACAAAATCCAGATTTTTCATGTGATGTTATATTATATATTCTAGGCAAAATCGCTAAGTACCCCCTTGAACTTGTCTGGTTTTCATAGTTGAACACTTAAACTTTGCGGGGGTCCTATGACCCCCTCGAACTATTACGGTGTATAATAAATACACACTGCTCAGCCCACGTGGCCACTGTTGGTAGTCCACGTAAAAAAAGCGCGTGATAAGGTATATTTTACCGTTAATCTTTACATACTCCACACGAAAATCCCAATTTTGTTCAACATTAATAAACCCTTCTTCCCCAAACTAAAAATCCCCTTCTTCCTTAAATTAACACCTTCACCATTGTTAGTTTTCTTGACCAAACTAAACCTGCCCTCTACCTTATTTTCTGTTAGTTATCGAAATGTCCAAAGCTTTGCTAAAGAGTATTTGTGAGGATGAAGATGACCACATGGCACATTTGAAGGTAAGGTGTAACCATGGACGCTTACTCCCATTACAAACATCTTGGTCCAAGAATAATCCTGGAAGACGTTATTGGTCATGTCCTTACTATGGTGTAAGTGTAACGTAATAGACCTTAATTTTTGGTGATTAGATACTTAAAATCTTGTTTCTTGATTTATTGGTTTGATTTACATTTTGTTAGGATATGTCGTGCAAGTTCTTTAGATGGCGGGATGGTGAAATTGATAAGCGGTCCAAGTTCGTGCTTCCAAGATTAGTGGATAAATTGAAAGAGTTGGAAGAAGGCATTGTTTTCCTACATGATGAGGAAAACTTATACATGGACATTGAAGAGCCTATTGAAATGAAGTCGTATGTGAAGAAAAAGAATGAACCTATTGAGAAGGTGAAGCCGCATGTGAAGAAAAGGAATATATGTTCTACCATTGTCATAGCTTGGGTTGTCATTGTTCTTGTAGTTTGTATTGGCATATGCTTGGACAAGAAAAGGAATGAGCCTATTAAGAGTATGTTGGATGGACATTAATATTGCAAATGGCATTATGTATGTATTGTGTAATGTCTTTGTCTTTTATGAATTAATGGTAGTTGGTGTTGTTTCTTGTGTGTATTGTGTTATGTCTTTCTTTTATGAATTAATGGTATTTTGATGTTGAATTATGTATGTATTATGTTATGTCATTTTCCATTCAACTATATGTCAATTTCAGATTTAAAGACGCAACAATGATACTATAATTGTTGCCATATTTCATAGATGAAATGAAAGGTTCAAAAGGTGTTGACAAAATAAAAGTTAACTGTGGCAACAAACCAAAACAACAGCCAGAAACTAGAATAGACAACAAACCAAAAAGGATTTAAACTTGTTCTAGTAATGCATAAACTAGAGGCCTAAACTAGACAACAACTATAAGGAGTCTACAATTTCCATGGCTGTTGTGGTATTGAAGTTGTGCTTCCTTGGCTTGGATTATTTCCAGCAGTAGCTTGAGTAGTATTCATCCTGGCTTGGACTCTTCTTTCCCCTGTCATCTGTTGTAGTTTGCTGGAGGATATTGCTTGTTTTCCTTGCCATTTCAGTCCTTTTGAAGGCTGGAAACCAATATTTCCTGTGACTTCAGCAGATCTTATCACAATTTTTGAGCCATGGTTGAGCACCCTACTTCCACTTAGTCCAGGCTGCATAGTAAACATAACATATTAATAGGAAGTCATAGAGTGAGAAATCACTTAACAATGTATGGAGCACTTACATTTATAGCAGTAAAACCATTATCAGCTTGAAAAACACCAACCCCAACAACTCTTGGCCTTTTGTAATGTCCAGTAGCTGGCCTTGTCCTTGCTCTTCCAAGCCCTCTAGTTGCTGCACTTGAACTAGGTCCTGAAGATGGAGCACTTGAATTTGCTCTTGGAACTTGTCTTGAAGCAGATGGTGGCCCTGTAGTTGCTGCAGTACTAGAAGTAGGAGCTGCACTTGTAGAAGGTGTTGAACCAGAAGCTACAGCACTTGAAGTTGGTCTTGGAACTTTTCTTGAAGTAGATGGTGGCCTTGCAGCTCTTGATGTAGATGGTCCTGTTGGTGCCTTAGGACAACCTCTTTTATTGTGTCCCTTTTCCTTGCAGCTACTGCATGTCATGACTACCCCACACCTGGACAATTTTCCAGATTTCTTAGTTTCAGTGGCCTCCTTCCTTCTCAGCTTTTTAGGTCTCCCCGGCATTCTCTTAACTTCTGGTGGTGCAACAACTGGATTGTTAGACTCCGGCCACATCTTCATGTTTCTCATTGGTTGAATAAAGTGAGAATAGGTCCTAAGATAGGTTTCCCTACTGTACCAATGAGATACATAGTCCATTGGGTTCACCTTCCTATGATGCATTGCACAGCAAGCATGAGCACAAGGTATGCCTTTGAGCTCCCAAGATCTACAACTACATGTCAGATTCCTCATGTCTACATTGTGCACAAATTTACCTATCTTGGTCTCCTCTACAATTTCATACCCTGCATCTCCATTAAAATCAATGTAGCACTTCATTGACCTATCAATGTTTTTCTCTAAACAGTTGTATGCCATAGGAGTTATTGCAGTTGGCCATTTGGTTGAGAATTCCCTTAGTTGCCCAATCCTCTTCATCACTTTGACTCTAATTTCCTCTAGCATGGTTATTATTGTATTCTGTCTAGCACTCAAGATCCAGGCATTAAAGCTTTCAGCCATATTATTGTCCACCATATCAGATTTATTCACAGTTGAGAAATAAACCTTGCACCACTTTTCCTTGTTATAGTACAAAAGATCTTCAGTAATCCTATGATCCCCTAACTTTCTAAGAGCAGCCATATGTACCTTCATGTTCAAACAAGTTGTAAGAACCTATTCAAATGTAAAAACCTACACTACTAAGATCAGACATATGTACCTTTGCTTCAGCTTCAAATGTTGATCTTGCACACCTCCAAAATGCATTTCTTCTTTCTTGTCCCCTCCATCTTTTTGACCAATTTGCCAGTATATGCCTGGCACACCACCTGTGTTCTGCTTCTGGCAAGTACTGTTTGACTGCCAAGTCCAGTCCCTATCATTAATAACATAATAGTTAGAACATATGTTAAACATAGACAATTAAATAGTAAATAGGCAGAGAGATTACCTTTTGCATGTCACTTATCAAAGTGATATTTGTTCCATCCTCCAGCTGAAGATCATGTTGTAATATTTGCAAGAACCATGACCAGGTCCTCTTGTTCTCATACTCCACTACTGCCCATGCAATGGGTAGCATTTTATTATTGCCATCTTTACAAACTGCCACTAGTATTTGCCCTTTGCAGACTCCCTTCAAAAAACACACATCCAGACCTATGCACTTTCTACACCCCTCTAAGAATGCCTTCTTCATGGCATCAAAGCACACATAAAAACCTTGAAACACTAGTTGCCCATTGTCTAGAGGATCTCCTACCTTAATCACACAAGTGCTGCCAGGATTTGTTCTTAGTATCTCATCCTTGTAGTAATAAATTCTCCTAAACTCTTCTATGTGATCACCCATCACTTCCTTTAACATTCTGGCCTTAGCCCTTCTACAGGTGGTTTTCCCAACATGGAATCCCAATTCCTTCCTTATCAGCTTCTGAAATTCATGAATCTTCATACTTTGTAGCCCAATGATTCTGTCCTTGTAATGTTTTGCCAAATATTTGGAGTTGCAGAGGTAGTTTTTAGTAGTTTTCACACACTTGTGCCTAGGGTTGTAGGTTTTTATCACAAAGTCTTGGGTTGGGGTATCAATGCTAGCATACAAGAGCCAAGGGCAGCCCTTTGTGTTACAGTTCACCCTAACTCTACCAGGTTCATTAACAAACTTTACAACTTGAATACCCCTTTGAATTGAGTATTCAGTCACTGCTTCCCTAAATTGAACTACACTCTCAAACACCATCCCTAGCTGCCACATAATAACTTTAGCACTTGGGTCAAAGTAAACTCTATTACTCTTCTTTCTTCTATGAGACCTTGTAGGTTCATCAGGATCTTCATCATCAGTCTCAAAGCTGCCTGCTTCAGAACTTGCATAGTAAGGCTCATCACCTCCAAGCTTACCAGTTAAGTCACCCCCTTCAGCAGTTTCATCAAAGCCAATGTCTGGACCTACCTCTTCAAGAGGTACTTCATTAGGATCAACAGCTCTTGCTCTTCTTTTACTCCTCTTATACACCCTGTTACCAAACTCATCATAACCTGGATTAGGTCCTACATCTTCAGCTGGTACTTCATTATCATCTACTGTTTTTTCTCTCCTTTTACTCTTCTTTTTCTTCTTTCTCCTAATCCTATTTCCATTCTCATCATACCCAGGATCAGGACCTACCTCTTCAAGAGGTACTTCTTCATCAGGAACAGCTTCTGAATCCCTCTTTTTACTTATTTGGACTAGCCTCCTCTCTTCTCTAAACTGCCTATATTCCTCATGTACATCTGACCCATAGTCCCCTTCACCTTCCTCAAACAGCTCTTCATGAGCAGAATCAGAGCTGTCTTCAGTGCTAACATCAGAGGGTAAGACCTCTAAATCACTATCAGATGATACTATGTCACCAGTCACCCCCTCAGTATTTAAATCCCCACCAGTCACCCCCTCAGTATTTAAATTCCCACCAGTCACCCCCTCACAGGTCCCACCATTCACTCCTGTCTCATTTTCCTCAACATCAGCATGTGAGTCCCTATATTCTAATAATAAGTTGGGGACAGGCACACTTATTGGGTGTTGCACAAATATTTCTACTGTGTCCCCATTTTCCAACTCATCTACAATTACCATAATCTCCATATCACTTTTAATTTCAATTAAAGCACCAGTGAAGGGGGACTTAACATAAACTACAGAGTCACTAGTGTACCTAAATTCCTTTATGTAATCTTTCAGTTCAAAATAAGACAGGGTATCAATATCCCTATCTAGACAATCTGTGATAATTCCACCAACATATGTCGGGGGGGGGGGGGGGGGGGGGACCAAATTGAATAGTCCCAGAATGAAAGAAACACAAAGTAACATAAGTAAATGCCATTTGAAACCTGGAATCACATGCAAAAAGGAATATTTAACATAAGTCCTAATTTAGCACTAAAACCCTAATTCTCTGCATGTAAACTACATTAAATAGTAAAACCCTAGTGTATACAAAATAAATCACGAAATTAATTAGTTAGGGTTACCTGTAATCGCCTTTGTTGCCTTCGATCAACTTAGCGAAGAGAAAATTGACGGTTCATTGAAGAGAAATTGTAGGGTCGCGTCTTTTTACTGTGAAAGAAAGGAAAGAACTGAAAATTTGTGTTCTGTAATTTTATTTTACACTTTGTAAAATTTAATTCACCCTTTTCGATTTTCTTTTTTATTTTTCGACTTTTTGTTAATTGTTAAATGGGAAGTGAGTGTCACGCACAGCTTTTGGACTACCAACAGTGGCCACGTGGGCTGAGCAGTGTGTATTTATTATACACCGTAATAGTTCGAGGGGGTCATAGGACCCCCGCAAAGTTTAAGTGTTCAACTATGAAAACCGGACAAGTTCAAGGGGGTACTTAACGATTTTGCCTATATTCTATATAACCTCGCTATTGCACACAAAAATAATCCGGACAAGCGACCTAATTACAGATACATTTACTATGTATTCAGAATTAATGGTGTTTGCAGTACTCCTCTATCTAGGATATAAATGGGGACCAATTAGCAGGTTGATGTTGACTGATAGTCCCAATTTTGTACCCTACTTGATATGTTAATAAACCGAATTTGTCAATGAAAAATGCAGGTTACAGCTAAGATAGTACTGACCACTCATGCAAAGTATTATGCATGTTGTGATTTGTGAAACACTATATCGGGTTTGCCAGTTTCTGGAATTTTCCATTGCTAAGTTACTACTCGCTTGAATATAGATTCCCAAATAATTTTTAGGAACACTTTTTGGATGAAGTTTGATATGAAAATAAACAAATGTTTGGATATACTTTTTGGGAACAAATTTTTTTGGCTCGGAAAGAGCTTTTGAGCTCTTATAAAAAGGAAGTTTGATATGTAAAATCAACTTTTTGGTTCAAAAAAAGCCTTTATGAGACTTTTTAGGAGAAGTTTTGGCCAAACAGCATAAACAAATAGCTTTCCCCCCAAAAACTAAAAAACTATAAACAAACGGGGGCTAAATCATGAAGTTTTTGACTGGCTCAGTAAATTACAAGCCAACAACTTAACAAGTGTAGTAACAAAGGTCACCATAGAAGAAAGAAAGAAGAACTTTTTGTCTTTTTGATCTGTTTGAGTTTGCTAGAAAATTGGAATTTATCTTCCTATCCTTTGTTTAGTTTGAAAGGAAACTCGAGAAAAGGAAAATTGAACATATCATTTCGAACTTATTCTCAAACAACAATTCATTATAACAGTCAAGTTTTTCCAAATCGACTTTTCAACTTACTGTATATTTTATTATGTATATATGTTTGTTATAACAATATTTTATTATAAAAATAAAAAATTATTCGGACAAACAACATCATTGTTGTGCTCGAGACTAATATCATGTGGAGTATTTACTTTATCCTCTCTACATTGTATTTGCATATGAATGACTATGATCTGTCAATCAAAAAAAAACCATGATCTGTCAATGTCCAAAATCCTAGAAAATTATCTTCTATCTTTCTTCAAACTCAACATAAATGTGTGTAACATAAAATGGACCCAATACAAGGGTTAGATAGAAGTCTAATCTTACATTTAATGAGAATGATGGTAAGTGATTTTGAATGAATGGATCAAATGTGGAAAATAAGATGTCAGTCTTTCTTTCTTATCAATAGTCTTTTGCCTTTCTTATCATAGTAGTAACTTCTAAATTAAGCTCCCGTTTGGATATGATTTAGGATTTGGAATTTGAAACTTGGGAAATTGAAATTTTGTTTGGACATGCATTTTATTTGGATCAAAATTTGAAGTTTGTGAGAGGATTTTCCAAAAAATCCCAAAAAATACCCCCAAAAACACCCCAAAAACCATGAACAAACGCTAGCTAAACACACTTGCATCCTCTATTTTCCACATCACGTGGGAAAGCAATGAATGAGCATGATACATACAAAATATCAACAAATCAAATTACAGTATTAAAAAGTCTTGTTCAGTTGGAACACTGAATTTGATATAGATGGATCCTTAGACATTCAAGCTTCATGTAGAATATTAGGTTTTAATTTGCATGCTATTGCACTGAACGAAGATTTTACCATTGCAACTGTGCTCTTCCCTTGAGTGTGTGTTAACTAAGCATAGTACTTTTTTTTTTTTTCAGAACTATAGACCACTAAATTGAACTACCTATATAAGTTTGGAAGAATTATACAAATATATAACCCTAATATCAAATTTACAAAAATTATCAATACTATACCATTTTACAAAATATAACAATAGTTTTTTTTATAAATTATATACAACTTCCATTAAAACCATACAAATGAAGGTTTACTCCCTTCCACATCCACTGATCCAGTCACAGGGTCGCCGGCGGCCACCGGAGGCAGGTCATCAGCGGATTTTTTTTTTTTAAATCTGGAAAAAAGCTTCTAACATACAAAAACCACAAAATGAAAATACATAAACTAAAAAATATAAAAATACAATTATTTAAACTACAAATACAAGAGATACATAGGGATTTTTCAACAAAAATGTGACGCACTCGTACACATAAATACTACCATATACAAAACTATACAAATATATTTAACTAAAAAGTTGCCATACGCTTGAAAATACAAAATACACAAACATACAACAATATACAAATAAACACAACTAGGTATTCAAAAAAAAAAAAAAAGAGAGAGAGAGGAGTAGATCTGAAAATATATACAAAATATAAATATATACATAAACATACGCATATATACACATACAAAAAAGGAAAAAAGAAAAAAAAGAATTGAAAAAACCTACCGAAAAACCATCGAAAACACACAGATCGAGGCAGCGTGCCACCACAGTGCAGTAGCGCCGTCGCGAGGAGCAACACCGTTGCACTGCGGCGGCAGCAGCGCCGTAATAGAGACGGGGACGAGGAACACCAGCGAGGAACTGCGGGAGAGGGGAAGGGGGGACGGCGGCGGGTGGGGGATGGCGGAGGAGGGAGAGAAGGATAGAGAAGGGAAGAAATTAGGGTTTTATGTTTGGGGAGGAAGAAATTAGGGTTTTATGTTTTATGAGAAACTATTGTTATGTATTGTAAATATTGTAAAGCTATTGTTATTTTTTGTAATTTAGCTTTTAGGGTAGTCATGTGGTGTAAATTTTCCTAAAAGTTTATAGTTAAAATTTAGAGGGGCAAACGTACGAATAGCCAATTTTTGGCACGTCATTTAGGTTTTAGCAAATTTTTTAAAATTATTTAAAGTTTAGTCACTAACATAAATTCCAACTTCAAACCTGAATATTTGAAGTTAGGCATATCAACTGTCACCTTCAACACTAGAACTTCAAACCCCAACATTAGAACTTCACACCTCAATACTATACTTTTCTATCTTCATCATTAACCCAATTTTCCTTCAAGAATTTCGCATTTACTGTTCAGAAACAGTTAGAGCAGTAGCTTATACCCCAAAAAAAGTTGTTTCTGCACAAATTTGCCCTAAATTGGTTAAAATCTAAATGGCGAAGGCAAAATAGGCTTCTCTACTAAATTGTTACAAACCTTGGGCTAAAGTTGTATAAAGACAGTTGTGTGAATTTCTCCATTCTTCCGGTTGACAAGCGCGCTTAGATAATATTTGCAAAATTTTTTAATATGGAGACAAAATACAAACAATCTCAAAAAAAGGTTATTTCAGCCTAATTAGTCATGAAATCTACCCTAACTTAAGAAGTTAGACCGGGTAACTTTGATGACTAGCCAGTTTTCGCACCACTTAAAGAGAATCGGTCAACACTTACAAACTTTTAGAAAAGTAGTCAGATTTTAAAAACATACATTTTATTAAGACTAATCACAGGAAAATATTCTGAGAATTTGAACTAAATCCGAGCAAATTTTACTTAGAATTAGTTCAAAGTTCTAGAAAATTTTACTAGAGCTTCGTTTGAAGTCCCAAGTATTTTTTACTGGGACTTCTAAACTAAAATTTACAACTTCCAAGTATTTATTATTGAGACTTTATATTTAGCAAAGTCCAAGTACAAAAACTAACATTTTCAAAGACCAAGTATTTTGTACTAGGACTTCATATCTAGCAAATCACACTATTTTATACTTGGGCTTTAAAAGTTTTAGTTCAAAATTCTAAGTAAAAAATACTGGAAATTCCATGTTTTTTGAATCTCACTACTTTTTAAAAATTTTCAAATGTTGACGAAGTTTCATTTAGTGTGTTGCAAACTGACTACGGGGTCAAAACTTTACCGTTAGACCGACCATATTTTCATGGTTCAATTTTAGATGAATTTACATAACTACACAAACTAACATTCTTTTTTACACAAAAATATCAATACTATCCTATTTTCAAAACATAGCAATATTTTTTCCAAGACATAGCAAATACATATAAAAGGATTATAAAACCTTAGATCCCCCCTCCTGCCTCCCTCCCCCCAGCCGCCGACTAAGGCTGTTTATTGGCCCGGTCCGGCCCGGTTCCGGTTCGGCTGGTCCGGTCCGGTCCGGTGCTTTGGCGAACCAAAAATTCCGTCACCGGCCCGGTTCCGGTCCGGTGCACCGGTGCAATTGCACCAATGCCGGATCGAAACCGGAACCGGCAGCCGGATATTGTGCCGGTCCCGGTCCGGTTTGATCCGGTTCGGTTCGGTTCGTTAATTTTTAATTTTTTTTTGTTTTAAATTAAATTTTTTATTTTTTAAAATACTAAAATCTAAATAAACAACACAAAACACATATATTATTCAACAATACACACAGTACATTATGTTGGAAAATGAAAATGCATAATTAGAAAATAAAAACATGAAAATAGACTAGAAATTAGAAAAATACATAAATTTTCAAGTTCAGCGACTCAACACTGACTCAACTCAATCATCACGTGGTTGCAGATATTTGCCACCAGCACGAGCTGCCCATTCGGGGTCATGATGGTTTTCCAAGTGGGTCTTAAACCTCATTGTCCCTCCAGTATTTGTTCCATCTTCCCAATTCCAAACTTTCTGACAAAGAGTACATTGAGCTTTGCCGGTATCATTATTTTTTGTGATAAATTCCCAAACTTCGGATCGTTTAGTTCTTTTTGGAGCACCAGACGGACCTGCTGTAGTAGCACCTTGAACTTGATTAACATTATTTGCATTTGCAGCCATGTTGATAGAAAATTTAATACAATAGCCTTTTTTTTAAGAGAAATGAATAGAAAATATTGAATTGTGATTAATTTGATGAAATATGGGAGTATTTATAGGCAAAATTGGTAGGGGAGGGCTGTAGGGGCGTTTATGGGTGTGGGGGTGGGAAAAATAGCCGTTTATGGCCGTTGCCAACGGCTATTTTTCAAAATAGAGCGGATTTGGACATAAATTTGAAGTGGGCCGGTCCGGTCCGGTTCCGGTCCGGTCCGGTCCGGCCCGATTTTGTCGTTTTCTTTATTTATTTATTTTTTTTTGGTTTTTTGGTTATTTGTTTTGTTTAAATTTTAGTTTTATGTAATAACTTTTATATAATACTAGTAATCTAGTATTAAAATATTAACTATTATGTAATGTAGTATTTTAGTATTATAAAAGTATAATTGAGTATTTTTTTTAAACTTAGTAATCTAGTATAATGTAAGTAAATTGTTATTTTTTCAAACTTAATACTAAGTTAGTAGTATAATAGTATTTAGTATTTTAGTATTTTAGTTTTTAGTATTTAGTATTTAGTTTTTAGTTTTTAGTTTTTAGTATTTTAGTATTTAGTATTTTAGTATTTAGTATTTTAGTATTTTAATATTTAGTATTTTAGTATTTAGTATTTAGTATTTTAGTATTGAATTGCAAAGAGGTCACTTAATAGCAAAGGATACTTGAGAATATAACAAAGGATTTGCTTAATAGCAAGGCGTAACGCATTTTATTGAATAATGGATAATGGTTGATTTTTTGCAAAGTACATAGATATTAAATTGCAAAAACTACATATTAATAAAAAAACTTCTCATTTTCTGAATAATTTCGTCTGGCACCTCTGGAGGAACCGGTGGCAAAGAGTCATCTTGTTCATATTCAGTTTCACTGTCCAAACTTCCATCGCCTGATAAAATTTCTGATGATGCTTCTGCATCGGCTACTTGATCTTCTGCAAATCCAAAATTTCTTCGCTCCGATCTAATCCAATCTCTGAATAATACGGCCGTCTCTATTGCTTCTTCCTTCAATGAATGTTTATGATCTCCAATTTGTAATCTTCCTTGGCTAAACGCGCTTTCTGAAGCAACAGATGATGCTTGAATAGTTAGAATATCCCGCGCCGACCCATAGCTCCCACCTGAAGGTCGTCATTGGTTGCTGTAAAATTCTTTTTAATGTTCTTTTATTCTGATTTTTTATATGTATTGTGTATTTTTATTGTATGCACATTAAATATTCTTGTATGTATAGTGCAAATATAGTAGGCATACACAAAATACAGTTGTGGTGTATTATTTGTATATTCTTTGTATGGTTGATGTATGTACAGTGTGTGCCTGTGCATGTGCATACATAGGCCATACATAGCATAAATAATGAATAAATAAACATACATTTACACGTATTGTATGTAAGTGTAGACCATTGTTTGTCCAGTATATATCCATTGTATATATACACAGCATACACCGCACATACAATGGGAATACATAACTCATACATTCTCCAACAATAAACAACCACCAAACATACACCACAACCACCTTAGATCTGCCAATCCAACCAGCAAAACTATTAAAAAAAAAAAAACAACAACCACCAGCAGCCACTACAGGAAAAATATTTTTTAGGGACCAATATTTTAGGACGAGCTAAAAATTTGGTCCTAAAAAACATATGTATAAGGATGAGATTTTTTTTCTGGTCCTTAACATTCGATTTTCGTATTTTTATTAACGAAACGACTAAATCTGGTCCTAAAATGTTAAAGCATCTGGTCCTTATTTCCTAAATATTGGGACAAGGCACATACACAATTAATATTTTGACCCAAAAAAATAAAGAGACAAATGAATAAAATTGCTAAATGTTACTTGAACGCTAAAAGCACTCCTTAAACCTAATATTCCCTTTTCTCTCAAAATCATCCTTCTCTCATTCTCTGTCCATTGAATTTCGGCCGCCGATAATGAAGCTTCAAATCTGGACTTTACAAACACAAATCTCAATGGTTCGCCTCAAAGAGTTAGGGTTTTAGATAGTGCCCTTTTTCCTATGTGTTCCCCTCGTCCCAGTTTTGATTTAAACTCAAAAATAGGGTGAAAAAATTAGAAGATGACAACTATGAGTTGTTTCTATTTGTTTATTATTATGTAATTTTAGGTATTTGTGGAGTTTTGCGATTGCCATAGGTCTTCGATTATACGATTGCAAGGTTCTCATAAATGCTCACGGGGATTGTACCTGCATAGTTGGCTTGTGTGCTGATGTTCCGCAGAAATTGGAAGAAATTTTAGGTAATTTTCACTTTAATCTTTGTTTTTTCGTGGTGTCTGGTGGTATTATAGTCTATAGACATGTAAAAGCTGATAATTTTGGGTATGGATTGTAGGATAAAATTAATTAAGAAATAGCTTGTCGCATTAGAAAAATAGAAATACGAAAAATGCCACGTTCTCTAGAATTTACTATCTGCTTTGCCTCGTAGACATTATTATAGACAACAAACAATACATGTTTAAGGACTATATCTCTGGTCCATAAAAGTATAAAAACCAGATTTTCACTGGTCGTTAAAACTCTGTAAGGACCAGTCTACATATGTCGTCGTTATAGACCTTTAACCACGGAAGCTCTACCGATGGGTGACGACTAGCTTTTCTGGTTGCTATTTTGTAATAAGGACCAGAAATAGACTTTTTAGGACCGGGTTTCCCATCGTTATTAGTCATTTTTCTTGTTGTGAGTGCCGCTGGGATAGTCACCGAAAAATGGTAGTGCTGCAGCAAAGTAACATATCTGAAGCAGTAGTGGCTAACACAAGCAGTGCCGTCGATCGGGGAACAGTTCGTCGTCTCCGACGCTGCTCTGTAATATATAAACTACTGTCAGGCACGACATGAAGCTTTTGGTAAAATAGGCACGATGGGGTGGTGGTCTGGCGACGGGTCCAAATGTGATGGACACGACAAAATACAGCTGTTGCCGAAGCGGACGAGACTCAGGTGGGTGGCGCCGACGAATTTGAAGAAAGGGGAGGGGAGAGAGAAAAGAAAGGAAAGAGAGAGAAGATGGAGAAGAAAAGTTAAGGTTTTGTAATTATCCTCTGTTTAGTAGCATAATTCAAAAATATTGTTACGTTTAGTAAAGTAACAAAATATTACTATATTTTTAAAAAATTGCTTTACAATAATCCTGAGTGTAATTTATCCTCAACTGTACCATTCTATTTGCCAAATTGAGGCAAAGGCAAGTATTCTCAAATCTACCTGGGCTAGACTATCTACATGTGCCAAATTGAGGCAAAGCGCATTGAAAACAGTACCAAATATATTTTTTTTTTTGGTAATTACGACATATTATATATAAAATTAAGTTGGATTACATAGAGAGACCATACGTCTATTAAGAGTCTCCGTATGGCCTGAAGTACTAGCATAATTAGAAACAACATTGGATGTTAATCCATAAACACAACCTAATTTTGCTAAATGATTAAAATTAGCTTCCGATATGGTAGTAGCAAAAGTTTTCCCCCCTAAATCATCCATGTAGGCTTAGTGCACAAAAGTTGGGGGCATAGCATAATGATAGAAAGTATCTTCATTGGACTGCCCAGGAGCTCCTTTGGCTAGAAGATGAGCCACTTTATTACCCTGACGAAGATTATGCTGGATCGTTGGCATTTGCAATTGGAGCATCATTGACCTGCATTTTTTAACAATATGTTCATAAGATGGATGAGAGTGTTGCAATAAGTTAATCACATCTGTGGAGTCAGATTCTACTACTATAGGAACAAGATTTTGATCAATAGCTAGGGTAAGACCATAGTATAAGGCTAGGATTTCTACATGGGTTACATTTAGAGCGCTGACTTTCTTATAAAACCCTAAAACCCAATGTCCTCTACTATTTCTAAATATTCCCCCAATGCTAGCTTTTTTGGTAATGTGATTAAAAGCTCCATCTATATTGAGTTTAAAGGTTTTCTCTTCCGGGGGTTTCCATCCTATAGAGATATTTCTAACTTCATGTTGTCTAACTTCTTTAGAGGTGAGGAACAGAATTTCTAACAGGCGAGAATTAATCGTTGATGGGAGATTTGCCTTGTTTGGTTGTTGACATTATTAAAATTTCGGTTTAGCCAAAGATTCCATAATGCAAAGAGAAAGTATTCTAACCAGTTAGAATATTTAGTAACCGTGTTAAAAGTAAGATGTCTCAAGGTATCAATCCAAGTAGTAGAATCATTAATAGTAAAAATATAAGGAGTAGTAATCCAAAAGGATTGTGCAATGGGACATTGGATAAAAATGTGAAACATGGTTTCACTTACATTTTTACAAATTGGACAGTTGCCATCAATATTAATTCCAATTTTGTTAAGGTAAAAGCGAGTTAGGAAGACAGTTATGATAACACTGCCACAAGAAGAATTTTATTTTGTTGATGGTCTTCAGGTCCCAGATCCAGTTGAAGTCTTCTTTGATAGTATGATTCTTGTCTATCAAAGCATAAGTCGAACTTAACTTAAATATACCATTACTAGTGGCATTCCAAACCGGATAATCTCTATCATTCTTAATGGAGGAGGATAGGGTCATCTGAATTTGAAGCCTAGTGTCAATAGGAATCTCAAAGGATAATTTGGAGAAATCCCAATTACTTTCTTGGATAAAAGAGGCAACAGATGCACTTGACTCTTGATAAGAAAACAGTACCAAATATTGTCTTGGTGAAATGAGTGAAGCTAAGGATTATAAGCTGTATAACACCATACCTATAGTTTGTTTGATTAACTCTAGCTTTCTAAATTCAAGAAAATATAACAAAGAAGTTGGTAAGTGAATTGTACATAACTGTACAGTACTCCATCCGTCTCATTTTAGTTGACACCTTCGCTTTTTTCACGTCCATTAAGAAAATCATTAAATATGGTATATATTTTACTATATTATCTCTATTTAATGTTTGACTATTAATTTTTTTGAGAATTTTTTTTAATTATTAAGGGTATTGTGGGAAAGAATTGACAAAAATAGTCTTGAAATAATAAAATGTCAACTAATTTGGCACAAATAGTTATTGCTAATGTGCCAACTAATTTAGGACATGGAGTATTTGTTGTGTTTCTTTCACTCTTGAAACTTGAAAAGAACAATAAATTCTCTGATTCTCTGCAGGTATTGGAGAGTGCATAGTCATGATTTTACTACCTTATGGGGAAATGCAAATTTAATGTCAATTTGGCAATGTCACAATTATGATTCAAGCATCTTAATTATGGAAAAGGATCACAATTGGTCTATGTTATCTCAAGTTATAATTTTTTAAGCATTTTCGTTTTTAATTGTCATTATTGGGCTATGATGAGTTAAGCAAAACAAACTCAACAAAGAGACAACAAATCCTTACGAATCACAGTTCATTTTCAGTTATCCTGTGTGACATGTAGTTATTAGTACTAGTTGTCAAAGTGGAGCAATTTTTTCTTGATCACAATATTTAAAGAAAACAAGTGAAGAATTCATGCTCAAAGTTAAATTGTTGTCCCTCATGCTCTAAACTTATACACCCTCCGTTTCAAAAGGATGAACCTTTGCAGAGTACGAAGGTCAAATTAACTAATTGTCAACGGAAATTTACACATCAAAATTTTAAACCTTTTAAAATAAAATTTACATATTTAGAAATTACATGAAAAATACTGTACGTCACAATAGTTAACAATTCAAAATAGTTGAAAAATATTTGTAAGACATGTGGTCAAACATAATCTTGTTTCACCCTTCAAATAGTAACAGGTTCATCCTTTTTGAAATAGCGGGAGTAATAATTTGGGAGAAAAAGCTTGTTTATTTTTGACAAAATGTCAACTGGCTGACATATTTGCCAATTTACTTATCGATTTTATTGACACCACCTACTGAGATAGATTGAGGCTAACCTCATATATCTTGTATGTTAATTACTCTCTCAAATATTCTAAAACTGAGATTTTTGTCCAATCACTTATCATTCTAAACAGTTACAAACTAGTGCCTAGTCCTTTTAACTACTCTAGGGTCCTTTATATTTCCCAATTTCCCATTACAAAATTTGGATTCATTCCCTATATGGGATTTATTTAAATTTAGGAGAGGGATTCTTGAGGATAAGATCAAGAATATTTTGAATGATTTTACTTGCCGGCTCTCCAATTTAGACATGGACACATACTATGATAATAACATCTTGTAATATTAATTAAAGAACGTCAATATCGGCTAAGGATAAAACTCAAGAATAGCTTCTTCTTTTTTTTGCTATAATCTTCTACTATTTGTATCAGAGTAGGCTGAAGGCTGCGTATATCATATTCTTTGGAATGCAAAACTTTTCGAATTCGGCGTGAATGCGGGATATTTTGTCCTTTGAACTGCCATATTTTCTTTATCTAATATCACTTTGTTTAATTTATGTGACAGTATTTCTTTACTAGTATATTCAAAACAGAATGACAATTTTCTAGATTTGACAACAATTTAATGGTAAAATTACAGTTTTGCTATTGATGAAATGATTTACAACCACACAAATATCTATGTCTTATTTTAGACTACAAATTTTAAAAGTCTTTATTTATTTTTTAAATTTTGTATCGAATCAAACTATAACACATAAAGTAGTTGGAGGAAGTATCTTGTATATTTCTTAGCCCGATTTATTTAAATTTATGTCGACATAAAACTCATTAGAAGTCAACACTACTTATCAAAAATTTTATTATTCTCACGGGTTGAACCTGAAACCTGATTAAAGGGCAAGATTTCACCTATCCTTGTTATGAAATTAAGAGTAAATGACAAATTAAGAGCTGGATTTTAGCACTATTTTGTACGTTATTATTTGTATGGACCCAAAATAATAGGCTCCTCTCAATTATTGATTTTTGCAACTATATCCCCACCACTAACCAACGTGCGCTCCTCCAACTTCATTTCCTTTCCACTCAAATCTTTCTCTCTTTTACTTCCAAAACCATAATTCCTTTACAAATTCTTTGACAAGAACATAAAATTTTCTTCTGTAAAACTGGTTATTTTGTCAAAAAAAATTTATTTTCTTTCTTATAGCTGACATGCTGAGGTGTCATTGGTTGTTATGAAGGTTGTGGGACCCACATGCAAGTATATACTTTAACCACCAACTATTGAACCAACTTTCTTCAGGTTGACCATTTAGTCCCTTGTATTGTACATCACCAAATATTCATTGACACTTTCTAAATTAACTGTCATGAAGTTATGAAAAAGGAAAGTATCATTTATTGAGAACCCGTGACTCTTGAAAGTCATTTTATCTTCATGGTGGCAAGCATTTTCAATCACAACTCTGGTATGTAATTAACTGCTTACTTGTTCATGGTTCCTTTAATTCTTTCTGTTTTTAATAAAATGGTGTCCGAGTTAGTTTGCATGCGTCTCGACTATTTTATTAACTGCTTACTTGTTGATGGTTCCTTTTATTTTTTCCTTTTTTTTGTAATAAAATGGTGTCCAAGTTAGTTTGAATGCACCTCGACTATTTGACTGTTACTTGCTATGACGCATGTATATAACTCTGCCCACTAAAGCTTAGACATATAGAAAAAATGAGCTAAGGTTTTTATGTCTTGTTGTAATTGAACCTGGTCTCCTATGAATTATGATACTTGTCATTGTTCTTGTAAGGCAAAGTCTAGGTACTTGTATGGGAAAGTGCAGTAGAATATGAGTGTGGTGTTTGACTTTAATTTTATATTTGAGAGAAGCTTTAGACTGACTTAGTTTGGTATAATTATATGGATTGATAAAATGTTTCTTGTTCAGTATGTTGTCGTTGTCCATACTTTCTTGTGGACACTATATTTATGTGTATTAACCATGAAGGAAGTTTAATGGAGTGGGTAAGAACCATGAGAGATCAACGTTCAAATCCCAATTGAGACAAATAAAGATGATTTCTTGTTCATCTTGTCCACGATTTGGTGGACAGAGAAACCTGGTAGTTTGGTTAGTAGGAGGTAGCACGTATCCAGTGGTATAGTCAAGGTGCCCCAAGCTGACTCGAACACCATTGTTATAACAAAATTATGTTGTGTCTTAACATGTACTTGTCTGTATGCTTAAAACCATGCTCCCGCTGCTAATCTTGGGCAATGAATATACTTGAAGATTCATGATCTGTTTTAGGCTTCCTAAGGCATATATGAAGCTACTAGCCACTAGCAGCAATCTAAAAGAGCTTGTGTTGACAACTTATGTTGTTTCTCTGTTCAATATATAGATTGAACATAAGTTTTGTAGTTGAATTGTCAACACGGATAAAGTTTCGTTGGATTAGCCCGTTGAGTCTAGGAAATAGGGCCGGACCCGGATTGGTGTTTCCGTCGCTTAGCTACATAGGATAAGAACGAAGGAAATCTGAATAAAGAAAACACCTTAATAGAAAAGAGTAGAGTTAACTATAGGATAATCCCCCCCCCCCCCCCCATAAGAAAACAAAAACACTTAACTCCCGTACCTAGGATAATCCCCCCGCCCCCCCCCCCATAAGAAAACAAAAACACTTAACTCCCGTACCTAATGAAACACTAGTTTAATAAAAATAATAATAATAAATATTATATCTACTTTATGAATATATGTTTCTCTGATTTAATAAACAACGATAATCCTTACGTAGAAGAAACTCTTCTGCTATATTATAAACTTTGGAGAAGAGATTTCCTTAATAAAAATAAAAATATAATATTTTAAAAATGAATATGGATCCAGGTTATCTAGAACTCTGGATAAATATTGATAAAGAAATTAATGACCATGAAAAGCTTTTAAAGGATAATTTACATAGATATCTTTCAACAGGAAATATTGATTTTCTACATTATATGCAAAATAATATTTCAGAAATACTTAGATTAAAACCTATAGCTGAAAGTTATTATAGAAAAGCTTGTGACGGTCCAGGAGCCCATTATTAAAATGGAAGGATCATCACAGTCAGTATTAAACAGTATAAACCTATCAACAGAAGTAGATAAAATATCAAAAATAGAAAATAATCTGTTAAATTGGAATATTCCCAAAGAAAAGTTAGAAAAGATATATGAAGTCGGAGGATTTGACTTCATAAATAGATTTAATATTAAACATGTGAATCAACAATTGCTATAAATCAGTCAGTTGAAACAATTCAACTATTGTCTATAAAAGATATAGAAAAATATAGAAAAAGTTATAAGTTCCTACATATAGGACTAGTGCAAGTGGCTGTAAAACCACTTCATAGACTAGGATTAGATATTCCTATATGTTTATTATTAAGAGATAATAGATTCTTAAACTTTGATGATTCATTAATAGCCGTATTACAAAGTAACATGGCAAATGGGCCAGTATACTTTAATTGTTATCCGAATTTCTCAGTTGATATTAATGATCCAACAATATTAGATGTTCTAACATTAAATGTTAAAACAAAACATCTAAATAGTAAACATCAAGCCAGAGAAATAGCTATAATATATAGAGTATATTATAAATTAATGAAAACTACTCTAGCTCCCAAAGCTAAACCAAGTAGAGCTCATAAAGGAGTTACAATGTTAATGGAAGCAAATATTAGACATCATAATATATTTGTCCCAAGATTACTTAAATGGGATGAAGTCTTATCAAAAGATGAATGGCACTTTGATTCCATCACGGAACCAAAAGTGGAAGATGAATCTATACAAATAGAACAAGTTATACAACATACAGATGGATCAATAGATTTAAAATTCCTAAAATCTAGATCCTCTAATGCTACATCTTCATCTTCCAGGATGTCCTTTTCAAGGTCATCTACTTCTTGTCCTCTGGAGGAAGAAGACATAATAAGCAAAAATTTAAAAGGTGTTAACTTTAGTAAAAGAATTCCACAACTAGAATACAAGCCTGTCATAATCAATCAACCATCAAGCCCAACCTTTAGTGAAATAAATGATTCCTTAGGAATGATAACGTTAGAAGAACCATTTGAACCAGATATAAAATATCTCCAACAACTCTGGGTAAAACCAGAGAATAATATTAAAAGAGAATGGTATAGAAACAATTACACTTTAGAACAGAGGAAATCATTTAGAGATAAATGGATGAAAGATATGAAAAAATGGAAGTGTAGTTTAGAATTTTTAAATGGTTTGAATATACAGGAAAATTAGCTAACTGTGAATCTTTAAATATGGTAGTTAAAAAATGGTATACGAAAAGTAATAAAATAATAGAATCTACCATTCCCCCATTAGAAGAAATAAATATACCAGTAGGTGATAAAGTAGTAATAGGAAATCCTTTTGAAAGAACATCAATAGATGCCCAAGGAGAACCTAAAAATAGAGATATTAATAAATTAATAGAACAAAGTAATTATACAAATCAAATACTACATGTCATAGCCAATCAGGTAGAAGAAGCAAGAAGCAAGTCTTCTTTTAAACCATTCCCAGAGAAAAGAATAAAATTTGAAGATAATATTGAAGAAAATCCAATTTTCAGGCTACCTAGTATGTCAAAAGATAAATTCCCTAGTCTTCCTAAAGGTGGATTGGAAATAAAAGGTGATGTTCTAGATGAAATTACTAAAAGGTTAAAATCATCTTTAACGATAAATACAATTCCAATAGAAAAAGAAAATTCAGTAAAAACCTTATCTGAATTAAATAATCAATTAAATAAATTAGGATCTAATTATCATCATAAGAAAAATTATTATAAAAAACCTACATTTTCTGATATACAGTATGAAGAAGAACATCTAGTATCATTCAGTTCGCACACAGGTGATGCTATAACTGAGTGGAATATAGATGGACAAGCAGAACATCAAATACTAAATAGATTACATGAAATGGGAATAGCAGCAACAGCCTATAAAATAAAAGGTAATACAGATAAGCAAGCAGCAACCCTGCTTTCTTACGGATTTACAGGAATGTTAAAAAATTGGTGGGACAACTATCTGTCAGATAGAGATAGAGAAACTGTCCTTAATGCTACTACAATCATAAAGGTAGTTAAACAAGAAAGTAATAGTACTAATCAAACAATAGAAGAACAAGTACGTGAAGATGCTATAAATACTTTATTATATGCTATAATTAAACACTTTATTGGAGAACCAAAAGTATTTAAAGATAGAAGTTTAGAAATATTATCTAATTTATCATGTCCAAAATTACATGACTTTAAATGGTATAAAGACATATTCCTAAATAAAGTAATGATTAGAGAAGATTGTAATCATAGTTATTGGAAAGAAAAATTTATAAGTGGATTACCACAGTTATTTGCAGATAAAGTTAGACAAAAAATAAAAGATAGATTTAACGGTGAAATACCTTATGATGGTTTAACCTATGGTGATATAATAAGCTTTATTAACATAACAGCTTTAGAACTATGTACTGATATGAAATTAAAAAATCAGCTAAAAAGAGATTATAAAATCACTAAGAAAGAATTAGGAAATTTCTGTAGTGATTTTGGTTATGCTAAGATAACTGCCCCGTCTACCGAGGCAACAAAAAAAATCCAAAAGGAAAAATAGAAAAGACAAAAGTAGCAATAGTGATTATAAAAGAAAATATTCCAAAAGATACAGGAAGAAAATTCCAAAGAATACAAGTCAAAGTAAACAACCTTCTTTTAAAGAAAGATGCTACAATTGTGGAAAAAAGGGCCATAAGGCAAATGATTGTAGAGTCAAGACAAAGAAGAAAAACAAAATTAATAGTTTAGAATTAGATGAAGACATTAAGAATAAAATATATGCTATACTAGACGAAAATGATAATAGTGAAAAAGAAAGTTCATCCACGGAAAGCATAAGTGATGATGAACAAATTAATATAGCATATGAGTCTAGTGATAGTTACACTTCCGAGTCAGAGTGTGATTGTCCTAGAGGATTATGTACCTGCGGGACAGGTTCAATAAAAGTCATATCAAATGAAAATAAAGAATTCTTCTTTGATCTAATAGATCAAATAAAGGATGAAGAAATTAAAAGAGAATATCTTTTAAAATTAAAAGAAATAGTCTTAAGTAGAGAATCAAATAAACCTAACATATCCAATCCTTTTAGTATGAAAAAAATTCTACAAAAATTTGATAAAAAAGAAGAAAAAATATCTATATCAGATCTTTATGCAGAATTAACAACATTAAAACAAGAAGTTAATATTTTAAAACAAAAAGTTAATAACATAGAGGAAGAAAACCTTGCTCTAGAATTAATTCAAAAAACTCAAAAGGAGTTAAATTCTACAATAATAGGAGAAAGTTCAAATACTAAAGCACAAGACGACGAATTGGGAGTCTTGGCTATCTCTAAAATTAAGTCTCAAAAATGGTATGTACCAATAAAATTAGTCATAAATAGTGAATACAGTATCCAGACAGTAGCTTTATTAGACTCTGGTGCTGACCAAAATTGTATAGTAGAAGGATTAATTCCAACAAAATATTGCGATAAAACATCAGCAAAATTATTCTCTGCATCAGGAGAAAAACTTAAAATAAAATATAAATTATCTAATGCACATATATGTAATAATAATATATGCTTTAAAAATACTTTTATTCTGATAAAGGATTTAAATGAGGAAGTTATATTAGGAACTCTCTTTTTAACTCAGATATCTCCTTTTACAGTTTTTACAACAGGTATTACTACCAATAATCTTGGTAAAGAAATAATATTTTATTTCCTAAATGGTCCAAAGCAAAGAGAAATAGATACTCTAAAAGAAAGAAGTATCTATAAAATACAATTGATAAAAAATTAAATAAATTACATAAAAGACGAAATTAAAATTGTTAAAATAGAAAACCAGTTTAAAGATAAACTAATTCAAGATAAAATACTACAAACCCAAAAAGAAATAGAATCTGAAGTCTGTTCAGATCTACCTAATGCCTTTTGGGAAAGAAAAAGGCATATAGTACGATTACCGTATATAGAAGGATTTGAAGAAGGATCTATCCCCACTAAGGCTAGACCAATTCAAATGAACCAAGAATTAATGGAATATTGTAAAAAGGAAATTAATGAATTATTAGAAAAGAAAATAATTCGTCCTTCTAAGTCACCTTGGAGTTGTTCCGCATTTTATGTTAATAATAATGCTGAACGAGAAAGAGGAGCTCCAAGATTAGTTATAAATTATAAACCTTTAAACAAAGTATTAAGATGGATACGATATCCAATTCCAAATAAAAGAGATTTATTAAAAAGAACGTATAAGGCTAAAATATATAGTAAATTTGATATGAAATCAGGATTTTGGCAAATCCAAATAGATGAAAGGGATAAGTATAAAACAGCATTTAATGTGCCCTTTGGCCAATATGAATGGAATGTTATGCCCTTTGGGTTAAAGAATGCCCCATCAGAATTTCAAAATATAATGAATAATATATTTAATCCATATAGTTCATTCTCAATAGTTTATATTGATGATGTATTAATATTTTCAGAAAATATAGATCAACATTTTAAGCATTTAAAGATATTTCTTAATATTATTAAGAAAAATGGGCTGGTAGTGAGTGCCAAGAAGATTAAATTATTTCAAACCTCTATTAGATTTTTAGGACATGACTTGTCTCAAGGCATGTATAAACCAATTTGTAGAGCCATAGAATTCTCTACAAAATTTCCAGATGTTTTAACAGATAAAACTCAGTTACAAAGGTTTCTAGGAAGCCTCAACTATGTTTCAGATTTTATTCCAAACCTTAGACAAATATGCGAACCCCTTTATCAGCGTCTTAGGAAAAATCCAGTTCCTTGGAGCCAAGAACAAACACAAACAGTCCAAAAAGTCAAAAGTATTGTTCAAAGACTTCCTTGTCTAGGCATACCACATCCGGATGCCTTTATGATTGTTGAAACCGATGCCTCTGAAACAGGTTTCGGAGGAATTCTTAAACAGCGTCTCTCTCCAAAAGAGTCTGAACAATTAGTCCGATATTGCTCTGGAATATGGAACGGAGCTCAAAAAAATTATAGTACTATTAAAAAAGAAATTTTATCAATAGTTTTATGTATAACTAAATTTCAAGATGATTTGATAAACAAAGAATTTCTTTTAAGAGTTGATTGTAAAGCAGCAAAAGATGTTTTGCAAAAAGATGTTAAGAATTTAGTTTCAAAACAAATATTTGCCAGATGGCAAGCTTTATTATCTAGCTTTGATTTTCAAATAGAATTTATTAAAGGAGAAGACAATAGTCTTCCAGATTTTTTAACTAGAGAATTTTTACAGAGAAGACATGAGGCCATTATATCCAGTAAAACCTCCGAGGCAATTCCTTGAACAGCATCATAACCAGAACTCACATATAAACAGATATACGGCTTTAGCAGAGTTTCCTCAATTACCTCCTTCTACACCGGTAAAGAGAGAAGCAACCCCAGGAACCTCAAAACAATCCTTAAACAGTTATGCCAAAAGAACCATAAACAGTTATTCTGAGGCAGTACAACCTCAACCTCCCATTAAACAAGAACAAGCAAGCTCTTCAACAGCAAGTCAACAGAAATTCGATTGGATAAACAGTCAACAGGTACCAATCATTGCGATTGAGAGAAAATTAGTTGAAAAACGAATTACAGATATTATCAAGTCTTGTTACACAGACAGAAATTATGTGGAAACAGACAACCCTTATAAAACAAGAGAATTTTATGAAGCTATATTGATAGCAACCAATTCAATAGAGATTGAAAATGAGTTAGCAGATAAAAATGATCCAAGGAGTATTAGGTACTCCAAGTTTACTATTAAAAGAATTTTAAGCCCTGCGGATTGGCCAGTAGATCATCTACACACGCCGATTCAATTTCCATTATCAGTGAATTTCAAAATATCAGGTTATAATTTTTACGACTACAAAAATGCGTGGTGTAACTTCATATACTTAAGACCTGGCAGACATTCATGGTTTGTCAAGTTCTGTGAAAAGGTATCAACGAATCCCATCCCAAGATGGTTTTATGAATGGTGGAATACATTTGGAGCAGACGAAAGGGTGTTGTCACCTTCTTTCAAACAGTTACACACCAATTACCAGAAAGAAAACGAAGAACTAGCAGCATTACCAGAACATATACAGTTATGTAAATTCTTCATGGCTAAAAGAGTGTCCTATATTATTAGTTGGGAATTCAATATAGAGGTATTATGCAAGGTCAGGTACCTTGTTAAAACTATAAAAATTAAGGGGTGGACCCCTAAGAACAAAGAAAAACAGGTTCAGCAAGTTCAAACGAAGATCGGATCAACAGACAAATTATCAAAGGAAGCGTTGAAAAGAAAACTTCAACAGGCCTTAGCAAATTTAGACCAAGCAAATGGCAGTGAAATAAATCAAATCACTGAATTATTAGATACAGCGTCATCAACAGCATCAGCGGGAGATAATGGAGATATGGAGGACCCTGCTGATGATGTTGATGACGCTGTTGATGACGCTGTTGAAACATATAATATGGTGAAACATATTTATCTCCATTATCTCCTGCTGATGCTGTTGATGACGCTGTATCTAATAATTCAGTGATTTGATTTATTTCACTGCCATTTGCTTGGTCTAAATTTGCTAAGGCCTGTTGAAGTTTTCTTTTCAACGCTTCCTTTGATAATTTGTCTGTTGATCCGATCTTCGTTTGAACTTGCTGAACCTGTTTTTCTTTGTTCTTAGGGGTCCACCCCTTAATTTTTATAGTTTTAACAAGGTACCTGACCTTGCATAATACCTCTATATTGAATTCCCAAC
Organism: Petunia axillaris subsp. axillaris; assembly: GCA_029990575.1. NCBI lineage: Eukaryota > Viridiplantae > Streptophyta > Magnoliopsida > Solanales > Solanaceae > Petunia > Petunia axillaris. Next base: position 63,275,697 of record JARKNS010000009.1, read on the forward strand.
TAATAATATATGACACTCTTTTAGCCATGAAGAATTTACATAACTGTATATGTTCTGGTAATGCTGCTAGTTCTTCGTTTTCTTTCTGGTAATTGGTGTGTAACTGTTTGAAAGAAGGTGACAACACCCTTTCGTCTGCTCCAAATGTATTCCACCATTCATAAAACCATCTTGGGATGGGATTCGTTGATACCTTTTCACAGAACTTGACAAACCATGAATGTCTGCCAGGTCTTAAGTATATGAAGTTACACCACGCATTTTTGTAGTCGTAAAAATTATAACCTGATATTTTGAAATTCACTGATAATGGAAATTGAATCGGCGTGTGTAGATGATCTACTGGCCAATCCGCAGGGCTTAAAATTCTTTTAATAGTAAACTTGGAGTACCTAATACTCCTTGGATCATTTTTATCTGCTAACTCATTTTCAATCTCTATTGAATTGGTTGCTATCAATATAGCTTCATAAAATTCTCTTGTTTTATAAGGGTTGTCTGTTTCCACATAATTTCTGTCTGTGTAACAAGACTTGATAATATCTGTAATTCGTTTTTCAACTAATTTTCTCTCAATCGCAATGATTGGTACCTGTTGACTGTTTATCCAATCGAATTTCTGTTGACTTGCTGTTGAAGAGCTTGCTTGTTCTTGTTTAATGGGAGGTTGAGGTTGTACTGCCTCAGAATAACTGTTTATGGTTCTTTTGGCATAACTGTTTAAGGATTGTTTTGAGGTTCCTGGGGTTGCTTCTCTCTTTACCGGTGTAGGAGGAGGTAATTGAGGAAACTCTGCTAAAGCCGTATATCTGTTTATATGTGAGTTCTGGTTATGATGCTGTTCAAGGAATTGCCTCGGAGGTTTTACTGGATATAATGGCCTCATGTCTTCTCTGTAAAAATTCTCTAGTTAAAAAATCTGGAAGACTATTGTCTTCTCCTTTAATAAATTCTATTTGAAAATCAAAGCTAGATAATAAAGCTTGCCAACTGGCAAATATTTGTTTTGAAACTAAATTCTTAACATCTTTTTGCAAAACATCTTTTGCTGCTTTACAATCAACTCTTAAAAGAAATTCTTTGTTTATCAAATCATCTTGAAATTTAGTTATACATAAAACTATTGATAAAATTTCTTTTTTAATAGTACTATAATTATTTTGAGCTCCGTTCCATATTCCAGAGCAATATCGGACTAATTGTTCAGACTCTTTTGGAGAGAGACGCTGTTTAAGAATTCCTCCGAAACCTGTTTCAGAGGCATCGGTTTCAACAATCATAAAGGCATCCGGATGTGGTATGCCTAGACAAGGAAGTCTTTGAACAATACTTTTGACTTTTTGGACTGTTTGTGTTTGTTCTTGGCTCCAAGGAACTGGATTTTTCCTAAGACGCTGATAAAGGGGTTCGCATATTTGTCTAAGGTTTGGAATAAAATCTGAAACATAGTTGAGGCTTCCTAGAAACCTTTGTAACTGAGTTTTATCTGTTAAAACATCTGGAAATTTTGTAGAGAATTCTATGGCTCTACAAATTGGTTTATACATGCCTTGAGACAAGTCATGTCCTAAAAATCTAATAGAGGTTTGAAATAATTTAATCTTCTTGGCACTCACTACCAGCCCATTTTTCTTAATAATATTAAGAAATATCTTTAAATGCTTAAAATGTTGATCTATATTTTCTGAAAATATTAATACATCATCAATATAAACTATTGAGAATGAACTATATGGATTAAATATATTATTCATTATATTTTGAAATTCTGATGGGGCATTCTTTAACCCAAAGGGCATAACATTCCATTCATATTGGCCAAAGGGCACATTAAATGCTGTTTTATACTTATCCCTTTCATCTATTTGGATTTGCCAAAATCCTGATTTCATATCAAATTTACTATATATTTTAGCCTTATACGTTCTTTTTAATAAATCTCTTTTATTTGGAATTGGATATCGTATCCATCTTAATACTTTGTTTAAAGGTTTATAATTTATAACTAATCTTGGAGCTCCTCTTTCTCGTTCAGCATTATTATTAACATAAAATGCGGAACAACTCCAAGGTGACTTAGAAGGACGAATTATTTTCTTTTCTAATAATTCATTAATTTCCTTTTTACAATATTCCATTAATTCTTGGTTCATTTGAATTGGTCTAGCCTTAGTGGGGATAGATCCTTCTTCAAATCCTTCTATATACGGTAATCGTACTATATGCCTTTTTCTTTCCCAAAAGGCATTAGGTAGATCTGAACAGACTTCAGATTCTATTTCTTTTTGGGTTTGTAGTATTTTATCTTGAATTAGTTTATCTTTAAACTGGTTTTCTATTTTAACAATTTTAATTTCGTCTTTTATGTAATTTATTTAATTTTTTATCAATTGTATTTTATAGATACTTCTTTCTTTTAGAGTATCTATTTCTCTTTGCTTTGGACCATTTAGGAAATAAAATATTATTTCTTTACCAAGATTATTGGTAGTAATACCTGTTGTAAAAACTGTAAAAGGAGATATCTGAGTTAAAAAGAGAGTTCCTAATATAACTTCCTCATTTAAATCCTTTATCAGAATAAAAGTATTTTTAAAGCATATATTATTATTACATATATGTGCATTAGATAATTTATATTTTATTTTAAGTTTTTCTCCTGATGCAGAGAATAATTTTGCTGATGTTTTATCGCAATATTTTGTTGGAATTAATCCTTCTACTATACAATTTTGGTCAGCACCAGAGTCTAATAAAGCTACTGTCTGGATACTGTATTCACTATTTATGACTAATTTTATTGGTACATACCATTTTTGAGACTTAATTTTAGAGATAGCCAAGACTCCCAATTCGTCGTCTTGTGCTTTAGTATTTGAACTTTCTCCTATTATTGTAGAATTTAACTCCTTTTGAGTTTTTTGAATTAATTCTAGAGCAAGGTTTTCTTCCTCTATGTTATTAACTTTTTGTTTTAAAATATTAACTTCTTGTTTTAATGTTGTTAATTCTGCATAAAGATCTGATATAGATATTTTTTCTTCTTTTTTATCAAATTTTTGTAGAATTTTTTTCATACTAAAAGGATTGGATATGTTAGGTTTATTTGATTCTCTACTTAAGACTATTTCTTTTAATTTTAAAAGATATTCTCTTTTAATTTCTTCATCCTTTATTTGATCTATTAGATCAAAGAAGAATTCTTTATTTTCATTTGATATGACTTTTATTGAACCTGTCCCGCAGGTACATAATCCTCTAGGACAATCACACTCTGACTCGGAAGTGTAACTATCACTAGACTCATATGCTATATTAATTTGTTCATCATCACTTATGCTTTCCGTGGATGAACTTTCTTTTTCACTATTATCATTTTCGTCTAGTATAGCATATATTTTATTCTTAATGTCTTCATCTAATTCTAAACTATTAATTTTGTTTTTCTTCTTTGTCTTGACTCTACAATCATTTGCCTTATGGCCCTTTTTTCCACAATTGTAGCATCTTTCTTTAAAAGAAGGTTGTTTACTTTGACTTGTATTCTTTGGAATTTTCTTCCTGTATCTTTTGGAATATTTTCTTTTATAATCACTATTGCTACTTTTGTCTTTTCTATTTTTCCTTTTGGATTTTTTTTGTTGCCTCGGTAGACGGGGCAGTTATCTTAGCATAACCAAAATCACTACAGAAATTTCCTAATTCTTTCTTAGTGATTTTATAATCTCTTTTTAGCTGATTTTTTAATTTCATATCAGTACATAGTTCTAAAGCTGTTATGTTAATAAAGCTTATTATATCACCATAGGTTAAACCATCATAAGGTATTTCACCGTTAAATCTATCTTTTATTTTTTGTCTAACTTTATCTGCAAATAACTGTGGTAATCCACTTATAAATTTTTCTTTCCAATAACTATGATTACAATCTTCTCTAATCATTACTTTATTTAGGAATATGTCTTTATACCATTTAAAGTCATGTAATTTTGGACATGATAAATTAGATAATATTTCTAAACTTCTATCTTTAAATACTTTTGGTTCTCCAATAAAGTGTTTAATTATAGCATATAATAAAGTATTTATAGCATCTTCACGTACTTGTTCTTCTATTGTTTGATTAGTACTATTACTTTCTTGTTTAACTACCTTTATGATTGTAGTAGCATTAAGGACAGTTTCTCTATCTCTATCTGACAGATAGTTGTCCCACCAATTTTTTAACATTCCTGTAAATCCGTAAGAAAGCAGGGTTGCTGCTTGCTTATCTGTATTACCTTTTATTTTATAGGCTGTTGCTGCTATTCCCATTTCATGTAATCTATTTAGTATTTGATGTTCTGCTTGTCCATCTATATTCCACTCAGTTATAGCATCACCTGTGTGCGAACTGAATGATACTAGATGTTCTTCTTCATACTGTATATCAGGAAATGTAGGTTTTTTATAATAATTTTTCTTATGATGATAATTAGATCCTAATTTATTTAATTGATTATTTAATTCAGATAAGGTTTTTACTGAATTTTCTTTTTCTATTGGAATTGTATTTATCGTTAAAGATGATTTTAACCTTTTAGTAATTTCATCTAGAACATCACCTTTTATTTCCAATCCACCTTTAGGAAGACTAGGGAATTTATCTTTTGACATACTAGGTAGCCTGAAAATTGGATTTTCTTCAATATTATCTTCAAATTTTATTCTTTTCTCTGGGAATGGTTTAAAAGAAGACTTGCTTCTTGCTTCTTCTACCTGATTGGCTATGACATGTAGTATTTGATTTGTATAATTACTTTGTTCTATTAATTTATTAATATCTCTATTTTTAGGTTCTCCTTGGGCATCTATTGATGTTCTTTCAAAAGGATTTCCTATTACTACTTTATCACCTACTGGTATATTTATTTCTTCTAATGGGGGAATGGTAGATTCTATTATTTTATTACTTTTCGTATACCATTTTTTAACTACCATATTTAAAGATTCACAGTTAGCTAATTTTCCTGTATATTCAAACCATTTAAAAATTCTAAACTACACTTCCATTTTTTCATATCTTTCATCCATTTATCTCTAAATGATTTCCTCTGTTCTAAAGTGTAATTGTTTCTATACCATTCTCTTTTAATATTATTCTCTGGTTTTACCCAGAGTTGTTGGAGATATTTTATATCTGGTTCAAATGGTTCTTCTAACGTTATCATTCCTAAGGAATCATTTATTTCACTAAAGGTTGGGCTTGATGGTTGATTGATTATGACAGGCTTGTATTCTAGTTGTGGAATTCTTTTACTAAAGTTAACACCTTTTAAATTTTTGCTTATTATGTCTTCTTCCTCCAGAGGACAAGAAGTAGATGGCCTTGAAAAGGACATCCTGGAAGATGAAGATGTAGCATTAGAGGATCTAGATTTTAGGAATTTTAAATCTATTGATCCATCTGTATGTTGTATAACTTGTTCTATTTGTATAGATTCATCTTCCACTTTTGGTTCCGTGATGGAATCAAAGTGCCATTCATCTTTTGATAAGACTTCATCCCATTTAAGTAATCTTGGGACAAATATATTATGATGTCTAATATTTGCTTCCATTAACATTGTAACTCCTTTATGAGCTCTACTTGGTTCAGCTTTGGGAGCTAGAGTAGTTTTCATTAATTTATAATATACTCTATATATTATAGCTATTTCTCTGGCTTGATGTTTACTATTTAGATGTTTTGTTTTAACATTTAATGTTAGAACATCTAATATTGTTGGATCATTAATATCAACTGAGAAATTCGGATAACAATTAAAGTATACTGGCCCATTTGCCATGTTACTTTGTAATACGGCTATTAATGAATCATCAAAGTTTAAGAATCTATTATCTCTTAATAATAAACATATAGGAATATCTAATCCTAGTCTATGAAGTGGTTTTACAACCACTTGCACTAGTCCTATATGTAGGAACTTATAACTTTTTCTATATTTTTCTATATCTTTTATAGACAATAGTTGAATTGTTTCAACTGACTGATTTATAGCAATTGTTGATTCACATGTTTTAATATTAAATCTATTTATGAAGTCAAATCCTCCGACTTCATATATCTTTTCTAACTTTTCTTTGGGAATATTTCAATTTAACAGATTATTTTCTATTTTTGATATTTTATCTACTTCTGTTGATAGGTTTATACTGTTTAATACTGACTGTGATGATCCTTCCATTTTAATAATGGGCTCCTGGACCGTCACAAGCTTTTCTATAATAACTTTCAGCTATAGGTTTTAATCTAAGTATTTCTGAAATATTATTTTGCATATAATGTAGAAAATCAATATTTCCTGTTGAAAGATATCTATGTAAATTATCCTTTAAAAGCTTTTCATGGTCATTAATTTCTTTATCAATATTTATCCAGAGTTCTAGATAACCTGGATCCATATTCATTTTTAAAATATTATATTTTTATTTTTATTAAGGAAATCTCTTCTCCAAAGTTTATAATATAGCAGAAGAGTTTCTTCTACGTAAGGATTATCGTTGTTTATTAAATCAGAGAAACATATATTCATAAAGTAGATATAATATTTATTATTATTATTTTTATTAAACCAGTGTTTCATTAGGTACGGGAGTTAAGTGTTTTTGTTTTCTTATGGGGGGGAGGGGGGGGGGGGGTTATCCTATAGTTAACTCTACTCTTTTCTATTAAGGTGTTTTCTTTATTAAGATTTCCTTCGTTCTTATCCTATGTAGCTAAGCGACGGAAACACCAATCCGGGTCCGGCCCTATTTTCTAGACTCAACGGGCTAATCCAACGGAACTTTATGGCTTGCCAACGTCTAAACCGGAGATTAATCGGTTACCTCGACACAATGATAAGGACTAAGAGATATGAACAAGAAAACAGGCTTAACAGAAAATTTCGAGTTAACAAGGATAACAAGAGATTTAGCCGACGATCATATTGGCTCTGATACCATAAGGGCAATAATTGTAGAGTCAAGACAAAGAAGAAAAATAAAATTAATAGTTTAGAATTAGATGAAGACATTAAGAATAAAATATATGCTATACTAGACGAAAATGATAATAGTGAAAAAGAAAGTTCATCCACGGAAAGCATAAGTGATGATGAACAAATTAGTATAGCATATGAGTCTAGTGATAGTTACACTTCCGAGTCAGAGTGTGATTGTCCTAGAGTTGCAATAATAATAAAGCTTGGATCTTTAAGAAAAAGGAGGGGAGAATATTAGCACCCTTGGAGGAATGACTAGTAACATCCTATTCTCATGTATATTTGGTTGATGAATTTCATGCAAAAATTATGGCACAAACATGATATTGATGTATAGTTACTCCCTCCGTTTCATTTTATGTGTCATAGTTTGACTTGACACGTAGTTTAAGAAATAAAAGAAGACTTTTAAAACTTGTAGTCTAAAATAAAATATATTTGTGTGATTGTAAATCATTTCATTAATATCAACACTGTAAACTTAAAGTTAAGTTGTTACCAAGTTTAGGATGTTGTCATTCTTTTTGGAACGGACTAATAAATAAATATTGCCACATAAATTAGAACATAGGGAGTATATGATTGTATATATGAAAACTCTTTTAGCTCTTTTTGGCCAAACCCTAAATTTCGAAAAAGGTTCTCCTTTTACTCAATTAAAAGGCTGTTTTTAATTTGTTATCTTTTCCTAATTTTTTCAACTTGACGAGTCTTGAAATGTTTGTTTTTAAAGATGTGGGGGCATCCAAAGTGCCTTGGTGAAACTGAGAGATGGATTGCTACGTGCACATGAATGCATAATTGAAAAGCTAATGTAATGTGTTAGGACAAATCAAGAGTAATCAAGCTAATTAATCAATGCGATATAGTACTAATTAATTAGCATTCACCATTTGTTTTCTCAATCATTTTGAGTAATAATAGTCTAGCTGTGATTATTATTGGTTTAAAGAAAATTCACATTAATCGTTTTAAAAAATAATTCACCATACAAATAGAGCCTTTCACAACCTAAGTTTAAATTTAAGAGCAATCTAAACTTCAAGAAGTTTGTTGACACAAGCTAAGAAACCACTCAGGACTCATGTTCTTGAATATTTTTCTAAACGCCTTGAGTAGGAATCTTTTGAAATATGTACCTTCATACATTCTCAAAACAGATGCGCCAGTGAGGATGTGCGAGGGTTGGCAGTGCTAACACTGCGGAGAGGTAGAGGTATAAACCAAAGAAAAATTGGGGTGGTGATTAGGCGGGACATGGCTCACCTCCAAATTACCGAGAGCATGACCCTAAATATAAAAAAGTAGAGGTCGACAATTAGGGTAGAGGGATAGATAGTAATCGAGCGATTTTCGGTATATTATGCTTTCAGCTTATTCTGCTTACTTTGGATTTTATTTGTTATTGGTATTTTATGTTTATCTTGTACGTGTTTGAGTGCATCCTAGCCGTATTTCATTACATTTATTTGATATTTTGATATTGTCTTCTTGCTTATCTCAAATATGTTTCTCACTGATGTTATTTTGCTGAGGGTCTATCGGAAACAACCTCTCCACCTTGGTGAAGGTAAGGCTTGCGTACATCTCATGCTCCCGAGACTCCACTTTGGTGGGATACCACTAGATATGTTGTTGTTGTATACATTTTCAAAACAGTTACTATATTCTATAGCATAATTTACAAGAATGGCCAAGTTTTCACAAAATCCAGATTTTTCATGTGATGTTATATTCTATGTTCTATATAACCTCGCTATTGCATACAAAAATAATCGAGACAAGCGACCTCATTACAGATACATTTTACTACTATGTATTCAGAATTAATGGTGTTTACAGTACTCCTCTATCTAGGATATAAATGGGGACCAATTAGCAGGTTGATGTTGACTGATAGTCCCAATTTTGTACCCTACTTGATATGTTAATAAACCAAATTTGTCAATGAAAAATGCAGGTTACAGCTAAGATAGTACTGACCACTCATGCAAAGTATATTATGCATGTTGTTATTTGTGAAACACTATATCGGGTTTGCCAGTTTCTGGAATTTTCCATTGCTAAGTTCCTACTCGTTAACATTTGGACATAGATTCCCAAATAATTTTTATAAACACTTTTTGGATTAAGTTTGATATGAAAATAAACAAATGTTTGGACATATTTTTTGGAAACAAATTTTTTGACTCGAAAAGAGCTTTTGAGCTCTTATAAAAAGGAAGTTTGATATGTAAAATCAATTTTTTGGCTCAAAAAAAACCTTTTTGAGACTTTTTAGGAGAAGTTTTGGCCAAGCAACATAAACAAATAATTTTCCCCCAAAAACTATATACAAACGGGGGCTAAACCATGAAGTCTTTGACTGGCTCAGTAAATTACAAGCCAACAACTTAACAAGTGTAGTAACAAAGGTCACCATAGAAGAAAGAAAGAAGAACTTTTTGTCTTTTTGATCTGTTTGAGTTTGCTAGAAATTTGGAATTTATCTTCCTATCCTTTGTTTAGTTTGAAAGGAAACTCGAGAGAAGGAAAATTGAACATATCATTTCGAACTTATTCTCAAACAACAATTCATTATAACAGTCAAGTTTTTTTCAAATCGACTTTTGAACTTACGTATATTTTATTAGGTACACCACAACCGCCTTAGATACGCCAATCCAACCAGAAAAACTATAAAAATTTAAAAAAAAAAAAAAACAACAACAACCATCAGCAGCCACTACAAGGAAAATGTTTCTTAGGGACCAATATTTTAGGACGAGCTAAAAATCTGGTCCTAAAAAGCATACGTATAAGGACGCGATTTTTTTCCGGTCCTTAACATTCGCTTTTCGTATTTTTATTAACGAAAGGAGTAAATCTGGTCCTAAAATGTTAAAGCATATGGTCCTTGTTTCCTAAATATTGGGACAAGGCACATACACAATTAATATTTTGACCCAAAAAAATAAAGAGACAAATGAGTAAAATTGCTAAATGTTACTTGAACGCTAAAAGCACTCCTTAAACCTAATATTCCATTCTCTCAAAATCATCCTTCTCTCGTTCTCTGTCTATTGAATTTCGGCCACCGATAATGAAGCTTCAAATCTGGACTTTACAAACACAAATCTCAATGGTTCGCCTCAAAGAGTTAGGGTTTTAGATAGTGCCCTTTTTCCTATGTGCTCCCCTCATCCCAATTTTGATTTAAACTCAAAAATAGGGTGAATAAAATAAGAAGACGACAACTATGAGTTGTTTCTATTTATTTATTTATTATTATTATTATTATTATGTAATTTTAGGTATTTGCGGAGTTTTGCGATTGCCTATAGGTCTTCGATTATACGATTGCAAGGTTATCAGAACTGCTCACGGGGATTGTACCGGCATAGTTTGCTTTTTCGTGGTGTCTGGTGGTATTATAGTCTATAGACATGTAAAAGCTGATAATTTTGGGTACGAATTGTAGGATAAAGTTAATTAAGAAATGGCTTGTCGTATTAGAAAAATAGAAATATGAAAAATGCCACGTTCTCTAGAATTTACTACCTGCTTTGCCTCGTAGACATTATAGACAACAAACAATACATGCTTAAGGACTATATCTCTGGTCCATAAAAGTGTAAAGACCAGATTTTTACTGGTCGTTAAAACTCGGTAAGGACCAGTATACATATGTCGTCATTATAGACCTTTAACCACGGAAGTTCTAGCGATGGGTGACGACTATCTTTTCTAGTCGCTATTTGGTAATAAGGACCAGAAATAGACTTTTTAGGACCGGGTTTCCCGTCGTTATAAGTCATTTTTCTTGTAGTGAGTGCCGCTGGGATAGTCACCGAAAAATGGTAGTGCTGCAGCAAAGTAACATATCTGAAGCAGTAGTGGCTAACACAAGCAACACCGTCGATCGGAGAACTGTTCTGTCGTCTCCGACGCTGCTCTGTAATATATAAAACTGCTGTCAGGCATGACATGAAGTTTTTGGTAAAATAGGCACAATGGGGTGGTGGTCTGGCGACGGGTTCAAATGTGATGGGCACGACAGAATACAATCATTGCCGAAGGAACTCAGGTGGGGTGGCGCCGACGAATTTGAAGAAAGGGGAGGGGAGAGAGAAAAGAAAGGGAAGAGAGAGAAAAGGGAGAAGAAAAGTTAGGGTTTTGTAATTATCTTATGTTTAGGAGCATAATTCAAAAACGTTTGGTAAAGTAACAAACTATTAGGAGTACTATATTTTTTTAAAAAGTGCCCTACAATTATACTGAATGTAATTTATCCTCAATTGTACCATTCTATTTGCCGAATTGAGGCAAAGGCAAGTATTCTCAAATCTACATGGGCTAGACTATCTACATGTGCCAAATTGAGGCAAAGCCCATTGAAAAAACAGTACCAAATATTGTCTTGGTGAAATGAGTGAAGCTAAGGATTATAAGCTGTATAACACCATACCTATAGTTTTTTGATAAACTCTAGCTTTCTAAATTCAAGAAAATATAACAAAGAAGTTGGTAAGTGAATTGTACATAATTGTACAGTACTTCATCCATTTCATTTTAGTTGGCACCTTCGCTTTTTTCACGCTCATTAATTTTCTTTTTTACTATATTATTCCTATTTAATACTTGACTATTAATTTTTTTGAAATTTTTTTAATTATTAAGGGTATTGTTGGAAAGAATTGACAAAAATAATTTTGAACTTATAAAGTTTCAACTAATTTTGGACAAATAGTTATTGCTGAAGTATCAACTAATTTGGGACATGAAGTATTTGTTGTGTTTCTTTCACTCTTGAAACTTGAAAAAGAACAATAAATTCTCTGATTCTCTGCAAGTATTGGAGAGTGCATAGTCATGATTTTACTACTTTATGGGGAAATGCAAATTTAATGTCAATTTGGCAATGTCACAATTATGATTCAAGCATCTTAATTATGGAGAAGGATCACAATTGGTCTATGTTATCTCAAGTTATAATTTTTTAAGCATTTTCTTTTTTAATTGTCATTATTGTGCTATGATAAGTTAAGCAAAACAAACTCAACAAAGAGACAACAAATCCTTACAAATCACAGTTCATTTTCACTTATCCTATGTGACATGTAGTTATTAGTACTAGTTGTCAAAGTGAAGCAATTTTTTCTTGATCACAATATTTAAAGAAAACAAGTGAAGAATTCATGCTCAAAGTTAAATTTTTGTCCCTCATGCTCTAAACTTATACTCCCTCCGTTTCAAAAGAATGAACTTTTGCAGAGTACGAAGGTCAAATTGACTAATTTTCAGCGAAAATTTGCACATCGAAATTTTAAACCTTTTAAAATAAAATTTACATATTTAGAAATTACATGAAAAATACTATACGTCACAATAGTTAACAATTCAAAATAGTTGGTAACTATTTGTAAGACATGTGGTCAAACATAATCTTGTTTCACCCTTCAAATAGTAACAGGTTCATCCTTTTTGAAATAGCGGGAGTAATAATTTGGGAGAAAAAGCTTGTTTATTTTTGACAAAATGTCAACTGGCTGACATATTTGCCAATTTACTTATCGATTTTATTGACACCACCTACTGAGATAGATTGAGGCTAACCTCGTATATCTTGTATGTTAATTACTCTCTCAAATATTCTAAAACTGAGATTCTTGCCCAATCAATTATCATTCTAAACCGTTACAAACTAGTGCCTAGTCCTTTTAACTACTCTAGGATCCTTTATACTCCCCCGTCCCAAATTAGTTGACGCCTTCAACATCTGCACGCCCATTAAGAAATCAACAAATAGGGTATGCATTTTACTATTTTACCCCTGCTGGCCATATTTTCAATATTAGAGAAATACTCCTTATTGAATACGGGCATAGTTGGAAAAAAATATCTTGAAATCCTAAAACGTCAACTAATTTGGGACAAATAAATCTTGATAAAGCGTCAACTAATTTGGGACGGAGGGAGTAATTCCCAATTTCCCATTTCAAAATTTGGATTCATTCCCTATTTGGGATTTATTTAAATTTAGGAGAGGGATTCTTGAAGATAAGATCAAGAATATTTTGAATGATTTTACTTGCCGGCTCTCCAATTTAGACATGGACACATACTATGATAATAACATCTTCAAATATTAATTAAAGAAGGTCAATATCAGCTAAGAATAAAACTCATGAATAACTTTTTTATTGTTTTGTTATAATCTTCTACTATCTGTATATAGACAGTAGACTGATACATTACATCTTTTGGAATGCGGTACTTCCTTAGACCATACGTCAATGCAAGATATTTTGTTATAATCTTCTACTATCTGTATGTAGGCGGTAGACTGATACATTACATCTGTTAGGATACGGTACTTTCCTAGACCATGCGCGAAGGCAAGATGTTTTATTCATTAAACTGCATTTTTTCTTAATCTACTATCTTGTATATGGTATTCATTACCCTAATTTATTCAAATTTGTATCGACATAAAATTCATTAGAGGTCATCACTACTTATAAAAAGAATTTCAATTCTCACGACTCGAACCCGAAAGTTGATCAAGGAGCAAGATTTCACCTATCTTTGTAATGAAATTAAGAGTAAATGACAAATTAAGAGCTGGATTTTAGCACTATTTTGTACGTTATTATTTGTATGGACCCAAAATAATAGGCTCCTCTCAATTATTGATTTTTGCAACTATATCCCCACCACTAACCAACGTGCGCTCCTCCAACTTCATTTCCTTTCCACTCAAATCTTTCTCTCTTTTACTTCCAAAACCATAATTCCTTTACAAATTCTTTGACAAGAACATAAAATTTTCTTCTGTAAAACTGGTTATTTTGTCAAAAAAAATTTATTTTCTTTCTTATAGCTGACATGCTGAGGTGTCATTGGTTGTTATGAAGGTTGTGGGACCCACATGCAAGTATATACTTTAACCACCAACTATTGAACCAACTTTCTTCAGGTTGACCATTTAGTCCCTTGTATTGTACATCACCAAATATTCATTGACACTTTCTAAATTAACTGTCATGAAGTTATGAAAAAGGAAAGTATCATTTATTGAGAACCCGTGACTCTTGAAAGTCATTTTATCTTCATGGTGGCAAGCATTTTCAATCACAACTCTGGTATGTAATTAACTGCTTACTTGTTCATGGTTCCTTTAATTCTTTCTTTTTTTAATAAAATGGTGTCCGAGTTAGTTTGCATGCGTCTCGACTATTTTATTAACTGCTTACTTGTTGATGGTTCCTTTTATTTTTTCCTTTTTTTTGTAATAAAGTGGTGTCCAAGTTAGTTTGAATGCACCTCGACTATTTGACTGTTACTTGCTATGACGCATGTATATAACTCTGCCCACTAAAGCTTAGACAAATAGGAAAAATGAGCTAAGGTTTTTATGTCTTGTTGTAATTGAACCTGGTCTCCTATGAATTATGATACTTGTCATTGTTCTTGTAAGGCAAAGTCTAGGTACTTGTATGGGAAAGTGCAGTAGAATATGAGTGTGGTGTTTGACTTTAATTTTATATTTGAGAGAAGCTTTAGACTGACTTAGTTTGGTATAATTATATGGATTGATAAAATGTTTCTTGTTTAGTGTGTTGTCCATACTTTCTTGTGGACACTATATTTATGTGTATTAACCATGAAAGAAGTTTAATGAAGTGGGTAAGAACCATGAGAGATCAACGTTCAAATCCCAATTGAGACAAAAAAAGATGATTTCTTGTTCATCTTGTCCATGATTTGGTGGACAGAGAAACCTGGTAGTTTGGTTAGTAGGAGGTAGCACGTATCCAGTGGTATAGTCAAGGTGCCCCAAGCTGACTCGAACACCATTGTTATAACAAAATTATGTTGTGTCTTAACATGTACTTGTCTGTATGCTTAAAACCATGCTCGCGCTGCTAATCTTGGGCAATGAATATACTTGAAGATTCATGATCTGTTTTAGGCTTCCTAAGGCATATATGAAGCTACTAGCCACTAGCAGCAATCTAAAAGAGCTTGTGTTGACAACTTATGTTGTTTCTCTGTTCAATATATAGATTGAACATTAAGTTTTGTAGTTGAATTGTCAACACGGATAAAGCTATTTGATGTCCTTTTTTCTTGGTTACCACTTTAATGTACTGTAGAAAATTGCAGTAAAAATGATTATGGAGAAATGTCAACTACGTATAAGAGAGTATTAAAAGAATTAGGTGGCTGCTTGCTCTAGTTCTATAATTGAATTCTTGCATTTTTCCGATGGTTGTTTAGCTTTTTGAGAAAATGCTGTGAAGGAATAAATGAACTGAAGGATTAGGAAGTTCTTTTTATAAGGTCTTGAAGGTATAGTAGAAGAATAAGTGGCAGTAACAAATGGACTGTATTCCGTTGCTTGGATAGAAGAGGTTCTGGGTTAAAAACATACTTCATATGACAACTACACCTCAATTCCAAGCAAATTGGTGGCGGATAGATTTACTCTGGTGGTCAGCCTACCACCACCCTCCATTATCCAAGCTTGTTACCTGCAACATGAGAAAGCTCACACAAGCGGAGTTGCAAAAACATAATTGAGGGATCAGAACATGGTAGTTTTGTTATTTTTAGAAACTTCAAATGGTTCAAGATTTGGAGATATCATATTAGCTGTAAAAGGTGCTTGTGGTGAAATTTTTTCCAGCATATGCACATCCGTGTAAGCATGGGGATGATCTCTTTGAGTTGTCTAGCTTAGCCTTTCATCCCCTCAAACTGTTTCTTTCTTTTGGGTTGTTGTCTTCCCATCAAATTTTGACTTGTGTTTCTTATAACATTGTCCCAGTATAGAAGAGAGGTGGTTCCTACTAGATCACTCAAAACCGTCCACAATTGACCAATTGCGTTGGTACCTATTAAAGTACAAGATAAATTCAGGCAATTTAGAAAATATAGGCTTATATACACCTCAGCTTAACCTCCAAGTTCTCTTTCGCTTCGTAGTTTCTTACTTGCACATTTAGTCAGTTCACTTTTGAAATTAATATGTGCCTGGATTTTCATATAATGATGCTTCCCTTTCCATTTGCAGCTGCCCTATCAGAAACTCTGATCAGCGACGATGGAAGAATTGACTGCACATACTGCTGATATTATCGATCCACTAGCAATGAAAACCGTGTTGATTGAAAGCCTCCCAAGTGAATCAAAGGACATGGAAGAGATAAGGAGTTCCATGGAAGTCTTGAGTAGAGTAGAATTGGAGATTGCTTATTCTGATGAGAAATTGATGAATCTTGACAATCTTTTGATGCGTGTCTTGACCCGGGAAAATGAAGTTGAAGCAATTTCGTTTGAGAATGACGACATTTCTCCAGACTCAATTGAGAAAGTACTGACACTAGATCACTTATATGTCATTTTAAACTCCGAGACAAGACAACTGGACAACTTCATAGGCACACTTCAGGACCTAATCATTGAGGCAAGGCAAAAGATACCTACATGTGGAGAATTGAATGATTTACATGTGATAATGGAGAATAAATTTCATGATACTGAAGAGTTGTTGAGACAATCAAAGGAGCGTGTCTTAGAAATGAAGATGCAGCTTGCCAAGTTTCAGATGACCTCATTGTCTTTTGACCAAAATGAATGTAAGTTTATGAAAATCATTAGGTTCAAGAACTCAATTAATTTTACTTTGCTAACATGTCAAAGATATTGCATCTTTTTGTGGTGCATGTATTAACAGGGAGACGTAGTATGAGTATGGATTTATCAGAAATCAATTATGTTTCAGCAGGAGAATTGAAGCCGCACACGCAGACAGCTGAGCAAAGACGTACATTAAGAATGTTGGAAAAATCCCTTGAAAGAGAGCTGGATCTTGAGAAGAAGTTGACACTGCTTAAACAAAATGAAGATGATCTAAAGTTGAAGTTGCGGTTAACAGAGCAAGTAGCTCTTTGCATGGAAGAGGGTGCAGAGGTTATATGGGGTAGGTTTTTAGAGTCAGAAAATGCAGCAGAGGTACTTATGGGAATTTCCAGAGAGATGGTGGGTAGGCTGCAGCTTGTTAACTTCAATTTGAACGGTTCACTTCAACGAGAGAAGGATTTCAATTTGAAGATTGATAATTGCACAGAACAGGTAAATACCAAAGATATTACCATACAGAACCTTAATAGCAGCATCAAACAACTTACTGCTGAAAATGCTGAAGTATCCTCTTTAAGGGACAGGGTGAAGCTTTTAGAAGACAAGTTGAAAGAATCCGAGTCTAAATTGCTGAAAGCAAATGAGCTGAATGAAGTAAACGAAGAACGGCTTAAAGAAATGGAATGTGTCATAGAATCTCAGAAAGAAGATATTGATATCGCAGAACATAAGGCTGAAAGTTCCGAAGAAAAGGTTGCACATTTGACAGAGACAAACTTGGAACTGCATGAAGAGTTGGATTTTCTCAAGAGTAGTAATGAAAGTAATGCTAAAAAGGTCAGCATTCTTGAAAAGCAGGTCAGGGAATTAGAACTTCAGCTACAAAATGCTAAGGCATCATCTGAAGCAGGTCAAGAACAACAGAATATGTTGTATTCTGCCATTTGGGATATGGAAACTTTAATTGATGAACTAAAACAGAAGGTCTTAAAAGCTGAAAGTAACACTGAGCATGCAGAAGAACAGTGCATTACATTGTCTGAAGCTAATTTAGAACTTAGCAGAGAAGTAGAGTTTCTAAGATCAAGAGTTGAAGGGTTGGAGACTTCTTTGAATCAATCTACGATTGAGAAAATTGCTAGTGCAAAAGACATTAGCATCAAAACCAGCTTTATCATGGATTTGATAATGCAACTAGCTATAGAAAGGGAGCGAGTACAAAAACAGGTGCTTTACTTTATCTTTTCTGTTGCTTTTCATATGGAAGTTCAACGCTAGAAATGATCTTAAGCACTGACCGTTTTGCTTTTTCTTTTCTTTTTGGGGCAGATTTTTTGTTTGACAAAGGAAAACAAATCATTGATCAGGAAGTTGGTGACAGCAAATGAGCAACCATCCATAACTGTTCTTGAGAATGGAGGTGGTGATGCTGTGCTGTCATCTTATAGAGTCGCCTCAACAGTTGCTGCCTCTACAGATGGTTCTCATGATCTGCAAACAGAATCCTCATCAAAAATCTCCCAGGTATTTATCATCATTTTTAGTGCATTCATCATTCCCTAAATTTTCGTCCACTGTATGCCACTATTATGCCACTGGAATTGCGATCACAGAGTTACCTCAGAAGTTCAGAAGGAACTGCATCTAGATTAAATTATCAGATGTGCTGTATATCTGACTCTTATGGATGTGCATTTATTTAGCTGTCCCTTTGAATTCGAAATTTCGAATGCTTTTTGAAGTAATATATATCCAAACTGTATATGCTGTATGCTATTATAAATTGAGACAATAGTTTTGATTAAGCCTCATGGTTTGCATATTTCATCACTTTCCTTTTCATTAACGTATCTCGGCACATTATTTGTGAAATATAAGGACATTAAGCTGACCAGACACCACATATGCTTTTGTCTTAGCTTAGAATTGAGGTCTTATGACTATGCTTCTTCAAAGGCACACTGAATTGTGAGCTTATCTAGATTTATTCTTCCAGAGGCCAGAGGATATCTTTTGTATTTCTTAGTAAGTGTCTTCCAGATGACATTTATTGTCCACTCTGATTAAAACTTTCCTGCTAAACTTAACATGTGCCTAGCTCAATCCAAAACTTCCCCTTTCTCTGTATAACCCACTGAAGAAAGTAGTCTAGTGATGCTAGAAGTGAACCACAAAAATTTGATGCCTTGGATCTATTTTGCTTGGATCCTCCAAAAATACCTGACACGGGTGCAACATCATTTTGGAGGCTCCTAGCAGGATAGCCTTGGATACTTAAAGAACATGCTGCCAGACCTCACCGAACCTCAGAAACAAGCACACTTAATAGATTGAGGTTCTGAGGATTAGTGATCTTGTTCTATGCCATCTAATCTGTAAAAGCTGAATCTCATTATGCTTTCTTTGGTGATGCTTCACATGCAATCTAAGTTTCTCCAAACATCTGCCAACTCCTTCTGGTCATATTTTTCGTTCCGCGGTCATTGCTTCTCAAGAAGTAAAGGAGACAGATTAGATCTATTTGTAGAAAATAGTCTGAAATCCATATCCAAAACCAGATGTGCTCTATGTTAAAAAAACTCTCTCTGAAGCCTCTAGCATCGTCCTTTGATTCACCAAATTATGCATGTGCTTAGTACTCACAGATGAAAATGTTGAAACTATGTACACGTGTTTGATGTGTTCATCACATTACTTTCTGGTGCTGGCATCACGTTAATATTTTAGTACTGTCTAGTGTTTTCGTCAATGTCTTCCCCGTGCTTAATGTATTCCTTTCAAGTATTAATTGAGCTCTAATGTCCATAATCTGATGTTCTAATAGTGATTATGTTTGTCTGCCGCTTTACTTTGTTCAGAATAGATTCCTATTTCTATTACCTGTCACAATTTCATAACAACGTTTGGTGACTGTTCTATAGTCACAAATAAGCTTTGTTCTGTATCCCTGATCGTTTGTACTTGCTTCATAAAGTTATTGACCTCATTTTATTATCCTAATAGAGATGTTGGTTCTCTGATTCAGGTGGATGAATTACCTCCCGATAAACCTACTGATCAAAGCAGTAAGTCTTCTGTTTCCATAAATGAAGAGCCTAATATGGTTGTGAACTCGGATGAGCCCGAGATTCAGCTAAAGGCGAGGCAGCCACAGCACAAGTACATAGTCATGGCAATCCTTGTTTTATTACTTTCGACGTTAGGATTATATTTCTTTGACAAAAGAAATGACATCCTCGGCTGGTTGTTTGTTAAATGATAGCACTTGTCAGATTACTTTTGTACAGATTCTTTGATTATTTTTGTGTTCATTGTATTCTTCTGGTTGCTGTAAATGTTGTTGTAATCTCTTATTTTTTTCGTTTTAATCCGAAACTCAAGATAGAGCCATTCTTTAAGCAGTTGTGCTAATACAATGAGTATTGTAAACTCAAGATGGAGCCATTTAAAGGCAATTGTGTTAATGGAATGTGCATTGTTGTGAATTGGCCTTGTACTTGTTCTGGCTGATGTTCTCATTGAAGCACAATTGAAGATGATTACTTAGTTACAGTGGGTAATATGGAGTAGTCATACTATTATCATATGAAACTAGATGGTCCTGCTTGAACAGTTAGGAGTGGCAATGGGGCGGGGCGGTGGCGGATTGAGCCCTTTCCCTGTCAAAGTTTTGCCCCGCCCCGCCCCATTTTGATCTTTGTCAAGTTTCAACCCCGTCCCGCCCTGTCCTGCCCCGTTTTGACCCGCCCCGTTCGGAATAGTTATAGAAAAAGGAAAAAAAGAGAAAAAAATGTGCATAATTCAAAAGTTGGAAATTTCAATTTGCTGTATACTTTCTTCGTTTCGTTTTTTATGTAACACTATTATTATTGAGAGTCAAGTATGTTTTTACAGTCATAACTCATGCTCCACCAAAAACAATGGCATAGTTTTACTATCAGTTCATTAAGAAAAGAATTATACATTTTCAATTTAAAAATAATGCAGTTCGATTTTTCTATTTTATCATTAATAAGAAGCTTTTATATTTAGTTAAATATTATAACATATTTTATACCGCAACTTCAAACGCTTTATAACCTCACAAAAGTTATACTAACATATTTATTTATAATTTTAATAGTGTGTTTGACATTGCTTCTCAAAAATCAAAAGTGTTTTTTTTCCTTAAAAAAAAATATTTTTTTGAATTTTGAGGTGTTTGGCTAACAAAAAAAGTACTTTTTGGTGGAAGCATAAGCAGCTTTCTTCTATTGGAGAGAAGCTACAAATATCTGCTAAACAGAAGCAGTTTATTAATTTTTTCAAGACAAAAATATCCTAACCAAAAATTTATATTTATCAAATTATCCCTCATTAGTTAACCATATCTCTTTCAAAATAAAATTATATATATATATATAATTTTTTTTTTTCCTTCTAGTATAAACTCAAACAGAAGTACTAGTAATGACTTGGACACTCTGAAAACTATAGTGCATACGTAACTTAAAAGTCGAGAAGAAGTGCTAGATACGCACGTACACAATATCTAAGGGGTAGATTTTGTAAGAGGTATAAAACGCAGTCGTTTTGGTCAATCATTTTAATAAACCAAACCAAAACCCTAGTACTTTACTATAAAAACACCATCATATTCCACAAGATAGCTTGCAGTCTCTCACACACACACAGAGACACAGACAGTTTTTTTTTTTTTTTTTTAATAAATATATTAAGGTGTAGATTGTGCACCAAATAGCCCTTTGCAATATTTAGTTTATTATTGCAAAGAAAAACTCGAGTTAAAGGTACTTTCTGGTGCTATACTCATTTTTTTTGGCAAAAATTCTTTGGCTGAATATTTAGTCATTATTCAGCTTTATTTTGCCAAAATAAAAATTTAGTAATACTAACTTTTTTTTTTTAATTGTGTTATTTTTGAAGTTGAGATTGGCTTGCAAAATGATGAGAATATATAAGCTGAATTATATATGTTGAATAAATTTCATATATTAGCCTTCAAAGTTCTCTGATTGTATTGCTCAACTCTTTTTCCTTAGCTTTGTAATTTCCATTATTGGATGAGAAATTATGTTTGTGTTTTATTTTAATTAAGTAGTGTTATGATTAGGTTTTATATGTTATAAGTAGTTGCGATGTGTAAGTTAGGCGCATCTCATAGTTGAGTCGGGGTTTGGCCGAATCCTGTAGCTTTGATAATGCATCTCATAGTTGAGTCGGGGTTTGGCCGAATCCTGTAGCTTTGATAATGCATCTCATAGTTGAGTCGGGGTTTGGCCGAATCCTGTAGCTTTGATAATGCATCTCATAGTTGAGTCGGAGTTTGTAGCTTTGATAATGCATCTCATAGTTGAGTCGGGGTTTGGCCGAATCCTGTAGCTTTGATAATGCATCTCATAGTTGAGTCGGAGTTTGGCCGAATCCTGTAGCTCCTATAATATAGGTGCCTAGCTTATGATAAGGATTTGAGCACCAAAAATACATAGTCTGTCGATTTATCCTACCCTCAGACTACACGAGCATGGTGCTACATTAATTTTTTTTTTCTTATTATCTGTTTGCTACTATGACTCATGTTACATTAGTGGCAAAGGATGTTCTAAAAAAATGAGAAATACATCAATAACATTTTTAAACTACAATCATGTTCTTCAGTTTTATGTGTCATTGCTGTTTCAGCCTATTGGAAATTAAGTTAACGAGTAAAATATTTTTCTACGATGGTTATTTATAGTTATCTGGAAATACCTGTATGATATCTGCAACTTAATTGGTTGGAGATGCTAATATGTTTAAAATTTTAGGGAAGGTTAATATCTTCTATGGTATTTTTAACTTGGTTGAACAGGACAAGGTGCAAAATTGCTAGTCATAGGGAGGAAATTATTATTATTGTTATTGCTATGTGGAGTGTTTCTCCGAGTGATCTATATGTTGTGGGTTCAAGCTTTAGAAATAGCCACGGATACTTGCATTAGGTTAGGCTGTTACACTCTTTGGGATGGGGCCGGGGCCCTTCCCTCGGATTCTGTTCGAGCTTTGAAACAACCACTTATGCTTGCATTGGGTTAGACTGCGTACGTTATACTTCTTGCGTTGGGGCACATAAAATATTTTGTGCACCGGACTGCCCTACTATGTACAATGATGAATCAATGCATAGTGAGGTTATGGCTTTAAGCTTCAAACCATGGTGCACAGAGTATTTGAACGAGGATGTTTGATTTCTGATTCTCAACTTCTGGGAGTTAGGAATGTATCTGGCATTATTGTATATAATGTTGGAATTAGTTATTTTTATTGCAATTTATATCTTTGCTTTACTAAAAATTTTAGATCTCTTTCTTGCCCATGGACAAATTTATTAGTTGATGATGCGACCTAAGTTTACAAGGGAAGCCTGATTGCTCTATTAGTGTGTGTGTGTATATACTAAAATTCGGTTTAGGTATTTCGATTAAATTTTTATTTTGTTGAGCTACAAATAAATCTTTTATATCAAGATTCGATGGTCAGAATTTAAATCTACATCTAGCCGATGTAGCTAGTTATGCAATTCGCGGATTGATTAATTAGGCTGTTTAATTGACGATTCTAGTACTGTAATTGACTAGGCTATTTAATTGATGATTCTAGTATTAAACGAGCAAGGATTACGATTAAACTGATTATGAGGATAACAAAATAAAATCAATGGCAAAAATTAATGGGCTATATAAGGCAATAATGACAATGAAATAAAAGTGGTAAATCTTATTGATTGATAAAAGCTCATGCTCCGGCGGAGAAGATGAACTTAGACTCCATTCTCCCCACGTCTCTCTACCATCAACGATCTCCCCATGTCATCGAACATGTGTCATTAAGTGTCCGGCCGAAATGCAGCGTGAACATTTGTTTACCAGGTACATTTGCACAATCTATTTTAGGACAGTTAAGAGTATTTTCTGCACTCCTCATAAACTAGTTGTTCTACAATTTACTGCAGAAAATTTTACAAAAAGTAATTGAATGATAGTTGTAAACCTAGTTGATTGTCAGATGAATGTACTATAATTCGTAAACAAATTTAGAGTTTTCTACAACATATTTGTAAACTAGTTAAACAATTAGCTCAAAGGTAGAGTTATAAACAGTCATTTTAAGGTGCAAAATGCATACCTCTCCATTCATAGACGTTATCCAATCCACCAAAACAGAATGCATAAATGACTCGAGATCCAAAATAAAATTTTCATACAGCCAAGTAGTTTCATTGCATTTGTTGTCAAGTAAACATTATGTTATACATTGACGCTACTTAAAACATTATGTTATATCTATATGATTGGTGGAATATGTCTTGAATTAAGTACATACGCAATGCCCGTCTACACAAAATGGATCTCCACCTTGACAATTCAAATGACAATCCGCTACAGTCTTACATGTCTGTCTTGGCACTACATGAGAAGATCATAAAACTCGTTAGCATCTTGCACAGACATAAAGTTTTGAAGGATTTAGTTGTATAAACTGCCAATATGCTGTTAGAAATCTGATTTTGTAAGTGACTAAAACAAAAAATAGATGAACAGAAATATACAGAATTATATATCCCAAGCCCACAAATTTCTTGTGCATCCTTAAAGAATGTTATCCCTTCACTGTTGTTCAAGATTCACGGATAAATTCTTCCCAAGATAGAACGGAACGTTCAACTTAGCGGTAGAGGCACTTCAAACCACTAAGTTATCGGCGAACTCAAAATAATGGTGCAAATCACACGACCGATTTACTTTGTTTTGAAAGTAATGATGTAGAAAAGAAGAAGAGGTATATCAGAAAATTTCAGGGTAAAAAATTCTGAAGGAATGACTATCTATTTATAGCCAACTAAATTATGGATGAAAGGGTGTGAAGGTGGCTGTTCACATTGCAAGTGGCTATTCACGAAATGTAACCCTTCAGGTGGGTGGCTGTTCATATTGCAAGTGACTATTCATGAAAAATAGCCCTTCAGGTAGCTGTTTCTAGAATACGCGGGAATTTTCTAGAGCGGGAATTTTATTAAAAACAAATTACCATTACGAAAACAGTTACATATTTATATTAATATTTAATAAATAATCTAATCGATGAGGGACAAAGTGCAAAAATCAAAGTTGTCTTTTCGCTTTCTTCCCTCATTTTTCTATTTACATTACCACACCTCAACCCCTAACACATGCTAGTAAGTAAAAGGTGCTTCATTTCATTGATAAGACTATTTCTTTTTCCTCCACTATTATATTATGTAGTCTAACCATTGCCATATTGTATTTATACTTGCATCTCAATTGCTACATACCTTCACGATCGATGGAGTATGTCTTAGGTGCTAAGCATACACAAACCCCATTGACACAATATGGAACCCCTTCTGTACATACCCTTTGACAGTCAACACTGAATTTACATGTTTGTTCTGTCACTGCGCCTGTAAATCACAAAACTCATTAGTATGTACAAACATAAATTGTTGGGGGGACCTAATTGCGTTGCATAACTTGCCAACATGTGACAAGTTATGGGTGCTTCATGCTAAAACAACCATTCATATCACACGTGATATGAAGTCACTATTGATTGAAATTTACCCATCAATGATTGAGGCAAAGCTAGAGCTATTGGATTTACTGTATACACACCTAAGCCTGGACATCGAACGAGCGAGTTGAGCCCGAGCCGAGCCTAACCGAGCCCCAGCCAAACCGAGCTTTATACATAGCGAGTCGAGCCCGAGCCGACTTTTTTTCTTGTGTTCCTATACTTAATAATATAAAAAATAATATTTAAATTTTCCTTTTCATCATAATCATAGATAATGATAAAAGTACTAGTTTATCAATTGTTAACTATTACATTAAAATATTAAACAACACGTAGACTTCTAATATCTTTTGGTAATTAAGCCTAATGAATGGAAGTTATATTTTAAAGATAAAGTTACATGATCAATCAACCTAATCGTGTCGAGCCGAGCTTTGACCGAGCCGAGCTTGATCGAGCTTTAACCGAGTCGAGCTGAGCCAAATTTTAAATAAGACCGAGCTGAGTGAGCTCCGAACCGGCTCAGCTCTATGCCCAGGCCTATACACACCAATATAAGTTTCTTTTTGTCTACTGGCTATACATATATGGTTTGATCGAAAAGCACTAGGTGAGACCTGCGAATGCATTAATTCAGTCTAGATAATTAAAGGCCGTCACAAAAATTTTGATTTTTTTTTAACCAAATCACATCTTAATTAAACTTTGCTAAGATCTTAAGATTCATAATTTATAATGTTTGAGAGAGAGAGAGACTAACCGCATGAAATGGTCAAGAAGGCAATCACCAAAAACACAGTTGTTGAAGCCTTGTCCATGTTGTGTAAAAGAAAGCCTTTTCAATTTGTCTTTGGACTTTAATTTGGAGTGCTTCTTCATGCCACATTATATAATATCTAGTTCATTAGGAATCTTTTAACTTTTCTTCTAAAGAGAATTAACATACTATTAGTAATTGGATTTTCCAAATCCGGTTAGCAGGTCAAGTGAATTATTTGGTCCACAGAAGGTTAGTCAAAGAAAAATGTGTACAACTTACAACATTACCTTAAATCGAGATTTTCTGCATCTTATTTACTTATATGTAAATAGGACTTGTTTTTTTTTTCTTTCATTTCAAGCAGGGGCACACCCCCTTGTTCATCTTGTATTAGAAAAGTAAGGTAACATGGTGTAGTTTTTAACCGAGATGCCAAATGAGTTTAACCAAAAGATCTAGTTGTCAATAGGGATCAAATAATTTATCTTCTACATTTTTGAGAGGTGTAATTTAGAACACAATATAAATAGTTGATGTGGGTATTTTTCTAACTTTCTAAAATGCTATAAATCAACCATTCAAGCTCAAAGCTAGAATCAAAAAAGATAGTAAATACTTATCCGTACCGGGTGTTTACACCAAACCACATCAGCTAACTATGGTTAACTGATTTAAAAAAGTGAAAATATATATTAATTAACAGTGTTAAGCGAGAAGCATGTATATGGTTTATCAACACATATCATGCATATATTGGCTTGGTGTATATACCGGTGTGAAAAAAACTGCTATTCACATACTATGGTTGCACATTCCTTCCTTCGCCTTGTTGTTAGGATTTTTTAGTGAGCGGACCAGCTTGGCTTTTCTACCCTTAACATGCTAGACACATAATGCAAATTTTTTGCGATCATTGAAACAAAACCATTGATAAACTTTGAAACCTTAACTTCTTTTCATAAACAAAGGCATCATAATATTAGTAATTTAATTCTTACGATCATCAACCCACTTTAACAGCTTGTACATGATTAATGCTGCGAAACTATTCTAGGTATAGTGATTAAGCATGACTGTTGGCTATATTTCTATCCTAACCGTTAAACCATTCCCCGATGCCGAGGTTCAGGAACACGCTCTATTCAATCTTATTGCAACCTACGGTTCCCACTTTCGAGTTTAACTTTAAGTTCATAAATAATATTTAAATGATGATCAATCAATCAAATAATTAGACTCAGAATATAAACAAACAATCCAATATAATAAATTAATGAAATTAAATCAACATCCGACAATTCAACATTCATGGAAAATTCCTCAACGTACCCCTGAGTAGTCCATGTCCTATTTCACTTGGGATTCAGTCATTTATTTTCTTTTAAAGCACAAAACGTGACCAATTTGCTAACTTCAATTAACCGTGCCTCTTTAATTAGTACTAATGTGCCCAATTTTTCCACCTTATATATTGTCATCAACTTCTTGCCCGAGTCTTTGCATCAGCAAGAGCTCTTTATAAAAATAAATGATTTCAATTCGCATCCTTAGCAGCTACTGTCAAACCATGCTTCCAGTGGCATCAAATACTAACCATAATTGTTTCTAATAAAACACAAAACACCCAATTAATTCAAAATCAAGAATATTAAACTTATCGGGAAAATTTAACCACAAATATACTCAAAGGACAGTAAAATTAGGAGTCAATTAATATGAATATGTAAATATGGCCAACATCAATATCTATAATTAAGTTTTATTTGTATCTAGACACTCAAAATCCTCGGCTTTGGTTTAAGTACTCGATTGTTCCTATTGTAAAGTTTATGTGCATCCTATTTTGTAAAATGTGATTCCTATGCATTCTTTTGTGTTTTCTATTTGCAAAAGAATGGTGACTCAAATTTGTTTTTCTTACCCGCATGAGTCATACAACAATATTTAGTTTCACCCATGGCAAGATCCTATTGATTAATCTTAATGTAAAATTTATGCTCTATGCTAAATAAATCCCAGAGTGCTGTGATTTGAGCTAAGTCGAGCTAAGAGCATGAGTCCTAATTGGGGAGAATGGAGAAGAGAGAGGATAGTTGAGATAGAGAGAATCTGGATTCATATCAATATAATGTGTTGTTGAACAATGCCTAATCAAGACTACTTGTACAAATTGACAAGCTGAAGAATCAATCCTAACAGAAATCAGTTATAACTAACTCGTTTAACTAACTTTAGGAAGTACCACTAATTACTAAACTGTCCCTGCTTAAGCTGATTAAGTATCTGTTTGGTTAACACTCCCCCTCAAGCTAGAGGGTGCAAAGATATTGAGCACTCCTAGCTTGGAGCATAGGTAAGCAAGTTGCACACGACTCAATCCCTTTGTGAGAACATCAGCAGGTTGATCTTTAGTAGATATGTACTGTGTAGCAATCAGGCCTTGTACAATCTTTTCCCTTATGAAGTGGCAGTCTATTTCAATGTGTTTTGTCCTTTAATGGAACACAGGGTTTGCAGCAATCTGCAGGGCAGCCTTGCTATCAGAGTGAACTTTTATTGGCAGCTCACATATATCTCCAATCTCAGTGAGAAGATAGAATAGCCAAGGAACTTCTGCTGACAGGGAAGCCATGCTTCTGTACTCTGCTTCTGTAGAACTCTTTGATACTGTGGTTTGTTTCTTGGATTTCCAAGATACTAGAGAGTCTCCTAGCTTTATAAAGAATCCAGTGACTGATCTTCTAGTGAAGGTACACGCAGCCCAGTCTGCATCACAATAGACATTTATGTAGTTAATATGACTGTTTGAGAGCAAGATCCCTTGTCCAGGCCGAGTTTTGACATATATGACTACTCTCATTGCTGCTTCTAGATGAGATGCTTTTGGTTGATGTATAAACTAAGAAAGTGTTTGGACACTGTAGGCAATATCAGGCCTTGTAACAGTTAGGTATAGGAGTTTTCCTATCAGTCTTTGGTAAGGGGTAGGATCAGGTAATAACTTGTCAGTTAGTCATTTCTTCTTCAAGTGTTTGTCATATTCCCAGGTAGTGAGTTTGACATTAGGATCAATGGGGGTGCTTGCAGGTTTGGCTGCACCAAGTGCAGCTTGGAAAATGAGTTCCAAAGCATACTTTCTTTGATGCATTAGAATACCCTTCTCAGACCTTGCAAATTCTATACCAAGGAAGTATTTAAGCTCTCCCAAATCTTTCATCTTGAAGGCTTGTTGTAACTTGTTCTTAGTTTCTTCTATCAGTTCCAAACTATCACCTGTAATAAGCATGTCATCAACATACACTAGGATCATTACTAAACCACTCTTGGTTCTTCTTGTAAACAAGGAATGATCTAGCTGACTCTGCTTAAACTGCATTATCCTTAAAGCCTCACACAACTTTGCATTCTAATGTCTAGGAGCTTGTTTAAGTCCATACAGGGATTTAGTGAGCCTGCACACTTGATTCTCCCCTGGCTCTTAAATCCTAGAGGTATGGTCATATAGATTTCATCATACAGATCATATTGAAGGAATGCATTGAAAACATCCATATGGTAAATTGGCCAATTCCTAGCAGCAGCAACTGACAAAACTACTCTGACTGTCACCATTTTAACCACTGGTGAAAAGGTCTCATTGTAGTCTATACCCTCCTTTTGGCTAAAGCCTTTAGCTACCAGTCTTGCTTTCAACCTCTCAATTTCTCCTGAGGCTTTGTATTTAAGTTTGTACACCCACTTACACCCTATTGGTCTCTTGCCTTTAGGTAAGGTGACAACAGTCCATGTCTTGTTGTTTTCAAGTGCTTCTATTTCAGCTTTCATAGCTTCAATCCATCTTGGATCTTTGGCAGCCTGATCATAACAGGAAGGTTCAGTTTCATTGGAGAATTTAGAAATGTAGGCTTGGTATTTAGGGGAGAGTTTGTCATAAGACAGAAAATCAGCTAGTGGATATAGGATGTCATCTTGAACTCCCAGTGACACAAAATCTTTCATCCATAGTGGTGGAGTCTTAGTTCTTGATGGCTGATAGGTTGTATTTGAGGAGGATTTTGGGGATGCTCAATTTGAGGATGCTCTACTTGAGCTTGTGGAGGATGCTCTACTTGAGCTGGTGGATTCAGGTTCTGCACCTGTGGATCTAATGGGGCATTGACTTCTTGGTCTGCATTTACTCCCCCTTGATTCAAGGGTAAATTGCCCTGTGGTAGAGGGTGTGCCTCCTGATCCTCAGTAGTAGGCCAAGTGTCTAGGAATATAGGAGGTGTAGTGGCCTGGTGTTTGAAAGGAAATTGATATTCCTTAAACACCACATCCCTACTAACAAAGAACACTTTGCTTGTCAGGTCATAGAGTATATAGTCCTTCTGTACTTCAGAGTAGCCCATGTGACTTGCTACTCTTACTCTGGATGCCATCTTGTCATGTTCCTGCACTACTTTAGCATAGCATAGCCAGCCCAGGACTTTTAGGTGAGCCAGTGAAGGCTTCTTGTTGTACAATTTCTGGAAGGGTGAGACATTGCCTAACATTGAGGAAGGCATTCTGTTCATAAGATACACAGCAGCTGAAACACAGTGTCCCCAAAATTTGAGTGGCATATTTGCCTGAAACCTGATTGCTCTGGTTAGTTCTAAGATGTGTCTATGTTTTCTTTCAGCAACACCATTCTGCTGTGGTGTATAAGCACATGATCTTTGATGAGTAATCCCAAGGCTTTGAAACAAGGCTATACAGGTCGAATTAAGGAACTCAATTCCATTGTTTGCCCTGATAGTTTTGACAGAACTGCTGAACTGATTTCTAACCAAGATAAAGAAATTTTGTAATGCTACACACACGTCTGACTTTAGTCTGAGCAACACAATCCAGGTCATTCTAGTCATATCATCCACAATAGTCAAGAAGTACTTGTGTCCCTCAAAAGTAGGAGTTTTATAAGGACCCCAGACATCAACATGTATCTATTCAAATGCAACATTGCTTCTTGTAGTTCTAACAGGAAATGAAGGTCTAATTTGCTTAGCACAGGGACATATTGAACAGTTATCTAACACTTTTCCAACCCTAGTATATTCAACTGCTAAGATTTTCTTAAGTACTGAAGGTGATACATGAGCTAGTCTTATGTGTCAAAGAGTAATATCTGCATCAGTAATGCTAGTAGCTAGGCTGACAGCTTCCATTTTGCTTCTGCTTGAGGCTTGACCTTGACCTTGCATTATGTATAGGCCACCTTTTTCTTTACCAATCATCTTCACCTTCCCATTGCAAAGATCCTGGAACACACAGAAATTGGGATAAAAGGTAACTGAGCAGCCTAGGTCTTTAGTTATCTGAGACACAGAAAGCAGATTATATTTGAATTGTGGAAGGTGAAACACATTTTTGAGGACATTATTCCCTGTCAGTGTGCTAGTTCCTGTGTGAGTCACACACACTGTATCACCATTAGGTAAGAACACTTTCTTTGAACAACTAAGTTGAGAAGAGTTCCTATCTAGTAGACTAACATCTGACACCATATGGTTTGTAGCCCCTGTGTCAATTATCCATTCTTGAGAATTGTTAGATACTAGAAAGGCACTGCTAGTACCTGCAATGTTTACAACTGCAGTAGATCCTGTGTTATTCCCAAGCATCTGCAGAATCTGGGCATACTGTTATGGAGTGAAGGTATATGATCCTGTCTGCTGAGTACCACCTAGTCAATTCTCTTGGGAGTCATTATCAGCCTGAACATTATATGCAGTGTTTCCAGTTCTTCTTCTCTTCTTTTATGGGTGTAACTTCCAGCACTCTTCTTTGTTGTGATTGGTCAGTTTACAATGCTCACAATATAGGGTTCTAGCCTGTCTCTTGTTTTGCTGATATCCCCTAGTCTTAGTGTACATAGCTACTTGATCCAAACCACCAATCACAGGTGCAGCTCCCAGAATACTATTGTTTACAGTCAAGCCCTTCTGGCTTTCATCCCCAATAATCATGGCATAGGCTTGGTTTACTGTTGGTGTAGGATTCATCAACAGAATCTGGCTTCTTGCTTGCAAGTAAGAGTCATTGAGCCCCATTAAGAACTGATATAGCTTCTGTTTCTGCAGATACATCTTGAAATCCTTGGATCTCTCACAGTCACAACTTGAAGTGGGCACCAATGCCTCAAACTCATCCCACATGTCTTTCAGTTTTGTAAAGTAAACAGCAACAAAGTTGGTCCCTTGAGTCAGTGTAGAAATCTTCTTGTGCAAATTAAAGGTTCTTGAATCATTAACCTTGTCAAACCTTTCCTTCAGATCATTCTAAACCATTTGAGCATTTACAGCATATACTATTCCTCCTAACAGACTGCTTGACACAGAGTTCATCAACCAAGAAAGTACAATTGCATTACACCTTTCCCATTGGATCCAAATATTTTATGGGTACTTATCTTTACTACAAGATCCATCAACTAACCCCAGTTTGTTTCTTCCTAACAGTCCAATACGCATGGACCTACTCCACAGAGAATAGTTCTCACTACCAGTCAATTGGATTGAAATCAGAGATATGCCACTAACATCATTAGAGTTCAAGTACAAATGGTGATTATGATCTAGGATAAGGGCAGTGTTCAGGTCACTAATTTGTGCCATTTTATCAGCGAAAGTCTTTGAATTATTCAAGAAATTAGAGAGTAAAAAAGAACAGGTAATGAACAGAGTAAATGTGCCAGAATCGATTCACAAATCCAGCAATGATTCTTGCTCTGATACCATGCTGTGATTTGAGCTAAGTCGAGCTAAGAGCATGAGCCCTAATTGGGGAGAATGGAGAGGAGATAGGATAGTTGAGATAGAGAGAATCTGGATTCATATCAATGTAATGTGTTGTTGAACAATGCCTAATCAAGGCTACTTATACAAACTGAAAAGCTGAAGAATCAATCCTAACAGAAATCAGTTATAACTAACTCGTTTAACTAACTTTAGGAAGTACCACTAATTACTAAACTGCCCCTGCTTAAGCTGATTAAGTATCTGTTTGGTTAACATATAGCAGCTCCAATAAAATATCATATCAAGATTTCTCTTTGTTATTGCAATTAACATTTTATCTAATACGTTAGTGATAAAATATTGAGTTACTTTTTTATTTGAATTATGTATTAACTTTTTAAATTATAAACAGATTATGCACATTCAAATATGAGATTTTTACGCTAATTGACGCACTAAGCATCAAAATTACAAAATATAACGATATTATTGAGAAATTACAAAATATAACGACATTTTTATTTTTATTACAAAACATATAATTTTCTCATTTTTCCTTCTCTCCAACACCAAACCCTAATTTTTTTCTCTCTCTCTCTCCCTTTCCTCCACCCACCTCCGCACCGCCAGTCTGCTTTTCCTCTGCCGCCGATCTACTCCTCCTCCGCCACCAATTTGCTCCTCCTTCACCGTTGTTTTGTTGCTCGAATTTGCTGGTGTTGTTGCGTTTTTGATTTGGTGAAGCAGCTGCTCCAATCTACTCCACAAGTGCTCGGATTTTGTTGCTGCTACATGGATGCTCCGGTGGAGCTTCGATCTGCTTCATCTCCCTTTTTTTTCTTTTTTTTTTTTTTGGGTTTTGTATATGTATGTACGTGTATACATTGTGTATGTACGTGTATGTGTATGTGGTGGTGGTTGTTGGTGGCTGTCTGAAGGTGGAACAAACTATATGTTTAGTTTTGTACAGGTGTATGAAACTGTATGTTTGTGTATGTATCTATATGTATATGAATCTCTTTTACAAGTGCATAGTATATGTATGTGTATATCATCATTGTATGAATGTATATTTCTGAGTATATATTATATATTTTTGTATATTTTATGTGTGTGTATGTAAATCCAAGCTTGACACACATAAATTTGTATGTATAATTCATAGATCTGTAGATCCGGGTATGTATTTGAAAGTTTAGTGTATGTATAATATATATTTTTGTGTATGTGTATTTTTTTTTTGTTTAAATGCATTTTGCAACTGTATTTATGTGTATTTCATTTTTTAGATTAAAAAACACAAAAAAAAAAAATCGGTGGTGGATGGCGGCGGCCGGTGGTGACTAGGCGCCGCCGCCGCTGGGGTGTAGTAGTGGGGGGGGGGGGAGGCAGTAGGAAGAAGGAGGAACCCTAATTTATTAGTTTTGTTGATTTTTGCATATAATGTGTAAAAAAATGTTGGTATTTTTTATAAAATGGAATAATATTGGTATTTTTTGTAATTTTGGTGTTAGGATTGTATATATTTGTAAATCTCCCTTCAAATATTGATAAAACAAGTACTCTTGCATTCACATTTAAAAAATATAGTTTTATATTAAGATGTCCTTTCAGATTCAAACAACTTAATTTTAATAAAACTAAATGACCTCTTTTTGTACACAATACGTAAGTAATTCTTGCATTTTTCTTATTGTGAGCTCGTCGATGGTATTCTTGCAATACAAATATACAATCATCTTACTTGTCCAAATCTCTCACTAACCCAAGGCCCTTCAGACTATCCACATATCATGCACGCTAACTTACCATTAGAGACCTTCAAACTTACTTTGTGCATGTGATATTTCGTTGATGCATATTCTCTTGCATATACTTGATTAGCATGTACTCCCCGGTCCATATTATTTGATGTTTTGGATGTTTTTACGAGTATTAAGAAAATTACCTTTTTATTATATTAATTAACAATGTAATTGACTATATTAATCTTTATTCAAACTATTATTACTTATCATTTTGTTTAAAGTCATTTATTAGCAAGGGGTGACATTGTAAAATTCCATCTTGATTTTCGAAAAGATCAAATATTGTGGAATAAAATAACTAAGCTAAAACATCAAATAAAGTGTACCGGGGGAGTACCTGATTGAATTATTAATTCATGAATCTGTTATTGAAATGGATAGCAAGTACTATCATACTTTGTGACATGTTTCATGCTCTGTCCAACACATCCCAGTTTACCAATGTATTCATAATAAACTCACATGAAACTTAACCTTTTTAGCCTTGTTTTATGACTTATATTAGAGGGATGGTGTTAGTTCTAATCGAACGTGCTACAATGTTTCTTTAACTAAGCCAGCTTTTTAATTTCCACATCCTTGAACCATGCTTGCCCAATTTTTTTTCTCTAAACATAACACATCAATTAAGTGCTGAAGAGATGAACATAATGTGCTCCCCATAACCGATTAAGTTTCAAGATAAAATAGTCATACTATTAAACGATTGGAAGTTGCTATATGTCAATGAAATTAGATGAATGATTAGCATTTAGCATGATGTATAGCTCTTTTTTACGTCTCACATTTCTGGTGCAGAGATTTCTATGTGGAACAAAGTTTTTGTTTTCCAAACAGAAAAATTATTCCACTGATGTGAATTGAATGACTAAGTTAAGCTGCAATGTTGCCTTGTACGTAAAGTCTAAAATTCATAATCTTCGTTTTCCCACTACTAGAAATCGATCAAAAAACTACAGAAAGGTTGGAGACGGAATTCCCTCTCCAATCAGTTAGAGATGGAATTCCGTCTCCAATCATTGTTTGAATAAAAAATTTAATTAAATTTTTTAGAATTCCGTCTCCAACCAAAAAGCAAAAAACGTGTCAGTGATTGGAGACGGAATTCCGTCTCTGCGTGTCCTTCGCGAAAAAGCGCGTTGTTGGACAACTTGGCGTCTCCAAGAATGTGTCAGTGTGCCAGTAACTTTTGTATTTGGAGACGGAATTCCGTCTCCAAACGCCTTTTAGAGAGGGAATTCCGTCTCCAAACTGTGACGCAAAACTGATAATTTCTAGTAGTGTCCAAACCCTCAATGGTTGCCCCTCAAAACAAAAAAAAAACAAAAAAAATACTTAAGATCATAAATAGAAAACAAACAAAACTTTTAGGTCATGAATATGCAACCGAGTAATGCAAATTATTTATTGCCTTTCATTTATTTATTTAAGTAAATATCATCGAATACTATGATATTACTTTTACATATTTGATAAAAACTATGAGCAATGGAGTGTCTTGGCTTGGTTACGACATAAGCAAACCCCTTTAATACAAACTCCAAACCCACATTTACATTCTTTCTCACAATCTGACCTAGTCTTACACTTGATCTCTCCTGTAACCAAATCTGTAGAGTATGTCTTCAGTTGGTCACCACATATGCAATAACCTTCAGCACACCATCCTTCCAAACCTTTACATTCTTTTCTACAGTCTGATGCAGTCTCACACTTTTTATTTTCTTTCTCCATATCTGAAAATCACAATATTTATTAGCATCTTACATAGACATAAGTTTTCGAGAACATAGTTAGAAAAATTGTCGACAGTGACAAGTAAAAGATAAAACAACCATATATATATATATATATATATATATATATATATATATCACAAGTTATGTGAGTTTACAAATGATTGAAATTTATTTTATGATTTAGACAAACCTAAAAATGTTGAGTTCAGTGCAAATGTAGATAGTTATGTATGTATATATAAAATGCACTGCATATTTCATTTCACATAAACTTATAAAGCCGGATCGAAATGCATAATTAGATGCGACCACATATGTTACTAAAGCCTAACTACACCAATGGTGTTTAAGTAAGACCATCACTGGAAAAATACGACTTAATTAAACTTTATTAAGGTTATAATTTATATTAAAATTTTGTTTTATAGATACTTATGTAAGAGAGACATAGTGAGGAAGGTAGGAGGGAGAAAGATAGACTGACCACATGAATAAGACTGCCAACAACACTATGATCAAAGTCTTGTCCATATTGTATGAATGAAAGATTTTTGATTTGATGTCAAAGTACTTCTTACTACAACATTATATAATGTCTCATTCATTAAGAACCTGCCAGTTTTATAATCAAAGAGAGATTTACTAGCCAAACAGAAAGTTAATATAATGCTACTTCCAATTAGGAATTATTTTTATTTTTCAAATCATGATATTTGGTTAGTGAATCAAAGAAATTCTTTGATCTATAGAAGGTTAGTCACTGACACAAGTATAGCATATTAATTACAATACTACCTTACATGGAGATTAGATTCATCTATTTATGATTCTCATGTAATGAAATTTATATTTTGCTTTCATCTCAGGAGCAATAGATTCGTTTTTGTGGTTCATTACAACTGGTAGTATTTATGTTTTATGATCATTTTCATGTGAACCCGTAAAAATAATGTGAATATTATTAAATAAAATAAAGGACTTCCTATGTTCATGTTTTTCTATTCAAAACACAAGTGTTAGTAGGACATCATTTCCTCTATGTAGTTGGACTCTTTGCTGTTTTTATGTAAGAAAAGTAAGATGACTGTTAATAGGAGAGTGTGCATGGTAACATATGATCCAAATTATGTGACATAATTACTGCTTGGTGAGTTTACGAGGTGGTTCTGTAGATCACATTTTTATTTACTTATTTTATAAATATTTATGGCTTAATTAGTTTTTATATAGATTCTAGATATACAAGTTTTATTTTTATAAACCTATGTCTAAACTTTCGGTAAAGTTAGAAACTGGATTTCACAAATTATGTTGAAACAAAAGGAGTAACACGTATTTTTCACCCAAAACCCCTCAATGTTAATCAAGTAAGTCTAAATTGAGCAATTGGTATAAAATAGTATACTAATCGGTGTATTAAGTTATAAATGGATTAACTATCTATAATTGAAAAATCCAACCAAACAATGGATAAAGTATTACCAAACCTTATACCATACTTATTTGTGCTGATACCTCATACCAAACAACCTCTAACTTTATTTTTCGTGTTGAAGTTAAATTCCCTGGTTAAATAGAGAACTAGTTATCAACTCTGACCAATAAGCCCACTACCTTTTTGGTGGTAAGCTATTTAGGAAGGATGATTTACACTTATATATATTTTTTAGGCATTAATTACAAAAAATAGCAGTATAATTGATATTATAAAATACAGCAATATTTTATATCAAGTTGCTACAAACAATTAGAAAAGAAAAAATCCTAGTCTCCACCTCGCATCCCTCCCCCTTGCTGCTCCCTCCCCACCACCCGCTGCCCCTACCGCTGCCATTTGCCCGGCACACCATAAAAGTAGTCAGAAATTTGCAGAAATAATGTGAAACATCGTAGAAACATTATGAAACAAGGCAAAAAATAAAAATAAAAAAAATGAAACAATGCTGAAAGAGCGTGAAAACAACGTAGAAATAGGGTGAAATAGTTCAGAAACAATGTAATAACAATACAAAACAATGCTGAAACAGTGTGAACAATGCAAAAATAATGTGAAACAATGTAGAAATAGTGTATATACAACTAGAAATAACAAAATTATTAGAAACAATGTAGATTTAAGTAGAAACAATGTAAGGAAACTGTAAAAACAGTATAGAATACGTTAGAAAAAATAAACAACATGAACACTAGAAAATAGTGTAGATAAACAGTGTAGAAATGGTGTAGATACGTTAAAATAAGAAGACGACGAATAAATAACAGAAATAATGCATTAAGATAACACTGAAAACAATAGATACAATGTTGATAACGTGTTGATACAATACATATATAGTGAAATACAAAGAAGAAAAACTAACAAATTTGAACTGAAAAATAGTAGATTTGACCGGAAACACCATAAGTAACCAGAAAACACAAGTTTTTCATGGGAATGCACTAGATCTTCATCGGAAACACCATAGTTGAATGAAATTAATCAAACTTGAACCAACATCAACAGATGTAGATAAAAATACCACCAGCCATGGTGGAACAAGCCGCGGAACAGACCACCAGTCATGCTCGCCGAAGAAGAATGGTTGCAGTAGCGGAGAAGAAAACGGAGGAGGGG
This sequence comes from Petunia axillaris subsp. axillaris, assembly GCA_029990575.1. Taxonomy (NCBI): domain Eukaryota; kingdom Viridiplantae; phylum Streptophyta; class Magnoliopsida; order Solanales; family Solanaceae; genus Petunia; species Petunia axillaris. The sequence continues at coordinate 63,314,605 of JARKNS010000009.1, forward strand.
TCGGCACCCGTGGGAGGAAAAAGGGGTCTGCCACTGGAGAAAGGAAAGCAGAGGCCAGTGTCGGTAGTGCCACAAGTGGCAGAGAGGCAGAAAAAAGGGAAAGGAAAAAGGGGATGAAGGAGGCTAGAGTTTTTCCTCTTTTACAATATTTTGTAATTAAGTTCATATTTTCTTTATATTTTGTAATTGTTCAAAAATGTCTCTACGTATTATAAAAAATGTCTACAAATTATATTTTTCCGTAATTTTTCCATTTAAAAATACGTAGGGAGTGAAATAAGCTTTTTTGGATTATGTAGGGTCTGAAATTACTCCTTTTTTTTTTCTCAAATCTAAAATTACCCTCTCAAAATATGTCATTTATGTACCTCTGCTTTAAAAGGCTTTTCTGGACTCACCTCGGGGCTCGTCCTGAGGCGGGACATTGGCAAAGCGCCTTGGGGCTCATGGCTGGGGCTTAGTTCTATGAGGCTTGCGCCTTAGGCGCCCAGCTGTGCGCCGTGACCACGCCAAATGCTCAGCCTATTAGGCTTGCCCAATAGATCCCATGCAAATCATCTGTCAACGTTACTAATTAATAATGTTCATCCACAATATTCTTTATAAAATAAATAATACAAGTTCTATTCATCTATGAAAGATTGAAATTTGAGTGTTGCCCAAATAACGAGACATAATATATCATGAAGGTGAATGTTATTTTGACTTTATTCTAAAAACGCATAGCCAATGCTTATATCATCACTTATTTCTATAAGCTTCTTTAGTCATTTTCAGTTTTTTCAAAACTTTAATTTAGTTTCCATATTTTTTTTGTAATTGCAATATTTTCATAATTTAAAAATTAAATTTAAGATTTGTGAACTTACCCTCGCCCCATAGTAAGCAAAATGCCTCGTCTCACGCATGCACCTTTTGAAACATTGATGTAAACCAAACACCCCCAACCCCCCTAAAAAAACAAAGAAAAAGAATACAATGACCAGACCAAAAAATAGCCTAAAACACAGGTTCCTTCAGGCGTTCAGTAACCCATATAACAACGCAGGCACCTTCTTCAGAATCACGTTATTTTGGTCCCCTTTGTTTGAAAGGTTATTTTCTTTTCTCTGTTCCCATAGAATTTCATCTATTTGTATTTAAACTTTAGTCCTTCTTGATTAATATATGTGCCTGTGATATAATTTTTTTGTATAATCAAGAAATTTAGGGACCACTGTTGCACGGTTTTAAACTCGATGAATAATTGACATGCACGTCTATTCTTTTTCAATTAAATACCATGCTTAATGTGTCTATAACATACAACCCACAACTACCTTATTAGCACTAGACCAAAGTCGTGGGCACTTAAATACTAATCTTTTGTCTGCGTCACGTCTCAAACTTAGTATTTGCCCTGTGAGATTCTAATGTTTTAATGTTGATGCATTTACCCTAGCATATTCTTGATTAGTATATGTTTGCTTGAAAATGCTCCTGATGCTTTAGTCTGTAAACCACACAAGAGAGATAACCGCACTAGGGAAGCCTGGTGCGACAGGCTTAAACTGAGAAGACTGTTGACAAGGAGTCTCCCATGTGGGAGACCACTTGCTGAACCAACTTAGCTATCCTTGCGGGTAATTAAATTAATTTGTAAAGCCTGAACCTTTATAATCTTGTTCTTATTACTTATAATGGGATTGTGTGCTTCTAATCCAAAGTGCAAAGATGTTACTTTAACATCTTGTTTGGATAGTTGTTACATATTGTTTCATAATATGTCATATTGTATTGCATTATATTGTATCTAGTATACTATATTGTTCTATGAATGTAGTGATTGGATAGAATGTATTTGCTGTCGTTTCAGAATACCACAAACAAGCTAGAACGCATCGTATCGTATATATTGTATTGTATTATAATGTTCTGTCCTTTTTTCATACTTCCCCTGATTTTTTTCTAAACATAACACACCAATGTTCATGTTCATCAATTGGAAGTTGACATATCTTGATCAAAATGGATGAATGATTCGTGTGGCATACACTTCACTTGAATCTCACATGTGCAGAGAGTTCAATGAAGCGGTCTAAGGATCCTTTTGAAGCTGCTTTTGAGGAGCAGGACGACTCACCCCCTAAATCCCCTGTTGGCCCTGATGAGATTGAAGGCCAAGACCAAGCTGCAAGTGATGTTAATGTACACGGATTCGACGATATTAATACCAGTGCTCATGAAAACCCTTCAACATCTAGAGCTGCAACTGTCTCCGTTGGCACTGCTGGTCCAATTAGCAAGCCTAAAGAGGAAGATGAGGAGGAAGAGGAAGAAAACATGGATGTGCAGTTAGGAAGGTTCTCAACAAGTAGTGATCCTGACAAAATGGTGAAGATGCAGTACGTTTTTCAATTTATGTTTTCAAATTTCTTTACTCTTGTTTTCTTTGCGGATTTTATTCGTGGAGAATTGTCAAGATTCTTTGGTATTATCCTGTTCTGTGATAGCTTCTGTGGCCGGTTGGACCTGCCTAGTAATCACTTCCAAGAAACCTTTTGTTACTTATGAATAGTCCCCTCGCTTCAAACTAGTAGTACGATAACTCTCTTCAGTATATTGCAAACTTGCATACCCTCAGGATATATGCTCTATGAAAATTCAAAAACTATCTGGAACCAGAAGGCTGTTGCTTCTATTGCGATCAGTGAACAGATGTGATGCATCTTGCTTCTATCTTGTGATCAGTGAATAGATGTGATGCATCTTGCAAGGACTCTAGGAAAAACCAATGGTGGTTTTATTTTGATGAAGAGTAAAACCAATGTGTAGACTTCAATTGGGCTGCTTCTCCTGTCATGCTATAAAAGATAGTTTTGGCTTGGAGCTAGATCTAATTAGCAACTCTCTGCACAGATTACACTACAGCTACCTCAGTCCAATTATTGTTTTGCTGAGTAAATCCATTACATTTTGGTAGACCAAATAACCATTAGGTTCAATTTGTTATCTTTTGTCTCTCAGGTCCATATTATCCCAATTTACGGAGGAGCAAATGAGTCGATATGAATCTTTCCGGAGATCTGGATTTCAGAAAGCCAACATGAAGCGGGTACGTTTTCCCATTATCCCCCTTTTACCATATTTTATTTTCCCCTTTTTCATGTTATGAATATGATCTGTACTATTATCTACAAAGTTCGGTAGATGACGTCTTGGGGATGGTTCTCTCCTTTTCCTTAGCTTGTTTGTGGCCTTATTCATGTGTGTGATGCCTTTTGTTTTCTTGAGTTGCGGAATGGAGTTAGACAAAAAGGAATTTACTGAGTAAATAGGCAGAACTTTATTCTATTAACTGATCTTCTGATGTGACTTTCTAATCAGTGTGGCCCAGCCCTTTCCGGCTCGAACCCATGCATAGGGAGAGTATAGTGAACCAGTTTTTCCTTTTTTGAAATGGATATAGAGAACAGACTAGTATTTCAGGTAGAACCTCATAAGTAAACCACATGCACTTTCTTTTTATTCATCTCTGATACTAGAAAAGTTCCTAATATAGTAATTTTCTCCCAAATCTCCTACTTTCCTCTATGAGAAGACTTATTTGGAAATTGTCTCACATGCAGTCTTTGGTTTGATTTGTTTGAATTCAGAGGGGCTTTATCTGATAACTTTCTATCCCTAACAGTTACCCCATTTAAGCAATTACGGTTGTCTTTCAAGAAGAACATATTGTCAGAACAAGAACATGATAGCAAATTGTTGAAAATATACGTTAGAGGGATAACAAGTGGCCCCTTCAGAACTTTTCTTGTCCTATCTTACACTTTTCCTTGCATGACCTGATATGTTTTGTGTGATTGGAGATGGCTTTGTTACCTGATATTCGTCCAACTTTGACATTTAGCCCAACAAAGCAAACTTCTGTCTTTCTGCACACTCATGTAATGTCCGAATCATGAGAATGAAACCAAATCTTTGTGAATATATTTGGGAAACATGAGGACCTTGTGCAAGCTTCTAGGCCATTGAGATGTTTGCTTTTCTAGTCTAATAATTCTTGTGCATAATTTAATTTCTGTCATGACTCTTCTCTGTTGCCGATGCAGTTACTGACCAGCTTAACAGGAAGTGCAAAGATATCTATTCCTATGACAATTGTGGTGTCTGGGATAGCCAAAATGTTTGTTGGTGAGCTTGTTGAAACAGGTCCATAGACATCTCAAACTTTTTTATTTTTATTATTGTTGTTATTATACTATTATTTATCAATTTTTTGATAAGGTTATTGTCCAATTACGATAATTGATGAAGCAAGCGAGGAGGATTATTTTTTGGAATGAATTTATTTAATCTCTCTTCTTTGAGCCTAGTAGACAGCTTCAAAATATTTGGTCAAACTCTGCCATCATTTTCTGATCAATTTGCAACATTTAGGAATTAAAAGCCTAAGAGCCCTTATTCTGTCCATCACTAAGCATGTTGGTTGGTTTAAATTTCTTTGGAACACTTTACCACTTTAAGTACTACAGAGTGACTAAAATGTCTTCTGTGTGAGCTCATAATCACACGATAATGGAAGAGTTCTATGCTAATTAAGCACCTGCAACGTGCCTGAAATAGCATTTGATGTGTCTGACTGGTTTAGGAAGCTTGGCAATATAACTAGGTAAACCGAGAAAGAAATTAAAGCAAGATAAAAAAAGTGACTCTCCTTCATTTCTGTTTAACCCAAGCATTGTACCCCTTTGTTGCTAGAGTTCTCTGCTACACTACCTGTAAAAGCTCATTTTCACACTCTTTCCCTGCTTCTCCTCTCTACTTGTTCAAAAGATTGATAGACTGAATTTGTTTTTCGTAAACCTTGGTGAACCATGATTAACTTATTTCCAGTCTATTATGCAGTCAAGAGTTGTTAATGCCTGAATAATGCTTTTAATATGTGAGAGTTCCCAGTTAATAGAAAGAGATGATGGTGCCAATCTTTAGTGTTTCAAGGTCGAAATGTCCTTGGTTATGAAAGTTGATGGTTTTTACAGCTGTACTGTATTAATTTTTCCCAACTGATCTATGTGGTGCTCAGTCATTTTACAATTCATTTGCAGCTAGAATGGTGATGGCTGAGAGAAAAGATACAGGGCCAATCAGGCCATGTCACATAAGAGAAGCATATAGAAGGTTAAAAATTGAAGGAAAGATCCCCAAAAAATCAGTGCCAAGGCTATTTCGCTAGCGGACATAGAAGCAATCTGTAGTTTATTTCAGGTTTGCTATCTTCCTTTTGCTTACACCAGTTGAGTCCTTTAATATGACTTTGTTAGATTGTCATAAAACTTAAATTTCTTTGCATTAACATTGCTAGTCACAAGGTTGTGGCAGTTCTGCTGACGCTTATTGCATTTCCCTTGTTAAATGTGGGGTTCGCCTGGTTGGTTACTTAATCAAAGGGAAAAAGTTTTAACATTTATAAAAATTGACTAGATTGTTTTCAAACTGTATTCTTACTGTCCCAAACCTGGAACTGAAAATGTGGGAAAAAAGAATAAAAAGATCTCAATGTCTTGGCTAATCACAGCATCATCGTATTTGTAGACAAAGCTAGATGAGTGTGTGCATGTAAGAGATGTTTGGATGTCTGGAAGAATTGCGTGTCTATCTAGTTATTATCTTGTTAAATTAGTTAACTACTAATATGCTGTATGTCCGAGGCTTTTGGATACAGTCAGACGAAAGATAAAATATGGAGTTAACAGACAAACGATGGTACTTCTTCATCCACCATGATGTTTGAAGGAGGCAAAATGGAACCAAACTTTGTTGAGTAGAAAAAGAATCCAAAAGTTTATCATTGTTTTTCAAGTTTTCTCAAAAAAAGAATCTAAAAGACAATGCAGAGCAGTTTGTTTGTTCTCCTCTTTGATTCTTACTGCAGGTGTTGGCTTTTATACTCAAATTTATTTATCCACATTTTATATTTTATAATAGTTCTCATCCTGCGATTCCCCTCTTATCTCAGATTTGTAGCGGCGGCCATTTTCCTTGCAGAAAGGCGTTGGATGCCCTTGTAATTCTTGGTCGAACAGCATGGATGGCTGACTATTTAGATTTTCTGGAGCTCAAGTTGCCCCCAATCCACCGTAGTGCATTGGGTTTCAGCTGTTCATATCCTTTCTCTCTTTTCAGCAAGACATAGTTAGCACTTAGCAGTTGGCATACATGAAATTATGAAAAATAGTAGAAACTGCTAGAATCTCAAGAAATATATGGTTCTGTAATCAAACTGCCAACTTCCATCACCACCACCATCTCCTGATCAAAGAAACCATGATGATTCTTGTTTTGTTTTGTTGTGTTGTGTTGTGTAAATGCAGAATGTTAAAAGAGTGTCAAGTCTTGGTGGGATCTGTACATATAGCATCTCAACTGTGGAGTTATTTGATTTTCTACTTGTGTCGGCAATATTTCTATTTTTATCTATACTGTTTCTACTTTTATCTAGTTTTCTATGGTTTATACATTATTTTTGCACAATATCTGCACTAATTATGTACTGTACGTACATATATCATGTCTTTGACAGGTTTGTATTGCTGGAAGAGAAGATATTTCTCCAGAGTACCATAAACCAATGACAACTGCGGTTTAGGTTGAAGGTGGTGGTGGTTATTATTATTAGTTTTTTTCCTGGTGTTATCAATCCAGCATAAATAGTATTTCATCCGCTCAGATTTATGTGATATAGTTTGACTCGACATGATGTTTGAGAAAAATATAAATAAGCTGTTTTTTTTTTTTTGCCCCTTATGGAGACGAATTGATGAGGGTAGATCAAGTGGTATGCGGCATTCATGCTTCTATGCACGGGCTTATAAAGGAGGGTGGCAGTGCATATGACACCTTAGGAGAATTCATTAGCAGAATGGGAGAGCCAAATGAAAGGATTTAAGGCATAGCACAACTTCACATTGTATGTGCACTTTTGGGGCTCATGTGATGTAGTCCAAGAGACTACTCCTTATGGGTCTAGGCTCAAAGTGGGGAAACATGTCATGGGCTTGGGTTGTGACAAATATGGGGAAATTTTGATCACTAGCTATTTTTGGACGCGTTTATTGGGGATTATCCACCGTTTCAAAATTCATTGAAGAATAGTCAAAAATTTTCGCGCACACTTAAGTTCCATTTGCGTTGGAAAAACACCCCAGACTAGTCCCATAACAAAATATTTTAGGGTTTAGGGTTTAGGGTTTAGGGCCCAAGTATTTTGTTATGAGACTGGGACTGAAGCTTTATACAAAGTCCCATAATAAAATAATGAGATTTATCCCATAACAAAGGTTCCATCAAAGGGATAAATTCAATTATTTTGTTATGAGACTTTATATATAAAGCTTCAGTCCCATAACAAAATGCTGTGGCCTTGAACAAAACTTGTTCAAAGCCCCAGTATTTTATACTGGGGTTAGTTCACTGAAGCTTCCCAGTATAAATATGTTCAAAGCCCCAGTATTTATACTGGGATTTGTCCAGAAATGACTATTTCTCAGTGAGTTTGTTTTTAACGGCTACAAAATAATTAGCGCACGGCAAACAGGCCATACACGAAATTTTTACACAAATATGGTATCAAAGCCACGATTTTTCTATACGACGGTGCGATGAATCTCTCGTGACGGAGGGCAGGTTGATGAGGGCGAGTGAATGTTGCGATTAACTCGGTTGATGAAAGTTTTCCTAAATCATTTGATATCCAAAATTCATATATTCGACTAATTCAGAAATTAATTGCATAAATCCAACTAAGGAGCTAGTGTTTCTATTTATTAAATGGAATAAAAGACATAATATTAAAGTAAGATCAAAAGAATTACTTATTTAAACATTAAATTACTGTATCAAATAAAAGGTAGAAACAAAATTATGTGTCGATGACAACGGTTACTTAAATATTCTCATCATATATCTAAAATTTTTGAAGAACGGTACTGGACAGATCACTGCTTGAACATGACTTAACATTCCTGGCATGGCACATATCAATATTACTTGACTCAATTTTCTTCAACGCCAAAAGGTATGAGGCGCGGATGGACAAACTTTCCAAAAGATAGTGCTTGCCAGGTGCTCTTACGCGGTGTGAATTCGGATTATTCGACCCACTAAATTTAGATTTAGACCACAGATGGTTAGACAACAAGAAGAAAAGAAAAAGAATGAGGCGTGAAGTTCTGAAAAAAAAACATACTTTATTTAAGACTCCAGAGTAGTGATTCTTAAATAAGACAACCAGAAACTCTTGTCAATCCAAGTTTAAGTTGAACAAGTTATAGAGTTTATTAGCAAAGACAAAGACATGTAATAACGAAGAGTACTACAAGATTTTTGAGACATACATAAGCAAGAAAGTAAAAATTGATAGGTGACTTGCAAGAACCAAAAGATCAACTGCTACTTTCCAAGGGAGGACAACATGTCAAAATGTCCAAGTCTCTTGCGAATTCAGTCATGTCATTCTCCTTCAAAGATACCCATGCTTCAATTCCATCACCATCTTTCGTGTCAATCAGATTAACTATTTCAAAAGGTTTGCCAAGACTGCTCACCCAAAATGGTTTTCCCCAACCAAAGTCAGCTTCATACCATGGGAATCTGCAGAAACTAGAGATAATATAAAGGTCCATTTTGTTTTGCTGACCAAGCTTGTTAACAAGACCTGTGTGACTTTTAATAAACATAGACGCAATCTCATCGATGCTTGCCTTACCAATGCCTACAGATGTGTCCCTTGATGCACTTGTTACCAAGTTAACTAAATCATTCAACTCCTGGCTTGATTGGTTTGCTTCAAGAGTAGCAATTGTGGTCGTACAGAAGTTCCCAAGAGCATGTTCTAAAGATGGTAGATTTGATTTCCCCCTCAAATTTACTGCAAATACTAAACCAGAGTCCTTTGGACGTTCATGTTTGGCTGAGGATATTCCGACAAGAACCTTCCATATTAACGACATAACGACCTCAACTCGAGAATATTTCACAATGGTGTCACCTGAGTCGATTCTGTTTTTGAGCTTAGCTATTGACAGTGCATCAAACACAAACCTCCTCGTAACAATCTTAGGTGGTACTATGTTGGAAGGTGCTGAAAACTGATGAGATTCTGATAGAACTTTTGTGGGGAAGAGGGATGGCAAGTGATCGAAACTTGGGAAACAACGTTTTGTTGTCCCAGATCGGCTAATGTGTGCCCATTCATCGACAAACGCTGATAAAGTGAAAGCATCGGCTAGGATGTGCGAGATTTGCAGCCCAATGACTAGGCCTCCACAGTTGAATATGTTCACTTGGATTCCAAGTAATGGACTTGACGGCAAATTTACGTCTGGAGGTATACAGCACCATGGAAGAAGATCATCCAAAAGCTCAATCTTGGGTCCTTCATGGAGAAATTGAGCAAGATCCGCGTCGACTTTGGTTTCAACATACTCAACTCCTTCATCATTGCAGTGAATTGACATGTCATCTTTATTGCATCTCCCTGCCAGAGGGTAAAACTTGGCTAAGGCCTCAGCCAAAGATTTTTGCAGCTTATCACATCTTTCAGTGTTTTCTGTGCTGTTCCATTCACTGCTCGGCAAGAAGTGGAACAATAGAGATACATATGTAGGAGGAGTTAGCTGATCAAACAAAGAAAGCTTGAGGTTCTGAAGATGATTCGGGGTAGGAGTTGAGGGCTTTAATGGTTTTCTTATTTGAGTTTTAACATCCAGATTGGCCATTATTCACAACCAAAAAAAGAAAAAAAAAAAAAAAAAAAAAGCTTTGAATTTGTTTTAAGAGAAGATCTGCAAAAGAAAAGGAGCAAGCCTTTTGAACTAGAGTTCTTATTTGTTGATTTTTAAAGCCAACACTTCCTACTATTTATATTTGGAATATCGTTTACCTAGTACTCTAATTGTTCTTAGGTATTCCTTAGTCAATAAAGGTGTTCTCACATTCCCGATAAGCCAAACTTTTAAGTTGTAATTTGTAAACACGTTTTGGCGGGCATTGTAAGTTTTCACTCACGTGGTATACATATACTCCATCCGTTCCAAGTTAGTTGACGCTTTAGAATTTCAAGACATTTTTTGCTCATTATTTTCAAGTATATTAAATCGGGGTAACATAGCAAAATGTATACTCTATTTATTGATTTTTTTAATGGGCGTGCAAAAACTGAAAGTAACAACTAAAATGAGACGGAGGGAGTATTTGGTTTAATAAATAATGTGTTAATTAAAATTTATAGGGAAATTATGTTAAAGGTAGTTAAGTAACCTCCCACTTTGATGGGAAGTGAGAAATTAAGTGGCCTTTAAAATAACTGGTCCTCTATCAACTGGCTATTCACGCTTATTCCATTAGTAGCGTGAGAAAAAAGAACAGTGCAAGAGAGAGAAGTCAGTTATTTACAGAGAAAGCCAAATCGAGCAATTCCACATAATATTATTCAAGAAAACACTATGGATTCATGTTGGTTTTCTTGATTAAGTATTTATGTATATTTATTTTATGAAAATCATTGTGTTTTACGATCCTGAATTATTGTAGGGTTTTACTTTAGATTTTTTTTTTTTCGTTTTACAGTCTAGAATTGAAAACTCTAACATGTGGTATCCGAGCCAGGTTTAGGAACTATTGATTTTCCATTAATGCTAATATTATGTGAACTCTAATTGAGTAATTCAGGAGATATTTCGTTCGCTTAGTATTGCAAAGGCATAAACTGAATCTGTTGTTCACGATTTATCATATATTTTCGGTGCTTTGTGAAGTTGAAAGTATACCTGTCAATTGGGCCAGGACCGGCTCGGACCGGCCCGTTAAGAGTCGGCTCACCGGTCCCGGTACCGGTCCGGTCCGGTCCTGTCCGAACCGGTCTTTTTTTCAAAAAATTGAAGCCCGGCTCGGCCCTTAGCCCATTAAGGACCGGACCGGTCCGGTCCGGTTTTTTTCTTTTTTTTTTCTTTTTCATATTTTAGCTAAGCCTATCACTTTGTACTTGCAATTGGAAGGACATATAATCCTATATAAAAAAGAAGGAAGGTGAAAGCAGGAAAGAAAAGGATCAGACATTTTGAGAATCATATACTTTGGTTCATTGATGGAAACCAAGTTTAATTACTATATAAATTTGATGCACTACTCATGAAGTAAAAGATCACTGTTATTATTTTAAGTAAGTATTATCTCATCATTACTATAGTACGCTTAGTCAAATAGATACAACTTTAATACTACAACTCAAGGGTGAGAAACTGAGACTATCAAATTCTCTTACAACCAAGAAGATAAGTTGTATAAAATACTTAATTAATATATATTCTTGATTAGCAATGAAAAAATAGTAAATGAATATGTTCATTCGTTGTACTTAATGAAGCTAAAAATATCTTTGTACTATTGCATATTGAGGGATTCTAAAAGGGAATAAATGCTACATTATATTTTGTATGTTCTTGGCAAAAGTATGTCTCGATTTCCCTCGATGTATAGTATAATTTTTCTATGAAAAAACCGGTCCGGTCCGGTCCACCATGGGCCAAAGACCGGTCTTTTACCGGTCCGGGCTAACCCGTCTTTTTTTTTTTAAGCCCGGCTCGGCCCGCAACCCGCTTCCCCTTTGACCCGGACCGCTTATAATGAACCGGTCCGGTCCGGTCCGGTCTTTTACCGGTCCGGTCCGGTCCGATACCGAGCTAGCCCGGCCCGATTGACAGGTATAGTTGAAAGTCGCCGTCAATTTATTAAAGGTTATGTGTAGTTCTTTCCCTTTATAATGGCTAAATTGATACTTAAGTAATTAAATTTCAGAATGATTTTGTAAAAAGTTCGGACTTAAACTATGAAGCATTTGTCATATTTTGGTGATGAAAGGCACTGGAGAAGTAAAACCATTGACTTAATACTGCTTCACGTGGGTTTGGAAAAGCAACTAATTGATTTTCCATAACATTGTTATATTGACTCATAGTAGTTATTTTAAGAATCTATTTATCAGTTTTATTAAAAAAAAATTGAGATAAAACTTAATGTTAAACTTATTATATTGGGTATAAAGGAAGCTAATATAACTTATATGTACATACATGCGGATGGTTTTGGTTGATCAATCTTTTTAAATGATTAATGTGATTTTTAGACATTTTATCTCTATCTTTTCACATAGCCAATTTGAAGTCGATAATTTTAATAGCAATCAAGCATTAAATAGATAAGTTTGAATAGTGTTCTATACAATCAATACTGCACTATGGGGTCGTTTGGTTTGCAAAAGCATTAGGTTTATACCTTCACTAAAACCCACATAGCATTATATTGATTAATGCAATATTTGGTTGTATTTTTCTTACCAGCATAAAACTTAGCATTATTTTATGCAATATTTGGTTGCAAATTTCTTCCAACATAAAACTTAACACTATTTTGTGCAATGTTTGGTTTCATTTTTTAATTTCAGCATAACTAATACCTGCATTAGTTATGCGGGAATCTAAATATCATTTTTATGCGGGATAAGGTGTGGAATAAGAATATGGGTATTAGCAATACATGTATTAAAATTTTAAAATGACAAAACTAACCTTCATAATAGTAAAATTTGTGCCTTTTTATTTTTTGAAGAATAAATAAATATGTTAAATTATACATTGTATATTAATTTGTAGTATGTCAATACTTTAACAAAAAGATAATATTTGCATTACAATCTCTATATTATTAAATTACCATATAACTAATATCCGCATAACTAATACCTTTGTTACTAATACGTACATAACTAATACCCTCATCACTAATACGTACATAACTAATACCCTTGTTATTAATACCTGCATAACTAATACCCACATAACTAATCTCTATATTACTAAATTACCATATAACTAATATCCACATAACTAATACCTTTGTTACTAATACCTGCATAACTAATACCCTCATCACTAATACATACATAACTAATATCCTCATTACTAATACTTATATAACTAATACCCTTGTTATTAATACATGCATAACTAATACCTAGGGGTGTACATGAGTCAGTTTGGATCGGTTTTTTCATTAAAAAAAACAAACCAACTATATCGGTTTGTTAAATCCAAAAATCAAACCAAACCAACATAAACTTGTTTTTGCAGTTTCGGTTGTATTCGGTTTTTTCGGGTTTCTCGATTTGTTCCGGTTTATAAAAGAATGCAAGAAACAAGTAAACTTATACCAAGACAATTGCATTATACAAGAATAAAGGCTCGCTCAAAATATTTGCAACACCCTATTATACTAAAAGACGTACTACTTAATTGCATAACTAAGGTGAACGGATACTCCATAAGCCTAAAACTCCAAAAACAAGTCTTTGGAGTAGATTGTACACAAATGAACAGAGAAACTGAAATGCATTTGTATGGGACAAGCAAAGTCCAACTCAAGGAAAATGCATTAGTGACAACACATGATGAGTTAAAGGAAAAAATTTCTTGATACAACTCAACGTACTAAAAGATAACTTAACATGTTATAAGATCAACATTGATAAATGTAAAGAAAATGCTAATTGCTTTTGTCAATTGGGTCCTCAGCTCCTCACATTCAATAACTATGAATTCACTCCAGAATTGAAGTATAAATTTTGCAAACTAGAAAATAATTTATAAAATATTTATAATTAGATTATACTTAATGGATACTTGTTATGTATAATTTATATAATGTCGGTTTGGTTCGATTTGATTTGACTTTATTTTTGTTAATACCAAACCAAACCAAGAATAGTCGGGTTTCTTTTTAATCACCAAACCGACCAAACCAACCCACAAGTTGGGTTTTTTTTTTTTTTTGGTTTGGTTTGGTTCGTCGGTTCGGTTTGATTTGACAGTTCGACTTGTACCCCCTACTAATACCCATATTATATTGCTAATACCCGCATAACTTCTCTTCAAAGCAAACGACCCCTATGTGTTTTGTCTTTGTGTGTTCTGTCCTTTCTATTAACAAGCTAGATCCTAATGTAGAAAAAATTCAAAAGCAGAGATGAAACACTAGGAATGGCAAAAGATGACAATTTTGGAGTAGTTCAAGCGTACATGTCAAAGTTAGCCAATAACATGAAGTTCATCACTTTCAAGGAAAGGAGCAATAAAAATGCACGACTTCATTGTGCGCAATGTCAAGGAATCTTTTTGTAAAGTTTAAATTTACATGCAGGCCGTATCCACTTATTTATCATGTACGTAAATTATTTCCTTGGATTAAGAGTAGTAGGTATAATTTATCACATTGCTCTCTTTTACGGATTTTTTTTTTCTTTTTTTGGGGTCAATCATGAGTGAATTTTCAAATTTATCATTCTAGCATACATTTCTACATTCACACTGACCAGACTTTTGTCCATTATATGTTAAATTATTTGATTAGGGTTCAAAATTATTTGTATACATTCAGTAGATTTTTTGACATATTATGCATGTCTATGTCAAAGTATACGGGGATTATGAACTTTTCAACTTTTGTAACTCTTATTTGAACCTCATGTCCTATCTAACAATATACATTCGCCTTTGGTATTAGTTATTTGCCAACACTCATGCGATAATCACTACTAAAAATCAGGGGTTTTTCGACCGCCTATATGGTCGGATATCGGTCGGCTAGTCGGCCGATGTTCGACCAAATAACGACCGAAGATTTACTGGTCGCAGGAGGGCGTTCGACCAAAATCGGTGGGAAAGCGGTCGAGCACACAAATTTCTGGAAAATAAAATATTAAACTGTTCCACCGATTCGGTCGGACGGTCCGACAGAATCGGTGGGACAGTTGAATTTCTGAAATTTTTTTGGGTGATGTGGCCGACCGATTCGGTCGGACAGATGAATTTCTGAAAAAAGAAAACCCATTTTTTGGACCAATTCAGTCGGAAATCTGGGTAAAAACCTGCAATATAAAAAGCTGTAAGTAGAGCTCCACCATCTGTAAACACAGTAAAATCCAGCAGCATATACACTATAGGCTTCTACAAACCTTAATATATTTCTAAACAAGGCTTAGTGCCTTTAAATTAAAAGTCTAACAATTTACATAATATCAAGACTTCATAACGATAAAAGAAGTCAAACAAAATCAACTACAAGTCTTACAATCAAAGAAGGTTAATAAAAACTATCCACAAGTCTAACACATGTATAAAATCATCAACAATCCATTATTACTAGTATTAGTAATATTATATCTAGGTCAATTACTTTTATATTACTAACTATTTTGTTCACTAAGATTATCATTTAGTAATTAATGATACTTCTCAAGAATCAAATGAAGTAGAATCAAAGATTACTAAATGGAGATTTAGAAATAATTTAATTTATTCAAATCAATTTATGAAAATAGTTAAGATATTTTAAGTTGTGTAACTACTATATTACTTATAGCTAATGTCTCTTAAATTATTGTTAAGTGTGATACTAGTTCATTAACACACTTTAAGCTTGAAAGTTACATATTTTCTCCCTAATTTGTAAAACAAGTATCTCATTCTAAACAAATGGTTAGGAAGATTCAAACTTAAGCAATTTAGGAGATTACAAGAACCTAACGTTCTCCCTATGTTCCTAACTCTCTAACAATTAGCTAGTTCAATAAAGCACATCATAATGACTATTTATCATATTTTAATATCTACATTATACTCTTCTTTGATACAACAAAGTTCATTACCACTACTACCAAAATAGGATCCACAAAATGTTCATTTCCAACTTACAATCATTCAACAACAACAACAATATTCAACAACCACAAAAAAATTTATTAACTCCATTGTCAACTTTCAAATTTTCCAACCACAACACCAATTCATTTTCAATACATCAATCTCTACTAATCCAATTCATTTTCAATTTAACATCCATTTCACATTCAACAACAACATGAACAACCACAAAAGTATTACAACAATATCAACTCCAACACCAAGATTACACCCTATACTTTTCAACCCATTTCCTAAAACCCACTAAATTCAAAGAATCTAACCTATAATTTTTAGGGACTTTAACACTTGAAAATATAAAAAAATATAATTTAAAAAAATAATTACCCGTGTGGACTGCTCGTCAGAGTGGACTCGCCGGAGTTGCAGATCTGAAAAAAAGAAGAAGGGGAGTTAGGGTTTCTTTTGTGGGATGTAAAAATTGAGAAATATGTTAGATTTAAGATAAATATACATTTAAAGTGAAAAAAACTCACCTGAAACACTGGTCAGCAGAGTGGACTGCTCCGCAGCGGCAAAGGGGTGGTCTGCTCCGCAGATCTGCAAAAAAAAAATTAGAGTTAGGGTTTCTAGATTTGAGATGAAAAAAATGAGAAATATGCTAATTTTTAGAAGGATTTACATGTAATGGAATATGAGGTGAAGATTTAGTGGATGATTTGAGAGATTTGAGTGTTTTGGGGTGTTTTTGAGTGTTTGGGTCGGGTAATGGAGGAGAGAAAATGGGTTAAGGAAAAGAAAGAGGAAGAAAGAGAATGGGGAAAAAGGGGTCTGTGCGTATCTGTATTTTACGGCTTCCGATCGCGTCGGTCGAACGGCGGTCGGACAATATTAAAAAAAAATTATTTTATTTTTGTTCGACCGCGGCGGTCGGATAATATAAAAAAATATTTTTTTAATAAACATTAACGGGATTGTTCGGCCCCTTCAGTCGGACAGAGGGTTCCACCGAATTTTGGTGGGAAATCTTCGGTGGAAAATCCCCTGATTTTTAGTAGTGAATATAACTGGGTAATACATTATCAAATATAAATGAACAAAAATGTGTCAAGCAACTTTTGTTATTTCAAGTAATTGCCTTTTACTTTTTTCTTATAATTGGTTAAACATTTTCATACTAAAGTAGACAAGATATAGTTATGATTGATATACAAAAATATGTATACATCATGAATAAAAGAGTTTAGGTTGCTAATAAATGCATTATTTTGTTATATTAAGGTCGTTGATCATTAAAAAGATCTCTTTAATTAGATATAAAAAAGATTAATTTTCTATCACTTTTGAATGCCTATATTATCTCCTTTCTTAAAGTTATATTCACTGTTTTTGGTATATGATATTTTACTTTATTTAAGCGATGCACGTATGCTATAACTAGTCATAACAAAAGTAATCGTGAACATGATTTAGTTAGAGACAACCATATACCATCTAAATGTATCCTATAAAGTATTTGTTTGAATATAGAACAGCATAAAAATAAGAAGTCATAAGTATAAAGAAATGGTGATCACGTTAACCAACCTCGTATATTAAAGAAATAATGATCACGTTAACCAACCTCGTATATTAAAGAAATGTAAACTGTTATCAACCAAATGTAGCTCAAACGTATATCCCACTCGTGGGATCTCCCAACATGGACTTTATTAAATATTTATTTTAATATAAGGTGCTAAAACTATTCCTTTCCAAATACAACTAGTATACAATTAGTACAACTAGTTCCCCGTGTGAGATGTTCCAATAATGAAATTGTCTATAGAATATAAGTTCGTCTCCGAAAACATATAAACCGGTCAACATTTCGCTTGTAAATAATTGTATCTTTCGGATTATTTTCGTTACTCAATACATTTATAGGGTTGGGCAAAGGGTGGAGTAACTAAGTGATTGCTCTATGCCTCACTCTTTTGGGAACCTCAAATTTACCCGTATCAGACTTAACTTTTTTTTTTCTTGGGTGAAATAAATTGAGTATTTTAAGTAGAAAACTGGTGTATAATTATTTACTAATATTATAGGAAAAGACTAACATTTAGATATGTGGTTGATTTTACTGTTTCAGTAATGGGGATGTGAATCTTCGGAAAATTTTGATCAATAGCCATTTTTGGACGCGGGGACTATCCAGCGTTTCAAAATTCATTGAAGAATAGCCAAAAATTCGCGCGCACACTTAAGCTCCATTAGCGTTGGAAAAACACTCCAGACTAGTTCCATAACAAAATGCTGGAGCTTTGAACAAAACTTGTTCAAAGCCCAAGTATTTTTTTATGGGACCTTATATATAAAGCTTCAGTCCCATAACAAAATGTTGGGGCTTTGAACAAGTTTTGTTGTTCAAAGCCCCAGCATTTTGTCATGGGTTATGAGACTTTATATATAAAGCTTCATTCCCATAACAAAATGCTGTTGTTCACTGCCCCAGCATTTTGTTATGGGACTGAAGCTTTATACAAAGTCCCATAACAAAATGCTGGGGCCTTGAACAAAACTTGTTCAAAGCCCCAGTATTTTATACTCGGGTTAGTTTACTGAAGCTTCCCAGTATAAATATTGGGGGCCTTGAACTGAACAAGACCTCAATTTATTCACGGACTAAGTAGTTTACTGAAACTTGTTCAAGGCCCCAGTATTTATAATGGGATTTGTCCGGAGTTGGCTATTTCTCAGCGAATTTGTGTTTGACTGCTACAAATCAATTAACGCGCGCCAAACAGGCCCTGAACGAAATTTTTACTGAATCTTCCCCCTAAATACTTAGTCCGTGAATAAATTGGGCCCTCGGTAAGTTGTTCATTGTTTTTTTTTTCTTAATAGAAGTTATGTGTAAATGTTATAATCTCTTTCTTGATTTCTCTAAGAGCCGATCTCCTTTTACAATTAAAATGAACAAAATTTTATGTAAGATCAACAATTTCTTTTGCAGGAGCTGATGATCACTATGATTTATGGGTCTTGTTCAATTTCACTCTGGATCTTCTTTTTTCATTCCATACATAATAACGAGTCTTAGATTCCAGTTTCTTAGACCGGCAACTCGAATAAGCAGCTTGAAAAAGAGCTTTTTGATCTTTGCTATGCGGGTGAATCCGATTTCCCGTCTTAAAGAAAATCTCACCCAAGGTAAAGCAGGATCAGCGGCGGGCTTACTTAAACCGATTAGCTACATTGTCAATTTTAAAGGAATTAGCAAAATCTATTGTGAAATGTCAGTAGACTTTAATTTAAATAAGAAAATATATGATGATTTTTTTCTAAAAAAAGTTAGGGATTTTTACACTCTATACCCATAAAATTTAAAGTATTTACAAGCCATACCCATTACAAATTATACTACCCATAAAACTAAAAGTATTTACCCAACCTACCCATTTATTATTGTATACCTTTGTTATGCCTTATAGGTGTATACCTTTAAAGTATACTGCACAAATTATAGTATACAAGTCTGGAGGAATATTTATTACTGTATACCTTTGTTATGCCTTATAGGTATATACCTTTATGGTATACTGCATAAACTATGGTATACAAGTCTGGGTGGGTAGAGTGGGTAAATAATTTAGTGGGTAGGTCGGGTAATATTTGAAAGTAGTGGGTAGTAGCTGTAATTATTTTAGGTTTTGTGGGTATTTTTGTAAATGTCCCAAAAAGTTAAGGCCTTTCACTGAAATCTTGCTTTAGGCTCTCAATTTTATAGAGCCAGCATCGCCTAATTTTTAGAAGTTGAGCCAACATGGCCTAATTAACAATTTCAGAAGTTGAAGGGAGTATTATTTCTCAAAACTAAAGTTAAGGGGTTTAGTGAATTTTACATTATTAGTATAAATTACTTTTGGATTATAAAGATATTGATAGATAACTTTTGAGTAATAAAATAAAGATAAGTGACTTTAAGGTAATGAAGATATTGTTAGATGATTTTTGGGTAACAAAATAAAAATAAATGATCTTTGGAAAATAAAGATAGAAGTTAGATGGCCATAGATAAAATTTACTCTAAAATTAAATGGCCGTAGTCTCAAATTCATATTTATTTTAATGTTAGTTTTTGATAATTCGATATTAGGGCAATATTCTTGTGCTTTCAAAATAGAGCTCACAAAACGAATAGTGTTGTAAAATAAAGTAAATACTACAAGGTATAAACAAGAAATGTAGAGAGATTGCAAGAATATTAAAGAGGTGAGGAAGAGTTTCTCTTATTATCTTCCAAGTATTCAAGTGTTTCAAGTGCATATTACAAAGGAGGAGAATTACCTTCTTATATAGGATGTAAAAGTCATCTAAAGGTTACAAATACTAAGTGACCTAATTAATAGGTACTTGTAACATACAAATGGTTCATGAACACTTAGTAATGGAGAAGTGAATGGACATCCACAATAAAGTGGATTTATAACACTCCCCCTTGGATGTCCATTGAAGATAATGTGCCTCGTTAAATCTTACTAGGAAAAACTCAGTGGGAAAAAGCCCAGTGAAGGAAAAAGAGTACACACATCATGTAATGCGCATTGAGAGCTGCCTCATTAAAACCTTCCAAGTAAAACCCAAGTGGGATAAAACCTTGTTAAGGGAAAAAGAGTGTAGCGCGTATTTTACTCCCCATGATGAAAACATCATTTAACATCTTGAAGACGACATATTGCAATCTTATATATCAGCTTCTCAAAGTTGAGGTTGACATTGACTTAGTGAAGAGCTCCATCAAACTATCACTGGAATGAATTAATTTCATAATTCTCTTGAAGATCACCATTGGAAAGTAATTTTGCTAAATAACCATCTCCTTTGGTTGTATCTCCATTTTAGCTAAATTATCCATGCAATATTTCATATAATATTGTTGCATCTTCGTCTTCAAAGGAAATACCACACTGTTGTTGAATATTTTGAGTCCTTGATCTCATCACCAATATTGTCGCATATCTTCAAGCATGGCTATAATATATCTCTTCATAAATTGAAGATGTAGCAGCAACAATTGATTTTATAAAATGCCATAAAATAGGTATTCTACCACGACAAATAAATACCAAGTTGATATCGGGCTTTGTGGATCAAGTAGATATCATATATTTATCTAATGCCTTTGCATTAAGGAAGCACTAAATCTTATCAATAAGCTTATAACAAAAGCTATAACCAGTAGAGTATATTTGGTAAGATACTTCAATGCACCAATTGTATTAAAATATGATATTTCAATATAAAGAAGCTCGCTAATGCGATTTCAACACATGTGGCCGGATTGTTTCAATCCGTATAAATATTTATGAAGCTTCATTGAATAGGTTTCCCGAGAACCTTTATATGCTTCAAACATTTTGAATCCTTCAAGGATTTTAATAAATATATTGTTGTTCAATGAGCCATACCAAAGGCTGTTGCAACATTCATATGCATTCAAGTCTTTCATGCACTGCCAGACATATAATATACCTGAAGGTGATGCATCCACCAAAGAGAATATATCTCCATATTATCAATGTCAGATCATTGTGCCTCAAGTCGTACTTTATATCTAACGACTTATTTTTATCAATATTTTTGCACAAAAATATCTTTATACACCACTGGCTTTGCACCTTCAGGTGTTCGGACTATCTAAAAACTTCACGTCACTCGAGTGAATCCAATTTTTGCTTGAATGCATTTTTCTATTTTGGCCAATAATTTCATGTCTGTATTCCTAACAGACTTAAGCTCAAGATCCTCATAATCATATAAATATTGAGCTTTATAATATATATAAGATATCGTCGACGATAATTTCATATCTCGGTTCCCAATCCGACATAACATATTGAGATCTCTTCACATTCATAAATTTTCAGGTACCTGAACCTTTCCTGGGGAGGTTTTATGAAGTATTATGTCGTGGACTCTTTTAGAGCCTGCCTCCTTATTTGACCATCAAATATTTGCTCCTTTCCCTTTTCAAGGACTTTTACCTTTGGAACCGAATGGTCTACCACGCTTCAAGTGTGCCTTAGACTCATTTATATAAATAGATTGTCTCACCAGGACATCAGGAGCATTAGCAGCTAGAATATAATATTTTTCTTTGGGTCAGTAATGCGTCATGGCAGTGACTTGCATTATCTTTAAATGAGTATAATTATCAAATGATAATTTAATTTATTTATTCCTCAGCTGCTTTAATTTCTCCCCCTAATGTTAGCCAAACTAACATTCGTTCCCAACCTTATGTGGGATTCATCTTTGTGCATTGTGGTGGAGCAATTGATAACAAATCGCACATTATAATTATTAGATGGAAAATATTTGGTTCCTGACCATAAACCAATTATAAGGGGAATTCATTTGGTGGCATGTCGCGCACAAGTGCTGCCTTATGGATATACCATATCTCATACCTGATTTAGGTAGCATTGTTCTCATATGCATGGTTTAGCAATTGGAGGCTTCAAATATATGAACCTGCTAAACCTGCTTGCCAACATCATCAAGATAACTTGTCTTGATTGCATAATCTGGAAATTTGCTCATAATAAAATTTATTTGAGCAAATACTTAACCTTGCAAGTATCATTGCGGGTTTATAATAACGCATCTGTGGCATTCTCATAGATGCATCTATCATATAATAATTATATAGTCCATATGGCAGGTGAATGAGCCCATTTTCACCTTTTATACATTCCAGAAGTGCGGGGATCATGATCCAAAATTTAGTTGTTCGAATAATTTATTTATCTTGAGAACAAGCAGCACAAAGAGAATTCTTGAATAATCCTGATTTTTCGGTATATACCCATGCGAATTCTCATTTATATATTGTGTGCATTATATTTGAACCGGGATGATCAAATCGGTCATGCCAACTCATAAAGTTATTCATCTAGTAAAATTCTGATTTACTATAGCATGAGCTTTATAACAATAAACTAAAAGTTTATTGTGGCATGCACATATGATTTTACCACACTTATATTTTGTGTAGTACAAACTCGAGGAAGAGGCGGGGAGCTTTTCAAGCACATATATATCACCCGACATTCTTTTATTAATATAAAGATATTCATATCTTTCCATCAATTTTAGTATCTTAGCCATTTTGGCAAATGTATTTGAAACTTTACAAGTTTCTTTTGAGACGTACTACAATAAAATACTTTATCAATCTCATTCCTCCAGGTAGTAATAATTTGGCTCTTCCAGAGCACTCAATTAGTTTTGTACTACCGTATATTTCATTATACCAACCATATGGTGAATATCTCCTTCAAGGAGAAAATCATATAATTATTGCCATGGTCAAATCATTAAATGCAAGACCGATTTCTTGCGTACTTGCTCTTGTGTTATTCATAATAACACATAATTCTGACGTATATTTTGTACGTGAGCAATGACCATTCATGCCACAATAAATGATAGTTCATTCTACTCGAACCTCTTCTAGAGGTGAGTTGTGGTACTTTATCAACCACGCACGGACACGTCTGTATCATATATTGCCACATTCACTTCCGAAAATGGGTCCACATTCATAATATTTATTATAAATTGTCTCATTCACATAACACATAGGTGGCATTATTATATTTACCGTTTGAAAGGTTACTTTTGAGAACCCTTATTGTTCTCTTATTAATTTTACAACGATGACAATTGCTTTATTCATTGCCTCACCCATGACTATGGTCTATACCATGGTAATTGCTTTGTCGTCTTTCAGACATAAAATTACTTGCCTTCTTTCAGACATAAAATATTGTGTCTTCTTTCAGACATAAAATTATTTTGCCATCTTTCAGACATAAATTATTTTGCCATATCTTTCAGACATAAAATATTGCTACAACATCCATATTCATGAATGGAGCATGTGTTGCTCCCACATTCACTTTATGGAATGGAGCTTGTCCTGCTCCCACATTCATCTTAGGAAATGGAGCATACTTAGCTCCCACATTCGCCTAATAGAATGGATCATATCTAGCGGGAAGGGCTTCATATTATGTTATCAAGATGATGCACTGACCTGAACCATATATCTTATTATCATAGTGCATAAACTCACCTTCGAGCCATAGTAATAAAATCAATTTCAAAATATCTAAGCTTTTATCATATGATGCAACATTAGTGCAATGTGACCTCCCTAATCATCTTGTTATAATCAAGATGTGATTTATAGGAGTCCGACGTCTATGATCAAAGTGGCATCAATTTATTTTTATACCCCGAAAAACAGCCAGTAAATATATACTTTTCAGAGCCATTTTCTTTAATAATTGATCTGGGTATCCTCCATTGAAAAGCTAAATATGTGTTTCATAAATACTAATACCCAAAATTAGTTATTAAATGCCCTTCATAATCTTTCACAGGAGAAATCTCAACTCTCTGTCGACACAATAGAGATTCACCAACCAAAAAAAATTCCAAGTAACCAATGAATTTAATTATATATTTGATTCCTTGTGTAAGCAAAATTCTTCGAAGTATTGTTTTGCAGACATTTTTGTTTGATTATCTTATCAATCTAGTATACAATGCATCATCACTCACTGATCCAAGTGGATCGGTAAGACGTCAGCCAATTTATATTATAACTTAGACATGAAAGAAGTAAAGTGGTATATAATGGAATTTACCTTAGTCATTCTAATTAATGATATTACCATCTCACTCGCCAAATCAAAGTAAACAACTCCTGCACATAGTTCTGGTCATAATAATGAAATCATTTTCTTGTTTCATATCATCATATGTGTTGACACCCAATTTTGTCCCGAAATTTTCTCAAATTAATAAATTATTGTGATATGTTATAATTAAGGTTAAAAGAAAAATAATAATAATAATAATAATAATAATAATAATAATAATAATAATAATAATAATAATAATAATAATAATAAGAAGAAGAAGATAAAAACCAATTAATCTTGAAAAGAAAATGGCCAGGATCTCAAAGAAGAGCACCCAATTCTGACCCACGCGTGCAAAGCTTCTAATAACTAATTCTATATATTGGAGGCTAAATTCGTTCATGCCGTAAATTTTGGACTATCTCTGTAATACCTATATATACACTTCTCACAGGCCAATTCTCCCCATCTTCATCAGTAACCCGATCCGCCCATTCCCTTTCCCCAACTCAGAAACCCATTTTCTCTCATTTCGACCCGCGACGAAACCCGAACCCATGTCATCTTCTCCGTACGAAAGTCTTGCTGGACGAGTAACTATTCCAGCTGTGCCTTTTTTGGAGTCTTCTAGCTTATTCCCCAACGGATACTCAATCTCGTCCGTTAGTTTCAAAGAATGATCAATCTCGAGCCCTTGATCAATTGTCTTGGAGATAAGGACGAGAGGGGACGATTTGGACCCTCTCACCCTTATCTCACAAGGGAGTCGATAAAAAAGTAGAGGAGTGTTTCGGAATTTCATAAGAGGTAAACCCTAAATTTTCCTAGTATAAATTCATGTTATTTCATAATAGTACTTTTTGAAGGTGATGATGTAAATAATATTATATTAGAGACTCGTGCTGATAACGTGTTGTAAAATAAAGTAAATACTACAAGGTATAAACAAGAAATGTAGAGAGATTGCAAGAATATTAAGGAGGAGAGGAAGAGTTTCTCTTATTATCTTCCAATTATTCAAGTGTTTCAAGTGCATATTACAAAGGAGGAGAATTACCTTCTTATATAGGATGTAAAAGTCATCTAAAGGTTACAAATACTAAGTGACCTAATTAATAGGTACTTGTAACATACAAATGGTTCATGAACACTTAGTAATGGAGAAGTGAATGGACATCCACAATAAAGTGGATTTATAACAAATAGCCTTTTCAATATTTTTCTGATTTTGAGGACTTTAAAATTTACCACAAAAAGGCTAACTTTTTCCAACATTTGTGTACATAACTCTAAGTTTGACATTTTAAAATTGAATCAAAATGTAGCTTTTTGTTCGCATATGTTTCTTCTTGACTTTATTTTTCTTATTTTTAAACATCTAGCTAGAACTTGGGTAGTTAGAGTCAAGACAAAAGTCCAACAAAGCACATGCATTCGAGAGCTTCTACTGGGCGAAATTTTCTCCATTATTGGGTTTCTAAATAAGATCTAACATTCATCATTTTCAAATATTTACGTTCTTTCCTTTAAGTTGCATAAAATTGAAGTCAATGCATAATAATATCAATTTTTTGCATTTTTTAATTAAAACTATCTACACATGCATTATATTTTTAAAAACAATCTTTTTGAGCCGAGGGTTCGGTATATCTAACACTTCTTTGTCCTGAGATGTACCAGAAGAAGCTATAAATAAATTGGAAATTTACCCAAAGTAACTACCCTAATAACTAAATTACAAAAATTACCGTCAGTTTTAAACATTTACACTACATAACAATAATATAACAATACTTTCCCATTTCCCATTTCCCATTTTCTTCCAAATATAAACCCTAATTTCTTCCTCTCTTCTTCTCTCCACTCATCCACCCACCCACCAGCCGCCGTCACCCCTCCTTCACCGGCGACCAGACCCCATCAGCGTCGCTCCATCCTTCTCTCCTTCTCCCTGCTGTCGCGTCGCAGATCTACCTTATATCGTTGCTGCTGCCACCGCGATACAGGGATGCTGCTCCTCGGGGCGGCGCTGCCGCACTGCAGTGGCACGCTGCTCCGATCTCTGCATTTTCGATGGGTTTTTCCGATTTGATTCTTTTTTTTTTCTTTTTGTATGTGTGTAGCATGTATATATTTGTATTTTTTTTGTATAAAACACGTATGTTCATCTCCGATCTGCTTTTTTCCCCCATTTTGTATGTGTATAAATGTGTATGTATTAGTATATATTGTATTTTTTTATATATACATACGTATATGATTGTCTATATCCAACTTTTTGCATGTATATGTGTTTGTATATATGTATATGTTGTTGTATGCTTGTGTATATGCATGTCTAGAATGGATAGTTATTTATATTTGTGTTTTTGTATGTGCTGTGTATATCTTTTGTATGTTTGTGTATATTTGGTTATGTATAATTTCAAAACATTAAATTTTAAAATTTTTCAATAAAATGAGACGGGGAGTAACATGTTTAAGAAAAAAGTATATAAAAGTTTAGGCCAGAGGTCTATTTGGGCAATGCCAGCCATTTTGTTGGTAAAACTTTTACAACATTGAGTGAATGGTTGCGCCTTGCAAAGGTACGCCCTCTGTCCTTTAAATAATGTACTATCTTTGTGCTTAACTCAAGTATAAAGAATAGCTCTAAGGATTACCCAAAACCGTGTATAAGGTGCCCAATGATAAACTCTAACTAACAAATGTATGTATTGCTTTTAAATCTTGGATTTTACCTTTTTCACTAAAAATGGAAATCAAAGATAAGTGCACCCATGTTTCGATCAAAACATGCATCCCATATCATCTTTCAGTCAAACCTATGGGACATGGACATAGTTTTGGTAAAGCAAGAAGAGTAGTTGGATAAGTGTGGGGCATGTGTATCCAAGCTCGGTAATAACCCTTTCTCCACTTTTACAACAGGATTACTTATGACACGTTTTAACCACACATCACAATATATGCTCTTACCACTACACCAAAATCGAGGAGAGGAGTGGCTATGTTGGTTCCTCTATGATGCATGGAACCCTATCGTTCAAGCCAATCAAAACTCATACTTTAACAATAAATTGTAAACATATGAACAAAATCATTAGTACTTGGTATCACTCAAACATTGGTCTATCTTGGTATAGTAACAGTCAAACTTAAGGCAACAAAACTTCCACTTCTTTTGCACAAAATAAAATTTAACGAAAATGATCATTGTAAAATCAATGTCAGCAAACTTGCGTGTCGTTCATACTTTATTCAAAAAAAAAAAAAAAAAAAAAAACAACAAAAACAAACAAACAAACAAACTTTGCGGCATGTTGTGGGCAAGGACCACGTTAGCACGACACTATAATATTAACAATGTAAGAACTAAAAACACGTTTAGGAGTTGGTAGCAACAAACAACTAAAGATAATAAGTATGAAGCTAACACAATCCTAAAATCAGTCTTTTCATTATTTTTCTGATTTTGAGGACTTTAAAATTTACAGCAAAAAGGCTAACTTATTCCAACATTAGTGTACATAACTCTAAGTTTCACATTTTAAAATTGAATTGAAATGTAGCTTTTTGTTCGCATATGCTTCTTCTTGACTTTATTTCCCTACTTTTAAACATCTAGCCAGAACTTGAGTAGTTAGAGTCAAGACAAAAGTCCAAGAATTTTCTCCATTATTGGATTTATAAATAAGATCTAACATCCATCATTTTCAAATATTTAATTAGTTCTTTCCTTTAAGTTTCATATGAAGTCAATGTATAATAATATCAATTTTTGGCATTTATCTACAGATGTATTTTTATTAACAACTTCCTACTTAGCATACAAAATTCTTTTGCAAGACAAAAGTCCAACAAAGCACGATGCATTCGAGAGCTTATAATGGGCGAAATTTTCTCCATTATTGGATTTCTAAATAAGATCTAACATTCATCATTTTCAAATATTTACGTTTTTTTCCTTTTAAGTTTCATATAAATGAAGTCAATGTATAATAATATCAGTGTTTGGCATTTTCTATTGAAACTATCTACACATGTACAGAATTATTAATTTTTTTTTAAAACAATCTTTTTGAGCGGAGGGTTTGGTATATCCAGGGCTGGCTTTTGGGTGAGGCAGCTAAAGCATATGCTTTAGGCCCCAAAAAATGAAGGCACATTTTTTGAAAAATAAATAAATTATATTTTTTTTATTGTTATTATTATTATCAAGATACTAGTTTTCTAATTTAAAATTTGGTAGAGGCTCTTTAGTTAAAATAAGTTACTTAATAAATAGTCAAATTTAATACGAAGTATGTAATAATAAAAAATATTAATTTGATGCGGGATAACACCAACATAAAACAACAACATACCTAGTTTATCCCACAAGTGAGGTACAGACATACCTAGTTTATCCCACAAGTGAGGTACGGGAAGGGTGAGATGTACGTAGACCTTACCCCCACCAAGGTGGAAAGGGTGTTTTTGATAGACCCTCGGCTAGAGAACACATTTACAAGGAACAACATTAACATATTCAGTGGTATCAGATAAATGAGGTCGGGAGAATTTGATGACGCGATAATAAAAATAAATTCTCTTGTTAGCTTTAAGGTTGATTATTTCTTACAAAAGAGTTTATCAAAATATTTCAATTCAAAATATCATTCAATAAATATATTCCAAATGTATGAAATTAATTTAACATCTACTTAGTCGTACAAATTTGAGATCATTAGATGAAAAAAATTATAAAAATATTATCTTAACTGTGGATTGCTCTTATAAATAATATTGTCAAAGTTTTATTGAGTTGAGTTATCAAACATCTTGTGTGGTAACTCGATCTAACATGTATCTGATTGAATGGTCGAAATACGTACGATATGGAGTACACTATTTGTTACAAAAAATATCAAATAAAAGCTTATAGAATTTTATTAATTAAAATTAAGGCTTCTTCTTGAAATTTGGTTTTAGGCCACAGATTTCGTTGAGCCGCTCCTCGGAATATCTAACTCGTCTTTGTCCTGAGATGTACCAGAAGAAGCTATAAATAGGGTTCTTGTGAAAGCTTAGCATACAATATTCTTTTGCAAAACCTGAGTCTACCCCAATTTTTGTTTCAATGGAATTGCTCTTTTCAGTTTTCCTTCTTGGTAACAGTATTCTCTTTTCTTTCCTTTTATACTACCACTATTTCATTAGCAGAAAAAAGCAGGTAGCTGGTGTTAATAATGGTCTTCCTCCAGGAAGTTTGGGGTGGCCTTTCATGGGCGAAAGCTTGGATTTTTTCTCCAACATAAAAAATGGAAGCATTGTGGAGTTTCTAGCACAAAGAAGGAGCAAATACTCTTCCAAGATCTTCAGCACCTCATTGGGTGGGCATCCTACTATAATCTTATCAGGTGCAGAAAGCAACAAGTTTCTATTTTCGAACGAGAATAAGCTTGTCCGAGCCTGGTTTCCAACTCCTGTTGATAGAATCTTTCCCAAGACTCATCAGAGAGCTATGCATGAAGAATATGCATGCATGCGCAAATTGCTAGCAGCGCCTCTCAGAACAGACTCCCTTCAAAGATTTGTAGGCGTAGCCGATGCCCTTATGAAACGCCATCTTCAGACGGATTGGAATTGCCCACAGGTTACGGTTTTACCTGCTGTCAGAAAGTACGTATTCTCCTTGGCTTGCAAATTATTTCTGAGCATTGATGATGCAGAGAAGGTTGAAAGGATGTCCAACAATATGGAGGTTATGGCCACTGGTCTGCTTTCGATGCCTGTAAATTTACCAGGAACCACTTTAAACCGAGCTATCCAGGCGTCCAAGGAAATGCGTAATACGATTCAAGTAATCATCAATCAGAGGAAAAGTGATCTATCAGAGAATAAAGTACTTGCAGTAGCAGATGACTTTTTGTCTCAGATGGTCCAGGCCACAAATGAGCAACAACAGTACTTCAATGTGTCGGATATTGCTAGCAATATAGCTGCCTTACTACATGGTGGCTATGCCACGGTTAATTCTTCAATAACCATTATAATGAAATACATGGCTGAACATCCGGATGTGTACTCTGCGGTCCTCAAAGGTATATGACCTTTACTAGTACTCCAATATGTATATATACTTCTCTTAATTTCCTATGTTAGCAAGGTCTCAGTTTCTCTAGCCGAGAGTCTATCGGAAACAGCCTCTCCACCTTGGTGGCGTAAGGTCTGCGTACATTTCACCCTCCCAGACCCCACTTGTGGGATTATACTGGTATTGTAATGAACAGATCGTGTAATCTAGACACAGACAATTACTAACTGATTTCACTCATTTCATTTTGACATATATCGAGAGCAGAGCAAATGGAGATAGCCAACTCAAAAAGTGCAAATGATTTGCTGAATTGGGAGGATTTAAAGAAAATGAGGTATTCTTGGAACGTCGCGAGTGAAGTGTTGAGGCTTGCACCTCCATCATTAGGATCATATAGAGAAGCTATTGAAGACATCACATATGATGGTTACATGATCCCAAAGGGATGGAAGGTACGTAAGCTCTTGCATCAATGCTTTTCTCTTTTAGCTGGATTCTAGGCCTGGGCATCGAGCGAGCGAGCGAGCCGAGCCCGAGCGGAGCCTAACTGAGCCCGAACCGAATGGAGCTTTATACATAGCGAGCCGAGCCGAGCTCAACCGAGCTTTGTTAGAGTTTGACCGAGCCCGAGCGCGATCCGACTTTTTTGCTTGTGTCCGGAAGTTATATTTTAAAGATAAAATTACACGATTAATCAAGCTAATCGTGTCGAGCCGAGCTTTGACCGAGCCGATCATGATCGAGCTTTAACCGAGCCTAGCCGAGCCGAGCCGAGCCAAATTTTAAATGAGACTGAGCTGAGCCGAACGAGCTCCGAGCCGGC
Organism: Petunia axillaris subsp. axillaris; assembly: GCA_029990575.1. NCBI lineage: Eukaryota > Viridiplantae > Streptophyta > Magnoliopsida > Solanales > Solanaceae > Petunia > Petunia axillaris. The sequence goes on from JARKNS010000009.1 coordinate 63,345,940, forward strand.
TCATCTCTATGCCCAGGCCTACTGGATTCTAAGGTATCCATAAAGTTGAGAATTGATATATAAAAAAGTATATATGTGTGTGCAGATACTCTGGATAGCAGATGACACCCATAGAAACCCTCACTGGTTCCAGAATCCAGATAAATTTGATCCCATGAGATTTCAAGGGAATGGACCAGCTCCTTATACATTTGTTCCATTTGGAGGAGGTCCCAGAATGTGTCCTGGAAACGAGTATTTTCGGATGGTGGCTCTTGTTTTTATGCACAACGTCGTAACAAAGTTCAGATGGGAGAAGATAATACCAGATGAGAAAGTTGTCTCAACTCCAACTCCAAGGCCTGCTCAAGGACTCCCTGTTCGTCTTTATCCTCACAATGCCTAGATCAGTAATATTGCACTCTACACAAGTGTTTTGATTTGCTCTTCATGTGTTCTTGTTCAGTTCATGTTGCTTAATGTGTTTCAATAATTTCCCTATTGTTACACTCCATTTTAACCTCGTTAAAATAGCATACGACTATTGGTGCTCTAAAGAGTAAAAAGTGCAGCCTCCTTATTTGAAAGGAAAACTAGGAACCCAACTAATTTAACAACTTGTAAAAATGTAACACAAGGTCCACAACTAGCAGTGCTGGTGGTGATCTAGAACATCAGTATCACGGTTTAAAATGTGAACACGTACCCTCTTTGGTACCACAGCCATGTGGCTCCCATTAATAGTGTTGCTTGCTATAGCTTCACAGTTCACAAAACTATAATTAGTACGTTGGTCACGCAGAGTATAACAATCAATATCGAAACAATTCTATAGACTGTCCCTTCAATTAATCGTGTTGACTTATAATATATTCCATCTGTTCCACTATGGATGACATGTATCGGATTTCGAGAGTCAAATTTTTTTATTTTGATCGTGAATTTGGATTTGGAACAACATTTTATTTATTTGAAAACTACATAAAAAGTACTATAAGCACAATAATTAATAATTCAAAATACTTAAAAAATATATGAATTACGGTCAAATAAAAACTCGTTTGACGCTCGAAATTCGAATCATGCCATCCTTTATGGGATGGAGGGAATGTGTTTTTTGTATGCAAAACTTTAACCAAATGGCATTTTAAACTAGCTCTCTCCAACTTCTCGGTGTCCAAAACCTTCAGATTCTGTCATGTCTTCCAATAATAGGTAACTACTATTTATATGCAGGTTCTTTTCTATTGGTATAAAGGTAAATACTTACCGTCAAACCTATCTATAGTGACAACGTTTGTCTGGAACATTTATGGTTGCTATAGTGAGGTGTTGTTGTACATGTATACTGACACTTGACGTTTAGATATCATTTAGCTGTTATAGTCAAAAAGTCTACAAAAAAATATATGTTAAATTTAAAATCTCAATAGATTTTCATATTTCATTAATTAAAAATTAAAAAGGTTAATTCATTATTAATAAATCTATAACTAGTTGTATCGTACCAATAAAAGAATTAAAATTTAAGGAATATATTCATTTTAAATTAATAAAAACTGTAAAAAAAACTAAAGTTTGACGTGAGAATTTTTATGGTACGAATGTAAAAAGGCAATATATTTATTTTATGATGACAACAACATAATACACAGTGTAGTCCCAATATAAAGGACTTTGTATGAATGATTCTCATAAATATATTGTATTTTGTTTTATACATAATATATCTTACAAAATAATATTATTACATAATATTTGACTATGATCGTTATAGAGAGGTAATTTTATAAAGAATGAACTGCTATAATGAACGTTATTGTTGTTATATGTAGGATGCTGTTATAGAGAGGTAAAATATAGCATGAAAAAATTGGTTTTGGAGAAAATTAGGCCGTTATACTGAAATATTATTATAACTTATAGAGATGTTTGACTATACTTACACCGGGTGTTTACACCAAATCATGTTTATTTTTCATAGTTATGTGATTTTAAAATATAAAAATATATATTCATTAACTATGATTTGACAATGAAACTTTATTTTTCAAGCTTGCCGTGAATCCATTGCTTTGGTATAAATATATATGATGTAGGTAAGTTTTGATTCGTGTAAATAAGTATCTGTATTATCAAACATATACTGACCTATTATAATTGTCACTTTAACCAAAAAAAATGTGTCAAATTACTTGTCGCTTTAAAAATGCAAGATTAAATTTATCTTTCCAGTTATATCTTTAATATTCAAAGAAGTAATAGGAGTAGTTCTTTTTAACTATCGGACGCGAAGTAGAATATGTGTGGCCCAAAGCTAAAGTAGAAAAAGGGGCTTTATAATAAAAATTTTATAACTTTATTTGAAGTTTATTATTATAACTTCTTTAAAGTAAAAATAGCTGATAACAGTAGTATATTGTATTCTTCTTTTAATAGTCAATCTAACCAATTCTTATAATCTTTCTTGAATCGTTATTAATTGTTGATAAGATCTTATCATCTTATTGATTTTAGTTTTGAAGAACTTTTCTAATGCTAAATTAAAATCCTTATACATGTATTATAAATATTTTTTAAAAAATAATATAATTAAGACTTCACCTGAGTATGACAACTCGATTATTATGTTCAATTTGAATAATTTCTCTAAGCCTTTTTAACTCCAAAAACAAGTTACACCATCAATATCATATCGACTATTATGGTTAAGATAGTCAAAGTTAAAAAGATTTTTATCAGATCTAATACTACTAAAAAAATAGGGATTTTCGACCGTCAAATTGGTCGGACAATGGTCGACGTCGACCGATCTTGAAAAACATCTACAAAGACGCCCAAAGAATTGAGCTTGAAAAACATCTACAAAGACACTCAAAGAATTGAAGAAAATCGTACAAATCCAGAGCTGTACACGATATTGTTTAAAGTTGGAGTGAATTAGATTAATGAGTATAAAGAACAGCAATTTTAATTCCCTAAAACTCTGAAACCGTAATTAGTTATATCTTATTTTCTTTTATAAAAATAAAGCAAAAATCTTGAGAAAATTAACAAATCAAAAGACTAAAATATTCGATAGACACGTGACTAATAATATTTTTTTTTTATAAAGCATATAATAGTATCATATAATATGTAAAATTTGAGCCCCTAATTTCTTGGGAGCCCAAAACCATTGTTGAAGTTGAGCTGCCTCGATTTTTAATACTACTCAATTCTCAAAAAGCATTTTATAGGGATAACATGGTAAACTCTACCTTGTACTTAGTATTATTTAATGAAAAAAAAATTAAAGTGCCAATTAAGATAGAACTAATGGAGTACTAATCATCTATACTAAAACGCCTTTGGATCCCCCCCAGTAGTTTCCCTAAAAAAGTTTTGCACATGGTCTCACATGCGAATTAATTAATAGGTGTGAGGGGCAGATCTCACTTTACAAGAAACTAATTTTTTTAAAAAAAAATTAATTAAAAATAAATAAATAAACTTAATCATCCTTCCCAGGCGCTGAAACGTAATGGATGAAGGTTAAAAAAATACTAGAATGTCAAGTTGTGATCTGAATTAATCGTGTTGAATTAATCGTGTTGACTTATGATATATTCCATCTGTTCCACAAAGAATGATATGTATCGAATTTCGAGAGTCAAATTTTTTCATTTTGATCGTGAATGTGGATTTGGAACAACATTTTATTTATTTGAAAACTACATAAAAAGTACTATAAGTACAATAATTAATAATTAATAATTTAAAATACTTAAAAAATATATAAAAATATTACGGTCAAATAAAAACTCGTTTGACGCTCGAAATTCGAATCATACCATCCTTTGTGGGATGGAGGGAGTGTGTTCATTGTACGCAAAACTTAACCAAATGGCATCTTAAACTAGCTCTGCTCCAACTTCTCGGTGTCCAAAACCTTCAGATTCTGTCATGTCTTCCAATAATAGGTAACTACTATTTATATGCATGTTCTTTTCTATTGGTGTAAAGGTAAATACTTACCGTCAAACCTATCTATAGTGACAACGTTTGTCTGGAACATTTATGGTTGCTATAGTGATGTGTTGTTGTAAATGTATACTGACACTTGACGTTTAGATATCATTTAGCTGTTATAGTCAAAAAGTCTACAAAAAATATATGTTAAATTTAAAATCTCAATAGATTTTCATATTTCATTAATTAAAAATTAAAAAGGTTAATTCATTATTAATAAATCTGTAACTAGTTGTATCGTACCAATAAAAAAATTAAATTTAAGAAATATATTCATTTTAAATTAATAAAAACTGTAAAAAGCCTAAAGTTTGATGTAAGAATTTTTATGGTACGAATGTAAAAAGGCAATATATTTATTTTATGACGACAACAACAACAACATACACAGTGTAGTCCCAATATAAAGGATATATATATTGTATTTTATTTTATAAATAATATATCTTACAAAATATTATTACATAATATTTGACTATGGTCGTTATAGAGAGGTAATTTTATAAAGAATGAACTGCTATAATGAACGTCATTGTTGTTATATGTAGGATGCTGTTATAGAGAGGTAAAATATAACATGAAAAATCGGTTTTGGAGAAAATTAGGCCGTTATACTGAAATAAAATTATAACGACGAGTTGTTATAGAGATGTTTGACTATACTTACACCGGGTGTTTACTCCAAATCATGTTTACTTTTCATGGTTATGTGATTTTAAAATATAAAAATATGTAATCATTACCTATGATTTGGCAATGAAACATTATTTTTCAAGCTTGCCGCGAATCCACTGCTTTGGTATAAACATATAATGTCGGTAAGTTTTTAATTCGTGCAAATAAGTATCTGTATTATCAAACATATACTGATTACTCACTCTATCCTATTATAATTGTCACTTTAACCTAAAAAAATTGTCAAATTACTTGTCGCTTTAAAAATTCAAGATTAAATTTATCTTTCCAGTTATATCTTTAATATTCAAAGAAGTAATAGGAGTAGTTCTTTTTATTCGGACGCGAAATAGAATATGTGGCCCAAAGCTAAAGTAGAAAAAGGGGCTTTATAATAAAAAATTTATAACTTTATTTGAAGTTTATTATTATAACTTCTTTAAAGTAAAAATAGCTGATAACAGTAGTATATTGTATTCTTCTTTTAATTGTCAATCTAACCAATTCTTATAATCTTTCTTGAATCGTTATTAATTGTTGATAACTTATTATCTTATTGATTTTAGTTTTGAAGAACTTTTCTAATGCTAAATTAAAATCCTTATACATGTATTATAAATATTTTTTTAAAAATAATATAATTAAGACTTTACCTGAGTATGACAACTCGATTATTATGTTCAATTTAAATAATTTCTCTAAGCCTTTTTAACTCCAAAAACAAGTTACACCATCAATATCATATCGACTATTATGGTTAAGATAGTCAAAGTTAAAAAGATTTTTATCAGATCTAATGGTTACTAACCTAAATAGCTTGAGCTTGAAAAACATCTACAAAGACGCTCAAAAAATTGAAGAAAATCGTACAAATCCAGAGCTGTACACGATATTGATTAAAGTTGGAGTGAATTAGATTAATAAGTATAAAGAACAGCAATTTTAATTCCCTAAAGCTCTGAAACCGTAATTAGTTATATCTTATTTTCTTTTATAAAAATAAAGCAAAAATCTTGAGAAAATTAACAAATCAAATGACTAAAATATTCAATAGACACGTGACTAATAATAATTTTTTTATAAAGGGAGTATATAATAGTATCATATAATATGTAAACTTTGAGCCCCTAATTTCTTGGGAGCCCAAAACCATTGTTTGAGGTTGAGCCGCCTCGATTTTTAATACTAGTCAATTCTCAAAAAGTATTTTATAGGGATAACATGGTAAAGTCTACCTCGTACTTAGTATATTTTTTAATGAAAAAAATTAAAGTGCCAATTAAGATAGAACTAATGGAGTACTAATCATCTATACTAAAACGCCTTTGGATCCCCTCCAGTAGTTTCCCTAAAAAAAATTTGCACATGGTCTCACATGCGAACTAATTAATAGGTGTGAGAGGCAAATCTCACTTTACAAGAAACTAATTTTTTTAAAAAAAATAATTAAAAATAATAAATAAACTTAATCATCCTTCCCAGGCGCTGAAACGTAATGGATGAAGGTTAAAAAAAATACTAGAATGCCAATTTGTGATCTGAACTTATAATTTAAAATAGTTTTTGAACCCGTTTACCATTTTATATTTATATAGTTTCTTGTGTAAAGAGAGTTTGATATTCGATATATATATATTCCCTCCATCCCAATTTATGTGGCACCATTTGACCGGACACAGAATTTAAGAAAATAGAGATTGACCTTGTTAAGTGTCAATTTTACCTTTGAAAAAGTAAGAGAGAAGATTTGACTAATAAAAAAGTTGTTGGTAGATTTAAAAGTATATAGGGCCCAACAAGAGTAAAATAGAGATGATGCATTAAATAGTTGTCAAATAATGAAATGTGACACTTATTTTGGGACAAAAAAAAATGGTGCTACATAAATTCGGACGGAGGGAGTATTAATTAAAAAAAAATCTTTTTTGATTCTGTTTGTTTGCATATATGAATTGATTAAGGCAAAGTGTTGGAAAGATTCTTTATATGTCTCTATATAAGACAAAGTACTCAAGCAAGCTCAGTGTCTCTATATCTTGGATATATTATAAAGAAAGGAGATAAAAGATAAAATAATACACTGATGTGTGTTCAGAATCAGATCATATCCACGTTCCGATCTTGAACCCAACAATTTGACTAAAAACACGTTTAGGGAGCTAAGATGACAGTTCAATTGTCGACTTTTAAAGGAAAGGTATAGGACTAGGTTTTTTCTGAACTAAGTAATAAAAGAAAGTTCAAATTTCATGCACTAAATAGGAGTAAAGGACAAAAGTTGATACATGCATTGGAGAAGCCAATGATGAAAAAATTTTCTACTAGTTTATCATTATTATGATGTACTAGTAGGATAAAAAATACATCAATCTCTGAGAAGTTCAATTTTATTTATTTGTATCTGAATAATTATCAGATTTTTTAGTTGTTCTTGTGTTAGTTTTGCACAAAATATTCTTTTTAAACTTAGCATTGATAAATACAAGACAATATTTAAAGAAATATATGTGTCTGGGAGGCTTTTTTGTCAGTCTTTAGTTAGTATTATTTAATTTGTAGAATATTTTGTGTAGCTGTTCAATTATAGTAGATGGCTAAGTAGCTACTTATTTCATAAAAAACTCATAGAAATTGCTTTCATGATCCAAATTTTTCTTTGATGTTAAATATTTGTTGATGGATGGATATTTATATAAATTTTTCTAATAATAATTTTTTCATGGACCAGTTGAGCTAGGCAACCCAAATTGACCCACGAAATTTCAGTCCACCATGAATAATTTGATATTGTTTGTAGGTGGCCTTGATAATAAATGAGATTCTGAGGCTTTATCTGTTCCTTGAATAACAAATGTTTCGGACTATAAAGGTTTCATCTTCATCGTACGCATTGGCTAAAAGTTCTATAACTTTTTGCATTCTACAATATACTCCCTCCGTCCCAAATTAGTTGTCGCTTTTAGTTTTTTCACGCCCATTAAGAAAATCATTAAATAGAGTATGTATTTTACTATGTTACCCCTATTTAATGTTTGATTATTAAATTTTGTTGAGAATTTTTTAAATTATTAAGGGTATAGTTGGAAAAGACTAACAATTTTTATCTTGAAATCCTAAAGTGCCAACTAATTTGGGACACATCATTTTTCTTAAAGCGACAATTAATTTGGGACGGAGGGAGTACAAAATTAGTGGTCACATTCCCCATGCAACATTATTCAAAGTGGTACAACCAATCTAATGAATGCCAATAATTTTTTTCACGTTTATATTGAGTGAAAGTCGTGAAGACTACAAAATCCTCTTTGAATTCTCATCTTATGAGGAAATCTTTCTATTTCAGTCACATGGCCAAGCCATACAAAAATGGAGAGGTTGTAAATTTGATGCAGCACATACGCTGCAATATTCTTTCAAATCTCTTATTCGTGGGCCATAACATATTGGTGATCAAGCCGTGACACATTTGAATTCATGCATTCATCCATGATAAGACACTTATAAATACTAGAAACTAATTTCTAAAATTGCCAATATGTGGACATTCGAAAATCCATATATTTCTCTTTGAATCCAAGTGATATTTAGGACCCTTTTACCCATACAAGATTTTTTAATTTTTTCCAAAAAAAGAAAAATTGAAAAATTGTTTGTCCATAAAATTTTGCGATCTTTTCAACAGTTTTTGAAAAACCAAAAAGTAGTTTAAAGCACTTTTTCAAGTTTTTCAAAAAAAGTTACTTTTGGCTTACAAAACTACATTTTTTTCAAATAAAATATATGTCAAAACACAACTTCAACTTTCAAATACCATTTTTCAATTCAACTCCAAAAACTCTTTTCCAAATATTTTTTGGAATCTATGGGCAAACGCCACTTAGTCACATCTTAATGAATAATAAAGAGTAAAAATTTAGTCACGTAGCCTATTTTGACCGCGTTAAATAAATATTAGCCAGCGATGCAAAACTGTTTGAAGACTAGCCACTTCCAGACAAATCACAGTATAAATACTAGGGCTTTGAACAAGTTTTGTTCAAAGCCCTAGTACTTATATTGGGAAGCTTCAGTAAACTAGCCTCAGTATAAAATACTGGGGCTTTGAACAAATGTTCAAAATGTTCAAAGCCTCATTATTTCGTTATGAGACTTGGTATAAAGTTTCAGTCCCATAACAAAATAATGGGATTTATCCCTGATGAGACCTTTATTATGGGAATAAATCTCATTATTTTGTTATGGGCGGGACCTTTGAACATGTTAGTTCAAGGTCCCATTATTTTGTTATGGGACGACTTCTTCAGTCCCATAACAAAATACTTGGGCTTTGAACAAGTTTTGTTCAAAGCCCCAGTTTTTTATTATGGGACTAGTATGGAGTGTTTTTCCAACGATAATGGAGCTTAAGTGTGCGTGCGAATTTTTGGCTATTCTTCAATGAATTTGGAAATGCTGGATAGTCCCCAATGAGCGCGTCCAAAAATGACTAATGACCAAAATTTCCCTAATAAAGACATGAGTTTAAAAACAGTTTAAGGCTATACATATTTAATTTACTTTAGAATCTTGTCTCCAAGCAAAGATTCTGTTCTCTTTCGCCCAGTTCTAGTTTTGTCATGCCTTAGCCAAAGCCACTTAAAGAAGAGAGTCACAAGTCCCTCAACAACTTTTGAGAATGGGGTAAAAAACTTGGGTTAATTTCACCGGTGGTCACTGAACTATTATTTTATTACCGCAAAGTCACTTTTGTTTCATTTGTTACCCAAAAGTCACTCAACTTTGCTCCGGCCTACAATAAAGTCACTCAAGCCGGATTTTATTTAAAACTTGCCGGAAAAATAATGTGGCATCATTAATTAAAAATAATTTTTTAAATTAATTTTCATCTATTAATCTAATTTCTTAACCCATTAATCTTATTCTACCCAACTCAATTATATTTTACTATTTTTTGCCACATTATGCCAGGGAGCCACATTAAAAATATATTCAACTAACTGAAGATTACAGGACAATCTAGTTTAACAGGACATTTCAAAGAAGTAATCTTTAGTTAGTTTCCAACTGAGACCTACTGAGTTATTATTGTTATTGTATTATCATCAGGCACGTCATTTTTTTAAGATTTTATATCTGTGTGTCAATTATTTTTTAATGCAGTAAGCAAAAGCAAGGACCGACCTATAAATTAGAGTGTCATACCTTACATGAAGATATACAAATAACTATTTTATCCGTAAAAATTTTGAAATTTGATAAATACTATCTACCATATAATTGCTGGGGTACCAAGCAAACAACGAATAACCCAGAAAAATCAAAAGAAAAATAAAACTGAGAAAAAATAAAAATAAAAATTCGACTTTGTTTGGTATCAGCTTATTTGGATGGTTGTTATCAATTGTACCGTATCATACTGTTACTGTACTATTACTATAAAATAATATTTGTATTAGTTATTATTTTAAAATTTTATTATATCGTATCGTTAATCCGTCGTTACATAACGATGAAGAGTATATTTTATGTAACGACCGATTTGGTGTGACCGCATCGTCACCATGTCTTTTTTCTCTCTTCTTCCCCTTAATATTCCCATATATTACCATTTGCCTTCTCTTTTTTATAGTAACTCTATCCCGTGTCTTATTATTTTCTTGGCGATATTGTAAATTCATTCTTCATTTACAAGTATATTATATCATGAAACAACCGCAAACAATATAATTTATCAAAACGTTGAACTCAACAGAACATAAAGTACAATACAATAGATACATTATGAAACCATATACATAACAACAGTCCAAACGAGCTGTTATTTTGGTTTTAAAATTTTAAAAAATCGACATAACTAGTTTGATTTCATAAATGAAAAATCGAACCAAACCGATCTAAGCTCGTTTATTTTTATTCATTTCCCGTTCTTCATTTTCCATTTTTGCATAACCAATTTGCCTAATATTACTCAATTTGATTAACTAATAAATTCAATACGAATAGAAACAAAGAGAAATGGTATCGGTATGAAATATTTATGTACGACGATGACGTAGTGAAATGTGTTTGGGTTGGGTTGGATAGAATAAGAATAATGGGTTAAGAAATTAGATTAACAGATGAAAAATTAATTAAAAAAATTATTTTTCAAAAATTTTATGTTGGTTCTGTTTGTTTGCATATATGAATAGATTAAGGTAAAGTGTTGGAAAGATTCTTTATATTCGGTGTCTCTATATAAGACAAATTACTCAAGCAAGCTAGTATAAAGAAAGGAGATGAAAGATGAAATAATACACTGATGTGCACGTTGTTCAGAATCAGATCATATCCACGTTCGGATCTTGAACCCAACAATTTGACTAAAAACACGTTTAGGCAGCTGAGCGGACCCAATTGATGCTTGGGTAGTTTTCTTTAGCTCCATTTGGTCAAATTTTTGGGAAGTCAAAAATATTTATGTTTTTTTCAAAATGTTTTTTTTAAGTGTTTGGCTAAGCTACTACGAAAATAATAAGTATTTTCGGGTGCAGATTGTTTTCTGCTGTTTGGGGAAAATTGAAAAAAGCACTCCCTCCGTTTCATTTTATTTGTCTTAGTTTGACTTGACACAAAATTTAATAAAAAAGAAAGACTAAATCATACATATTTGTGTGGCTATAAATGAGTCAAAAAGTAAGTTTGGTGTTGAATTGTTTCCAAAATTAAAAATATGACAATTTTTTTGGAACGAACCAATAAGGAAAGTATGACAAATAAAGTGGGACGGAGGGAGTAAGTAGAAACAGAAGCTGTTTTTTATTTTTTTTAGAAAAGTGTCAAATTTACCCCTGTACTTTGGGCTATACTATAAGTTCATCCTTCGTTATACTTTCCTAACAAATTTACCCCTACCGTTACGAAAGTTTCGTATTTGCCCTTATTTTACACGGCACACCACTCTGGCCCGTCCACTTGGCTTATTTTTTCCACGTTGGACGCCAAATCAGCTCCAACTAAGCCAATAATTTCATTTTGATTTTATTTAAAGCTTTAACCCGCCCATTTAAACCAAATTTTGTTCTTTCCTCATCACCATTAGTGTAGCTTCCACAAAGAAAAACTAGGGTTTTAATCAGATTTCTCTCTCTCTCAAATTAAAATGTCACAAGAAAGTTGGTCTTCTTCTCAAAGAAGGTGTAGGTGTGGTGATTCTTTAAAGAATCTTACTGCCTGGATCCATGATAATGCTGGAAGGAGGTTTTGGAAGTGTCCGTGTGGTTATTTTGAATGGGACGATGATGTGTTCCCTGAAAGAGCTTTGGTTTTAATTAGAAATTTGAAGTCGTCGTTGGAGGCTCTTAAGATGGAAAGGAATTGTTTGAAGAAAAAGGTGAATATGTTTGAAAGTTCTACTAATTTTGAAGGTCACAATACCCTCAATCTTTCTGTTGAATTTGACAAGTTGAAGGAAAAAGTTGAGGTTTTGGAGACTGTCAACAAATCTGAGGTGGAAAAGGGTCGAGTTTTGCAAGAGAAATTGTTGAAGATGAAGATGTGTGCCTTGATTTCATGGGCTGTAATTGTTGGCTATTTGGCCGCAATGATCATGAAGTGAACTATTTCTTGTTGGCTAATTTAGGTTATGTTTAGTTTTATTGGTGTGTTTGCATTGCAATTTGTTTAGTCTTCAATCCTAATGTAATGTAATCCTTTTATTTCTTGTTGACTAATTTAGGTTATGTTTAGTTTTGTTGTTGTGCTTTCATTGCAAATTATAGTGTTCAATCATAATATAATGTAATAAATTGTTCTATCTTAATGTAATAGTTTGCCATTGCATTTCCTTGCCTACTATTGTAATTGTTCTATCTTATTTGTTCAAGTTTGTGTGATGCCCTTTTATTCTTCAAAACATAGCACCATAACATGAATAGATAAGCTAAAACATAACATCATAATATGAAGATAAATGGTAAACTAACATCATAAATTAAAGGTGAATAATATTTGGTGTACATTAATTGGGCAGAGGGGATGTCATATCATTACCCAAAAACACACCCCACCATAGTGATAATATGACATCCCCTAGCGATCAATAACCAAATACCAACCCTATAAAAACTGTCACAGCAGCTAAATACACAAGTTTCATAGAGACAAAGCTAAATAAACATCGTTTTTGCAAAAACAACATAGACACTACTATGTCCATTCAAATCAAATCATCTTGAGTCTAGCCATTGCCTTTCCTTGCCTTCAGCTTAGCCATTTTCTCCTTCTGAAGTTGTTGGCATGTTACAACAGCTTTCTTCATCCATGAGAGCTTTTTTGGTGAGTATTTTAGCTTTCTTGGTTGACTCACACCAGTAGGATCCCCCACAAACTTGATGGTTCTGGTAGCATAGGTTATGGATTCCTTCCGCAGCTCTTTCAGTCTTGTCCTTTGCTCAGATATAGTCATTGGCCTTACTAGTGGTTCTGGATCACTTTCATGGTCTGGATATTCAAAGTCTGGGTCTGCACTACTGCTAGACTGATGTTGGAACAATGTTGGCTGCTGCATTGGCCTCACAGAAGGTGTGGGCATGAATACCCATCCATCTCCCTAAGTTGCTTGGCTAGGTTGTGGGGCTGATAGGTGCAGGTCTCCTTCAGTAACATCAAATCCAGGTGGAGGGGAAGCTTGTGGAGATCTAGGTGGTTCATCATCACTTGCCTCATCAACCAACCCTCTCTTTATTTTACCCTTTCCCCTAGCTGCTTTCTTTCCTTTGGAGTGCTGCAAAAGTAATTAAATGTCAATATAAATAACTTAAAGGAAATCAAATGAAATTAGACATCCTCTTGAATTGTGACCAGGCTGTCCACATGTAGTACAAGTCATCACCCTCCCTTTCCTTGAAGCAGAATACTCTCCTTGCCTCTTGATTGCTTCATCTTTGTTTCTTTTTCTTTTTGTCTTTGGCCGGCCAGCCATATTGAGAAACTCAGGTGGATCCATAGCATGTTCTGGCAGAATCTTCCAGAACTTGTCTCCTCTGACTGGCTGCAACTTATGTTTGTAGGTAAGGGCATATGCTTCCTTGCTATACCACCAGTGGATTTGTGACACAGGGTCTATCTTCTTATACAAGAGGGCTTTTATGGCAATGCCCATATGGGATTCCAGTAAGGTCCCAGGTCCTACATGTACATTTTTTCTCACCAATATCTACTGTGTGTTTCTCATTTCCATTAGTCACTTCAAACCCATCATCACCATTGGAGACTACAAAACATCTTTGAGCAATCTTCATGTATGAATTGTACAATTTTATAGCATAAGGACTGAAGTTTGTATCCCACTTGATCAAATAAGACTCATGATTAGCCAGCAACTTTATCACCTTAACTCTGATGTTCTCCAACATCCTAATGATTGGCTTATGTCTAGCCTCTAGGATCCATGAGTTGAAGGACTCTGTGAAGTTGTTGTCCACTGCCTGGTTCTTGCAAACTGTATCAAAATAGGCCCTACACCATTGACTTGGTGGATATGAAACCAAGTCATCTGCAGCCTCCTTAGACATATTCCCAATCTTGTCTAGTTGGTCTTCAAACTCCTTATGATAGCTACTCCAAGCAGCCCACCACAGATACATCTTGAAAATCTTATTCTTCCATCTCTTCATCCAGTTTGATTCAACATGCTTAACACAAAATCTGTGTTTAGCTTCAGGCAAAACTTCTTTCATTGCTTCAACTAAACCCTGATTAAATAAACCAAGTGCAGAAAATAAAAATAATGTAAAACAGAATTAACAAAATTAATAATGACATATATGTTAACAAAAAATTAATAGTAAACAGGTAACAAGTGCCTTTTGCATGTCAGATATGAAGGTTAAGCCTTCACACATTTCCAGATGTAAGGAACGCTGCAGCAAGGCCAAGAACCACTTCTATGTAATCTTTCTTTCCTTGTCTACAATAGCCCAAGCGATAGGATAGAACTGATTCATGGCATCTACAGCTACAACAACTAATACTTGACCCCTGGCTTTACCTCTCAAGAAGTGCCATCCAAGCCAATAAAGGGTCTTAACCCATCCTTGAACCCCATCTTCAAGGCATGGAAACAGACATACATCCTTAAAAACCTCATTTTTTCTTCAGCCAGAGCATCTTTTGAGATATTTTGAATGATATCTGATCCTGGATTGCTAATTCTCAACTCATTGGCATAACCCTCTAAACTGTTATACTCATCCCTAAAACTGCCTTTAAGCTTCTCAAGAATCAATTGTTTGGCCTTCTACACTTTGAATGACTAGCATTTAGATCAAATTCAGCTTTCAGTTTTGCTCTCATTTCTTTCACCTTAAACTTAGGGCTTTCTTGCAATTTTTCCTTGAAGTATTCAGCTATAGTACTGGTGTCAGCCCTTGGATTGTCATATGCAGTTTCACAAGTGTGCTCATTCACCAATGTTTTGATCCTAACCTAAGAATGTTTCCTTCCTTGTTTTTGGTTTTTCTCTTCTTTTTTTTTTTTTTTTCCGATTTTGGCTTGATACCCCCAACGATTATATGGTAGATAATATTTATCAAATTTCCAAATTTTCACTAATAAAATAGTTATTTGTATATCTTCATGTAAGATATGACACTCTAATTTATAGGTCTGTCCTTGCTTTTGATTACTACATTAAAAAATAATTGACATACAGATATAAAATCTTAAAAAATGACGTGCCTGACGATAACACAATAACAATAACAATTCAGTAGGTCTCAGTTGGAAACTAACCGAAGATTACTTCTTTGAAATGTCATGTTAAATTAGATTGTCTTGTTAATTTTCAGTTAGTTAAAATATATTTCTAATGTGGCTCCCTGGCATAATGTGGCAAAAAAAAAAAGTAGTGAAATCCCTGGCATAATATGGCAAAAGAGAAGTAGTGAAATGGGTTTGGGTTTGGTATAATTAGATTGTCTTGTTAATAACGGCTTGAGTGACTTTGTTATAAAGAAACGTAGAAGTATTTGGATATACTTATACGTTGATTACGTTTTTTGGCGTATTTACACATTTAGTAAAAGTACTTTTAGACCATAAAATTTCACCACATGTAATCCCTTATTTCTGGTTATGATTTTTTGTCCCCACTTAAGAATGATTTAGTAAAATGGTCTCGGGGGCAGCACTTCAAGTTATAAATTGACAAGTGTTGCCGATGGGTGCAGCAGTTCCAGGTATAAACTGCACCTTCGGAAAATATAAAAGGCAAGTGTTGCCTGTGAGGGTAGCACTTCAAGTTATTTGGGAGAATATTGAAAGAGATAAACGGTCAAGTCTACCACGGGGACAACACTTACTTAAAAGGGATTGACAAGTGCTGCAAGTATTGCCTGCAAGGTAGCACTTCAAGTTAACTTAAAAGGGATGACGGGATGCGGGCATCAATATAAGATTTTCGTAGGGGTATTTCTATTCGCGAGTAGCACTTCAAGTTATAAAAGGTCAAGTGCTGCCACGGGTAAGGTATTTACTTAAAGTTAGTGCAAGTCATTCTTGCAAACCATTTTAAGCGAGGCCAGTTAGGCAAACCATTACCTAAGGTGTCATAGTTGTGTAATTTTTCTGTTTTAGACCAAAATCAGCTTAAACTCACAAGTTGGTCACTCCCCAACTTATAATAAGCAAGTTTTGTTCGACCAAAAGTTTTACTATTTTATTCTTTACATATCTGTGAGCAGAGGGTCGTATCGAAAATATACTCTCTACCTGACTCGAGGTAGAACAAAGGTCTGCGTACACTTCAACTTTCCCAAACCCACTGGCAAGATCATACCAGATATGTTGTTGTTATTCTTTAAATCTGTAATCCCAAAAATATCCTTTACAAAACAACACTCCACAAGCTTCAAAAATATTCTCTTTAATCGGTGTCAATACGAACTTTGTCACATAAATTAGAATGGAGCAAGTGTAAGATAACAACAAAAAAAAAAACATTTTTTTAGAATAGTTCCGTACAGTAACAATGAGAGTACACCATCCAAACAGTTGTTAGTTGTTACACTCATTCGCTGGAATTTTATGGTTAAGTATGATACTTAGCATATTCACAGTGGATGAAGCATGATCTGCATTCCCTGTGCAGGGCCGAGGCTGAAAACTACAGAGGGCAAGTGACTGTAATTTGGTGAAAGAGTGAACTTGTAACGCTGTAAAATCATAGAGAGTGCTATCTTGACCTCCAAAATTGCAAAAGTCGAGCCAACGCATTTTCGAGGACCAAAGCTGAAAGGCAACAAAGCCATCAGCTGGTCGAATTTTGCTTTAGCCACCCCTTCAGCAAATCTTTCTGGCTTGAAAAGGTGAGCATCTTCTCCCCATAATTCAGAGTTATGCAGTACAGATAAAGGGGAAATTTGCAAGTCAATTCCTGCTGGAAGTGTAAGTTTCCCCAATCTTGTTTTTCTTGTCACTCTTCTCATAATAAAGACCCCGGGTGAATAAAGCCTCAGACTCTCATTTATTACCATGCCCACCTACAAGCATTGACAGAGAAAGAATATAGGTTATTATTTTTGGCGTGTCGATAATAGGGGATTGGGGAGGATTTAGCCTTCTTGGCAGTTCATATAGGTCACAAGGACTACATGAATGGCTGGGATTGAGCAAATGCAAATTCAAATATTAAGCTAGCGTTTGGACATAGATTTGGTTGAAATTTGGGCTCTTACAATCTTTAGTCTTGAAATGGTATCTGTCTTTGGATTGTCTTGGCCGAAGAGTTCAAGAACTTCCTTTCTTGCATTCTCTTGCCAATCTGTGTGGATTGCTAGGAGAAAAACACACCAGCTTAGTAGAGCATTGGTTGGTTCATGTCCAGCAAAATAGAATGTTTTACATTCATCGATGATGTCGTCCACTGAGATTCTTGTTTTCTCATCAGCATCATGGTGAGCCTTCAAGAGTGATCCAAGAAAATCGCTTCCATAGCTGTCTGTTTGTCCTACCTTAACACTGTCTTCTCTTTTCTTTATCAATGACATGATCGAGTCACGAAGAGCTTCTCGGAGCTTATCTATTTCTATATCCTCCGGTGTCCTGAAAAATTTACTGTAAAGGCGCCAGAGCAGCTAACTGTTAACAGAATGATATATTTCTTGTGGAAATAGATGTAAATTAAGAATTGTGTTTCTAGTCATACTTGATTCCAGGAATCTTAGTTTTCCCAACGCTCATTAAAACCGTTGCAGCTAGTTTCTCCAACATATGGAATATCTGCTTCCCATCCAAGTAGCTGCTTCCAAAAGCAGTTCTAGAGATGATCTCCGAGCTCAATAGCCTGAATTGGTCATGCACTTCAATCTCTTTACCTTCATAAGATTTCCATGTTTTCAACATTGTTTCCACACTTTCAATCATTGAAGGAATCATGTCCTGTTTGCATTGTCACTAACATTAGGTATATATCAGACATATTGTTTATTGAAATTCGGCCAAAGTTCTAAGCTAACCTTCAAGCTTTGTCCGTGGAAAGCAAATTCAGCCACTTTCCGAAGTTTTGACCATTTCTGGCCTTCCCAAAAAGGAAGTCCATTGCCAAATAACTTCTTTAAAGGACGACTAAGTTTAGGTTGACCAATTGAACCATCTTTGTTGTTAAGAATTTGTTTGATCAACTCAACATCAGTTACAATCAACTCTGGCTGTGAGCCATGCCAAATAAGAAAAGTCTTTCCTGATACATAAATTCAGAATAAGTTGGTTAATTAATAGGGGTTTGGTAAATAAATTAACTGAAGGAAAGAGAAAAAATAATTACCATATAGTTTGATCCATGAATGCAAATGAGGCTGCACTCTAGGGAATATGTCATGTGATAACTCCTTGGATTGTATTGCCTTGTCTCCAATTTCTCTGCTGTTCGCATTTCGCAATTTGAAAGGTGGACCTTTGATTCCTTGTCTATTCATCATATATTGTAGGGAAAGTGGATACCACCATGATTTGTATAAGTACCTAGCAAGCACCAAGAATACTGAACCAAACAAAACTAAGAAAATAGTTATCATGGCTTCTCAGTTTCAACACAAGAAGACCTCTTTGCCTTTTGTTCTTTATAATCAATCTGGAATAAGCTGTTTTTGTGAAATTTTATGGCTTCTTGTAACTAAGTAAACAGTGAGATGATAACCTCATATAATATAAAGTGAAGGGTCAGCAGATAACAAGCATACTCTCTATGAAGCCATGCTTAAGTATTTTTAGATTTGGAGCCCATCAATTTAGTAGAGTAATAATTTGCCCATGATGTGCACGTTGTTCATTATATTTTCTAAGAAGGCATGCTAAGGTATTTTTATATTTGGAGCACATCAATTTGTGCAATCACGTTGAAATAATACCCCTCCCATCCCAAATTGAGTGTCTTAGTTTGACTGGACACGAAATTTAAGAAATATAGGGAGACTTATTAATTTTGTGGTTTTTAAATGAAAGATGTATGTAATGTACTAAAATATTTTTTGAATTTGTGGTTTTAAATCTGTGCACGATGTTTGAACTGTCAACTTACTAAATATAGAAAGAGACACTCATTTTGGGACAAATTAAAAAGGAAAGTAAGACACTCAATTTGGAACGGAGGGAGCAATAATCATAATATGTTCTTACTAAGTATATAGTACTAGCTGGCAATGTTTTAAAAGGCGGGGGCGTTGGGCGAGACGTTTTACCCTCTATGGGGCGAGGCGTAAGCCCCGAGATACGGGGCGTAAGTCCCACGGATCTTGAATTTTATATATATATATATATATATATATATATATATATATATATATATATATATATATATTAATAATAATAATATAAGCTTAAATTTATTTTAAAAATTAAAAGTTACTATAAACTCTGAAAAAAATCATACAAATCATTAGTAGTAGCATAATCACTACATCAGTGACATTAAGAGTTCAAATGACACTCATCTTCCAAGTATAATTGAACAACATTATATTACTTCTCCAAGTTTCAGCATAAAAGTTTCAATTCTATTCCAAATAAGTCAACCTCCAGCCTAAATTCACAAGACTACATCACTGAAACCATTGCTCTTCCATGTCCCCTGCCTGCACAAGTACATTTTAATGCACACAAAACATCCTAAAATATAAAATGAAAGAGCCATCTAGACCACTGAGATGCTTCTGTTCTCATTTAACAACCAAAGATGGTTTCAAAAGAATTTTGTACGATCTACACAACTATGATTGGTAAATAGATTTCAGTCAGGTTTTAAAGGTGTACAACGCCTTATGCTTAAACAAAAGCAAGCTAAGTGACCCAAAACATATCAAGCCATTTTTTTTGTGTGTGGAGAAAGTACTTCAAAAAATACAAATCTTATGTCACGCCTTTTTTGGAAAATTCAACATTAAACTATCAAAAGTGAAGAGCACCAATCTTCTAGATTTGAGGAGAAGAGAAAAAATTGTCTTCAGCATTCATCAATGAACAAAAGAAATTGGGTTAGCGCTTTTCTTGTTGATGGAGATAATTAGGGATACAGAGAGAGTGATTGAATTAATGGGTGGGGGTAATGGCATCGTAAAGGTGCAGGTTACCTTTTCTAATTCTTGAGAAAAGAAGTGGAATTTGTCAAAATTACTCCCAATTTTAGAAGTTCCATTAAGCGTGCGTTTTTTGTTGGGCGAGTTTTACGCTTGGGGCGTACGCCTCAAATTCTACGCCCTATGTTAACGCCCTGGTGCGTTTTTTGGGCGCCCCGCCCCGGGACTCGCCCCAAAAACGTTTTTTAAAACAATGCTAGCTGGTTGAAAGCAGCGGGAATACTTCCTCCTTTCGTCGACGTAGAAGATGACAATTCAATGGTTGGCTTACTTGACAGCTTGACTGTCATGCCTTCTCCTTAAAATATATACTTCAAAAAGAAACAATGTGACTTGTCAGGAATTTGCTTAATAGCTCCTGGATTGTATTACTCAAAAATTAAAATAAAAAAAATACTTCATCAGTTGAATTAAAAGTAAATAAAAAAATAAAGACTTTTGATACATATAACATATGCGCCCCATTTTAAGAATCGATCTAAGGATATCACTTATATATCTATTAGAAAAAACTAGTTCAAGTTGTGAATACTAAATTACTCTTATATACTTTTCTGCTATTAAATATTATCAATTGAAAAGTGAGTACTATTAATCACTTTTGACCTTTTTAATAATAATGGTGAAATTAAATAAAAACTAATTAATCACTTAAATAATTGTTCATTAGGTTATTCTGTGTTGTTCTGTATTATTGGGAATATGGTACTCCAGTTATGAGTGAGGCGTATTCTTTATTCGGTAGTTGGTATTTGAATATTCTGTATTTTGTATTGGGCAAAAATTATCGTCTTCGGTCAACACCCCGAGTTGGTAGACCGAAGGGAAAACGAGCTGGCGCTCCGAAGGGATAGTAATCGATCGTGACTGAATCACCAAGGTCAACGCCCGAAGGCGCGACCGAAGAGAAATTAAGCTTTTAGCTTCGGAGGCGTAGCACCCTCTTCGGATAGCAAGGTCAGATGACCGAAGCCTTGTGGCAAGGCTTCGGTTAACACCTCGGTCCCAACGGCTTTGCAGCCCACTATTCTGCTCCACTAACTCATCCATGTTGCTGATCAGATCGTGGGAGGAAGGCATGCTGGTGATGGAGAACGTGGGCAAGGCCCCTAGGCCTATAAATAGAAGTTCATTTTGTATTATGGACATCCAGAAATACATACCAAAACTCTGTCAAAATTTGTATTGAACGCCTGTATATTGAAAGCAAGTTATTTACGTATTTTCATCTATCAGTGAATTATTTACCGCTTTGATACAAAGATTTGCTTATATTCGAATCCAAATTCGATTTGTGTACCTAAAAACGATTTAGGCCCATACAAATTGGCGCCGTCTGTGGGGAAGTAAGCAATAACGCTTTGTTCCAAAGTTCGAAATCTGTTCCTCGTCAAGAAACTTGTGATCTAACACTATGGCTGATAACAACAATGGTGGTAATGGTGATCGGGTTGACGTTCCGACGAACCAACAATCCTTCACCCCAATGACTACCGAAGAATTTCAAATGTACGTGGTTACCACGCTAAAAGCTCTCCAGAATAAGCAGGATGAGCAGGCTAGCATCAATGCCGAGTTTCGCGCCTCGCTAGAAGGACGAAACAGCGCCGCCCCAAACGGCACCCCGCCCTCGGCTCCTGGTGGAGGCACCCCGCCTTTCGTTCCTCAGGGCGCGACAACAGGGGGACCTCACAACGGAACCGCGTCTGGGGGGTCGGGGAGTAATCCATCTTCCACGCCACACTTCGGGACGATTCCCTCTATGGCGGAAACAACGTCATCGGTTGACGTTGAAAAAATGAGCAGAGAGATCGAGGCACGCATCGAGGCGCGCTTCGAAAAACGCCTCGAGCGCGTCCCGGGGATAAGCAAGGAGGAAGATGACCTCGACATCGAGCAATACAGGGAGCAGCCCTATAAGCCCGAAGCAGCGCCCGCTCCAACTCCCGTGGGTTTCAAACTCACATTCCTCAAAAAGTACGATGGGACAACTGATCCCAAGGAGCATGTCAGGGAGTATATGTCCATGGTAAAAAGCAACGACTTGACGTCCATGCAGCTCGAATCCATGTTCTTAAAAAAGTTTGGTAGTTCGCTAGAAAAAGGTGCCCTTCGGTGGTATTTATGCTTGCCACCGGGGTCAATCTCTTCGTTCAAAGAGCTATCCAGCGCCTTCGTCAAGGCGCACACCGGCGCGCAAAAGATCCTCCAGAGGAAGGAGGATATATGTGAAGTAAAGCAATGGTCTGGCGAGCCACTTAAAGAATTCCTCGAGCGATTTCACGCTGAACGCATGGAGTTGCCTCGAATGGATGATACCTTGGCTATCATGGCCTTCGAGAAAGGTATCAACAGTCGCAATTCAAATGCTGCTGCTGAATTGCGAAAGGAGTTGCAACAGTATCAGGTCCTGACGTGGGAGGATCTACATAGAAGAGCTTACTCCAAAATCAGATTGGAGGAGGCGGAGTTCAAAAACCGAGGTTACCAAAACCGAGGTGATATTTCAAATCGCGCCGAGGCGCCACGAAATAATTCGAAAGGGAGGTATGAACCTTATACCTCGCCAAGGCAACATGTTACTCAGAGGCTGGGAAACAACCCCAATAACTCATACCCGACGTCTCACATAAGCCAAAGGCTTGGAGGGAAGGTTCAATCCAACGTGAACCAAAGGAACCCCTCGAGCTCCGCTTCGATTCCCAAAAAGGATCCCCCCCGAATCCAAGATTATAATTTCAACATATCGACCTCGGAGCTGGTCGACGTCGTCAAGGGGACAGCCGGGGTAAGAATTCCCAAAGATATGAGAACCCCGATGGACAAAAGGGATCAGAATTTGCACTGCGAGTTTCATGCAGATTATGGTCACAAGACCGAGGACTGCAAAGCTCTGCGCCTCGAAGTGGCTCACCTACTGAAAAAAGGAGTCTTGGCTCAATTCCTCACTGACAAGGGGAAAGATAATTTTTCAAAGAACCGAGGCGGTGGGCAACCACCTCGGGCTCCACCTCCGGAGAGAGTAGTTAACGTCATCACCGGGGGATCAGAAGTAAACGGCGTGAACTTCGCCGCAGCCAAAAAATTTGCTAAGCTCTCCATCACCATGGAGAAGAGGACCCGAGTTGGAGGTTCGGGCAAAGACATCGTGTTCGATGAGGATGACTGTGATGGGATGATGTTCCCCCATCACGATGCTCTGGTCATCATGCTAAGAATTAACAATGCCGACATCAAGAGAGTATTGATTGACCCCGGCAGTTCGGTGAACATCATCAGCTACGGGGCGGTGAAGCAGATGTGGCTAAAAGGGGATATCGTTCCCAAATCAACAGTGTTGGCTGGTTTTAACAACTCAACGGAGAAGACGTTGGGTGAAATCACGCTGAAGACATTCGCTGAGGGTGTCACTAAGGAGACACTGTTTCAAGTGATGCCCGAGGACCTGGCCTATAATGTAATCCTCGGGCGGCCATGGATCCACTCCATGGAAGCTGTCCCTTCCACTTTACACCAAGTGATCAAATTCCCAACGCCGTGGGGGGTTCGGTCCATTAAGGGAGAGCAGCGAGTAGCGAGGGAATGCTACTCGGTAGCGCTGAAGAGTGGAGTCGCCCCGAGCGGGCCCAAAAAATAGCAACCAACGCAACCGGGGTCGAGCGAGGCGAGCTTCCAAAATGAATTTGAAAAGATCCCGGCATGCGTGCAAGAGCCTCGGAAGCAAAAGGCCGAGGACTCTACCGTTGAGGAGCTGGACTCTTTCATTCTATCGAAAGAGTTCCCAGAGAGGAAAGTACACATCGGCTCGGAGTTGGACCCGAAGTCGAAAGAGGCAATTATGGAAGTCCTAAGGTCCAACCACGACTGCTTTGCTTGGACTCATTCAGACATGACGGGTATCGATCCGGAGATCATGACTCACAAGCTGAATGTAGATCCAAAGTTCACCCCGGTGAAACAAAAGAAGAGACCTCACGCCGGGGTGAAAAAGAAGGCGATTGAAGATGAGACCACGAAGCTGCAAGAAAATGGCTTCATCAGGGAAGTGAAGTATCCCGAATGGCTGGCAAACGTGGTAGTTGTGCCGAAGAAAAATGGCAAGTGGAGAATGTGTGTAGACTACACCGACCTGAATAAAGCTTGCCCCAAAGATTCTTACCCATTGCCACAAATCGACAGGTTAATAGACTCCACGGCTGGACACAAACTATTAACTTTCTTGGATGCGTATTCGGGCTACAATCAAATCCTCATGGACCCCGAGGACGAGGAAAAAACCTCCTTCATCACTGACCGAGGTACCTTTTGCTACAAAGTGATGCCCTTCGGCTTGAAGAACGCCGGGGCAACCTACCAAAGGTTAGTATGTCGCATGTTCAAGGAATACATCGGGAAGTCTATGGAAGTCTACATAGACGACATGCTCATCAAATCGATCCGAGTGGAGGATCATTTGAGTCATCTGAGGGAAGCTTTTGCTGTGCTAAGACAATACGGCATGAAATTGAACCCCGAGAAGTGCGCCTTCGGCGTAGGATCGGGCAAGTTCTTGGGATTTATTGTCTCCGAGCGGGGAATCGAAGCCAACCCAGATAAAATCAGAGCAATTGAGGACATCCCCGAAGAGCTTTCCGGGGTTAAAGAAGTTCAACGCCTGACTGGCCGAATCGCTGCCTTGAGCCGCTTCATCTCAAAGTCCTCGGAGCGATGTCACAAATTCTTCTCCGTCTTGAGAAAAAACAGCCACTTCAAATGGACACCGGAGTGCAAACAAGCTCTGAGAGACTTGAAACAATATTTGGCTAACGCACCGTTGCTCGCTAAGCCAAAAGAGGGGGAGACATTGCTTGTCTATTTGGCAGTGTCCGAGGTGTCAGTGAGTGCTGTGTTGGTTCGGGAAGAAGACGGCAAGCAGCAGCCCATCTATTATGTGAGCAAAACGCTCCTCGATGCTGAAACCAGGTACCCACACTTGGAAAAACTAGCACTTGCTTTGCTCATTACTGCTCGGAAACTGCGGCCCTATTTTCAATGTCACCCAATAGCGGTAGTTTCAACCTTCCCCTTGAGAAATATATTGCATAAGCCTGAGTTATCGGGGAGGTTATCCAAATGGGCAGTTGAGCTAAGTGAGTATGACATCACTTATCAACCTCGAACTGCCATCAAATCTCAAGTCCTGGCAGACTTCGTGGCTGATTTCAGCGTTGGGGTATTGCCCGAAGCGGAAAAGGAAAACTATGAGACGAAGGGACCCTCTTCGGGGCTGTGGGTACTGCACACCGATGGGGCGACGAATTCAAAGGGCTCGGGTTTAGGCATTGTGTTGAGAACACCCACCGGGGAGAAGATTAGGCATTCTGTTCGATTCAAAAAGGTCACCAACAACGAGGCAGAATACGAAGCGGCTCTAGCTGGCTTAGAGCTAGCCAAAGAAATGGGGGTCGATAGAATCGAATTAAGATGTGATTCGCAATTGGTGGTCAACCAGATCCTCGGCGATTACACGGCTCGAGAGCCCAGAATGCAACTTTACTTAGATCGGGCGCGGAGGGTCCTAGCCCAATTCCAAGAATGGAGTGTCAAACAAGTACCTCGGGAAGAAAACTCCGAGGCGGACGCCTTGGCGAATCTTGGTTCGGCCATTGATGAAGCTCACTCGGGGACTGACTCGGTGGTTCGTTTGCTGTCCGCCCAAATGAGAGAGATGAAGTTGCAGGTCAATTCGGTTGACAATCGATGGGATTGGCGAAGCAAGTTCATCTCCTACTTCGACTCGGGGACTGTTCCCCAAGATAAGAAAGAAGCGAAAAAGCTAAGGACCCAAGCGGCTTCGTATCACATGATCGAAGGCAATTTATACAAGAGGTTGTACTGCGGCCCGATGGCCAAATGCTTGGGCCCCGACGAGGCAAGGTACGTGATGGCCGAAGTACACGAAGGCGAGTGCGGAAATCACTCGGGGAGAAAATCGTTGGTGCGTAAATTGCTAAGAGCTGGGTACTATTGGCCCACTATTAGCGCCGATGTGAAAGCCTTCGTGCAAAAGTGTGACAAGTGCCAACGCCATGGGCAAATGATCCACCAACAGGCCGAGCCTCTACACTCGGTGGTATCACCATGGCCCTTCATGAAATGGGGAATGGACGTTGTTGGACCACTACCCAAAGGAAAAGGTGGTGTTCGGTTCATCTTGGTGTTGACTGATTACTTCACAAAATGGGTGGAAGCCGCAGCGCTCACCGAGGTAAAACAGAAGCAGGTAATCGACTTCATCAAAAAGAATATCATCTACCGGTTCGGCGTCCCAAAAGAAATCGCTTGTGACAATGGCAAACAATTCATGGGGGCGGCTATCACCGACTTTTTTAAACAATGTGGAATCAAAAGGATAGCCTCAACTCCCTACCATCCAAGTGCTAACGGCCAAGCCGAATCTTCAAACAGGACCATAATTGAGAACTTGAAGAAGCGACTCGACGAGAAGAAAGGCCCTTGGCCCGAGGAGTTGCCCGGGGTTCTGTGGGCCATGCGAACTACGGAGAAGAACAGCACCGGTGAGACCCCTTTTTCATTAGCCTACGGCATGGATTCTCTCATCCCAGTGGAAGTGGGCGAACCAAGTCTTCGGTATGCTCACACAACCGAAGATGCCAACCAAGAGGCGATGCGCATCGAGCTAGACTTGCTCGAAGAGAAGAGGGAATTAGCTTTGGTTCGGCTTGTTGCCCAAAAAAGACAGATCGAAGCGTACCTCAACAGGAAAGCTAAATTTAGGGACTTCAAGGTGGGAGATTATGTGTTGAAAACCGTGAATCAATCAACAAAGGAGGACAACGGGGGTAAGCTTATCGCAAATTGGGAAGGACCTTACAGGGTCAAAGCAATCGTTGGAAAAGGCTCTTACCAAATCGAGTCTCTCCAAGGCGAGCCCGAACCGCTGAACTGGAACATCTCTCATCTAAAGCGATACTACTTTTAGCCAAGGTAAATATCCTTCAATTCTATCAATTAAACAGCCCCGAGCCGAACGACGCTCCCATGGCATTGATAAACAATGTACTAACTCACTCCTCGTTCCACCTTTTTTGCTCGACCTTTTCAGGAAGCAAATCGAACCGATTCCAGTGCTCGGATCCTCATCAAGATTCACAACCGAACACTGGGGGGAGTGAGAAGGGTTGACACCGAGGACGACATCGAGCCTCCCAACCGATGCTTATCTAGCCGACAACCGGGGACTGTTGCCCGAGGACTAGATTTAGTACATTGTAAATTAGCCCGAAAGCGGCATGTTTTAGTTTGAAATTACGTTTTAGTTTGTTCATTAATTCATTGTTCACCCGAGGTCCATCCCGACTTGGTTTATGTACATAGCCTTTCGGCTCGTTAATATTAACAAAGCGACTTCGGGTATTCTCATTCTATCCATGTTATTACTTGTGTTATTACTTGAGCCGCGCATTGCATCGACTCGAGGACGAGACGTCGTCCTAAGTTCGCACCGGTCAAATTTCGCTTAAAGTCTTACAAGCATGTCATTCACTTCTAAAAGTGTTCGAAACACATGAAAAATACACGTAAAATTCACAAAGCGATCTTTCATTAAAAGCCCGAAGGCTGAAGTTACATACATCCAAAAATGACCCGAGGGTCAAACATAAGTACAAAGGCACGAAGGCCTCAAAAAATGAAAGACATCAAGAGT
Organism: Petunia axillaris subsp. axillaris; assembly: GCA_029990575.1. Classification (NCBI taxonomy): domain Eukaryota; kingdom Viridiplantae; phylum Streptophyta; class Magnoliopsida; order Solanales; family Solanaceae; genus Petunia; species Petunia axillaris. The sequence continues at coordinate 63,373,924 of JARKNS010000009.1, forward strand.
CTACTAAGGCAACGCCCCATCAGCATCTTCGCTGCCCTCTTCGGCACTGTCGCTCTCATCATCTGATTCTTCACTTGAGGGAAGTTCGTCCACAATTCTTTGAGCCTCGGCAGCAGCCTCCCTCGCTTTGACGATCTCATCCTCGAGCGCGATCTGCCCGGCCTGAACTTGCTCGAGGACGTCGAGCCTAGTCTTGACCACGGCCCATGTTTCTTCAAATTTGGCCCTTGTTGATCTGACCTCGGCCCGCTCGTTAAGATGGGCAACTCGCCTTTCAAGCCTGGATACCTTGGCCCGAAGAGCTGGCACTTCGCCCACTTGGCGTTGCAGCTCAAGAAGTTTAGCATTATACTCAAAGAGCTCGCCACGATACTTCTCCCCCGCCTCACGGACTTCGGTCTTCGCCCTGAACAATTCAGCTTCGAGGCGGGCATTCTCAAGACTGAGCCTCGAGCGTTCAGCAGTAAACTCGTCCGTCACAGCTCGAACACGAGCCTCGGAGGACTCTGCAACAGCCCGAAGGTCATCCTCGGCTTTTCCCGCCGCCTCGTTGGCACGCTCCAGTTCGCTGTTCAAAATTGCGAACCGAGCCTCCAACTCGGCGACCTGCCCCTTGAGGACCTTTTTCTGAGCATCCCAAGCGGTAGCAGCTGCTTGAAGTTCTTGAGCACGATCTCGCTCGAGGTGAACAGCTCGCAGCGCGAGGACCAAGCTCTGCAATTGAAGCATGTGTCAGTACTCAAAGATTGGCGAGACAAGTTACGAAAAGGGGGCATTGAAACTTACCCGAAGAGCGGAAGCGGCGGAGACGCCCATCAAGCTCATTGGGCTCAGGTTTCGAAGAGCATGAGCCTCGGCGGGACCAAGCAAGCCATCAAGAGCCGCAATATCCTCTTTCGTGGCATCCAGCAAGTTAGCGTCGGGGTATATTTCCAAGGCCCGAGCCGCAATGTTTGCGGGCTTCGATGAATCCCTTGAAGCTTTGACCATGCTCTTAATCAACCCCCCGCTCACCTTCGCCTTGCCCTTCCTCCTCGCGGCCTCTTGGTCAGACTCCTCCACGTGTATGACCTCGGCTGATCCACCCCCTTCAACCCTTTCTGAAGCAGGCTCGGGGACTGGATCTGGCCTCTCTTCGGGAACCGGAGGGGGCAGTTCCTCGTCACTAGGCTCGTCCACTAGCCCTCGGCGTTGAGCGACGGGGGCCACAGCAGCGGAAGCGGCAACCTCCTCGACTCGAAGACCTTTCGCCTTAGTAGCCCGCTTCGAAGTCGCTCTTTTCCTCTTGGCACCTGGGGCAGGAAGAGGAGCAATTTGTCTAACATAAGTATGAGTGGCGGCAGAAATACAGGAGAACCTACCCAAGAAAATTTCACCTTGTGAAGTCCCTTGGCTCGAGGAGGCTTTGGCTTTCTTCTCCTCGACAAGCCTCTTCGCCATTTCCGCCATCTTGGCGACTCCTTCGGTGACGTCGGTCACCAATTTCTCACTTCTCCTCGTTTTCTTACTTCTCTTCTCCTCCTCTCCACCTTCCGCCTCCGCCTCGGCTTCCTCCTCCTCGTCGGCCTCTCTCACGGCCTTGCTGGGGAGACCTATGTAGTCAAAGTGGAAAAGTTAGTTTAATTCAAAACGAAGCTCGGCGACACGAAGTCAGTGACTCACCGTGCCTCTTACACGCCCATCGGTTCTCAGGCAGAGCGGCTAATACCATCCACTGCCGCTCGGGGCGTTTTTTCGGCTGCATGACTTCAGTCACCCACCCGAGCAGGTTACTCGGAGGCACAACCGCCACTTTTTCAGCTGTGGATAAAAAAGGAAAGAGAGGTCGGTTAACAATTGCGATGATTGCAAATCAAAGGAAGAATGAAGATAAATACTTACGCTGAGCATTCCACGCCTCGGGAAATCCAGGCTCGGCGGACAGCAGGCTCGTGGGAATGAGCACGAACCGATCGTTCCATCCTCGGTCCCCATGATCCTCGCTCTTGCTTAAGATTGCATACGAACCCCGAGGCAAGAGAGCGACAACCCCGGCCTTGTGGAAATAGGGGTAGTAGAGTGAAATCAAGTGCTGGAAAGTGAATGGCAACCCCGCGGCACAACTCAAATATTCAAGGGCTTGGACGACCCTCCAAACCCCGGGCCCAAGTTGGGCAAGACACAGGTTATATGATCTGCAAAACGTGTCGATTATGGGGTGTACGGGCAAATCAAAACCTATGGTGAAGGGATAAGTAAAAACCGTGGAGTATCCTTCGACGTGTGTAGATGCGGCCGAGCCAGGCGCCGGGATCCTAATCTCCACTTCGGGCCCCCAGCGGCAGTCAGCCCGAACTGCTTCAATCCTCTCCTCGGTCACGATGCTCGGGGTAACGTGAACGGGGATGTTCCTTCTCTTCCCCCTCTGAGCATCTGATTGGGCATGGACCTTCAGATCCTTTTCATTATTAAAGCTCGAGGGGATGACCAACCGAGGGTCAATCTCCACCTCGAGTGGGATTTTTCTCTTTGACTTCTTTGAAGGCCCCGCCTCGGTCTCGCCCTTTGAGCCACTCACTTCACTCACTTCTGCTCCTCCGACCGAGGCACCCACCTCTCTCACATCCGCGACATCGCCACCCTCAATGTCGTCACCCACATCCAAGTCCACGAACTCGCTGACCTCAGCTGAGCCGCGACCCGCTTTCGTTTTACGTCTCAGGGGAGTGGGAGCAGCCGACGTGGCCTCGCCACCATCTCCCACTCCAGCCATTTGCAATGGCGGCACAGAGGGCATAGCTTCATCATTCATTGCCATGGCCGCGAAGCGTTCCGCTCTTTCGTCGGAATCGCTTGAGCCTTGACCAGAAATGGTGGTAGAAACATTAGCAGACATGATGGGAGATAGGAAGTAAAGATTAGAATTTCTTGGGAGCCGTGAACAGTAGCAACAATAGCGATCAGAGGTTTTCAGTCGTTTCTTCTCTCAAAGGCGAAATATCGAATGAAAGAAGAAAATGACAGAAGTGAAGTATTTATAGTGTTTGCACACGTGCAAGTAGGAGAAGCTAATGATGACTGAAACGTTGGGGAAAACAAAAAGACGGCGTGACCGCTCAGAGACCTATCGCGAGCCGCCACGTAATGCGGAACGGCGACCCTACAGATGCGCAACTTTTTAAAAATTCGTGGATAGGGTTCCGCCACGTCGACTTCCCGCTCAAACTCATTCCACTCCTCGGCGACTTCGGCGTCTACCGAGGAGTGGGGGGACTATCTGTATTGGGCAAAAATTATCGTCTTCGGTCAACACCCCGAGTTGGTAGACCGAAGGGAAAACGAGCTGGCGCTCCGAAGGGATAGTAATCGATCGTGACTGAATCACCAAGGTCAACGCCCGAAGGCGCGACCGAAGAGAAATTAAGCTTTTAGCTTCGGAGGCGTAGCACCCTCTTCGGATAGCAGGGTCAGATGACCGAAGCCTTGTGGCAAGGCTTCGGTTAACACCTCGGTCCCAACGGCTTTGCAGCCCACTATTCTGCTCCACTAACTCATCCATGTTGCTGATCAGATCGTGGGAGGAAGGCATGCTGGTGATGGAGAACGTGGGCAAGGCCCCTAGGCCTATAAATAGAAGTTCATTTTGTATTATGGACATCCAGAAATACATACCAAAACTCTGTCAAAATTTGTATTGAACGCCTGTATATTGAAAGCAAGTTATTTACGTATTTTCATCTATTCAGTGAATTATTTACCGCTTTGATACAAAGATTTGCTTATATTCGAATCCAAATTCGATTTGTGTACCTAAAAACGATTTAGGCCCATACATATTTACTGTCGAGTTAAGGATAAGAGAGTTATATCGTTATGAATAATAATTGAGGAGCTATCAACGGAAGGATATGAATCAACCGTAAAGGTTTTGATTGGATTATGGATATTGATTGAATAAATTATCTATCGTTTGAGATACCCAGCTTATGGTAGGTATTTTATATTGGGCTCAGTCTTGAGCCAATAATAGAATTATTTTATTCAAGATATGAACTTAGAATTGTTAAATTACGATGCGTGAATGTTATATTGAGGATAAAAGTTCCATTATAGGTAGGACTACATATTGTTGAACTGAAAGTCTAGTATATAATTGAGAACGGAAGTTCAGGTATGATTATGAATAGTAATTGAAAGATGGAAGTATCCTGCTAGGTTCGAAATCCTCAAAGGGTCGTAATGCTTACTTATTGTATGATCGTCCAAATTGCGTGACATTACATATCATATCATCATGGGCGAGCATTGTATGGGAGCAGAAATATTTCGTACCAGGAGCAGGAGTATTCCGCTCAACGAGTAGAAGTATTCCGCTCGGATTGTATATTATACCGCCGGACTCGAGGAGTGTCCCGAGTCGGGGCAAGTTAATATTGATTTATCTATCTCACGGTGGCGATGAGAGTTCTGCACTAATGAGGGTTTTCAGGCATTCAGGCATATGTGACTCCATTGCATCATACTGCATTCATCCCATTTTATTGTACCGGCTGCTATGTATTGTGTGATTGTAGTGCGATGTTTCTTGTGTGTGTCATGTATTTCTGATTGTTGATATATTTTATGTTACCTATGTGTTTCTGTCTATCTTATATTCATGGTGCTTTATGAGTTTATGGTTTCTTACGTGTTTCCAGTTATTATCTTGCTTTGCCTTTTTATAGTTGAAATAAGGTGAATTTGGTTTATCTGTTTTTCTTCTCCCTTGCTAGCATGTCTCCTTCTTCGAGGTGGCTAGTTAGCCCCCACTTACGGAGTCCTTCTAACGTTCCATCTGTTTGTTTTTTGTCTATTTATTTCGTTTCGGCAAGTTCCCTCTGGGATTGAGTTCGCTACGTGGTTGAGGAGCGAAGACGACTTCATCTGTCAGGGTGAGCCAGCTTTTGTTCAGGATGACCACCAGTTTTATGTTTATTATCTCAGTTTTATTTTCCCCCTTCAGAAGATGATTATATTTCATTTTTATTCTTAGATGTTTGTCTCAATAGCCCTAAAGCTAGTATATTGGGTAGTCAAATGTAACTTCTTCTGTACAACTTATGTATAATTATATTCGTATCTCTTTAGGTCTTATTTCTTATATATAAGTTGATTTTATATTATTTTTTGTGAATTCAATTCAAAACGGTTCGGCCGACGGGTCTAGGAAAGGTTGTCGGGTACCCGCATGGCCTAACCGAAAATCTGGATCGTGTCAGTTGGTATCGGAGCCAGGTTTAGAGTCTATCCAGACTAAGACAGTGTCTATTAGAGTCTCGCTGATGGGTACACATCTACGAGATGCTATGATGACATTTAGGAAGTTCCCCTTCCTTCTTTTCAAATCGTGCGTCAGTCTTCCTATGAGATGCTATTTTTTTTTCCGTTAATTCCTTCGTAATAATAGTCTTTGGCCATAATATTTTCATATATCTTGTATATATATTGAATTATTAATTAGTGTATTTTATAGTATTTTTATGTAGTTTTCAAATATATAAATATTATTTCAAAAACCTTTAAGATTGTATTTCCAAATACATGTCAAAATTATGAAGTTTGATTCTCGAAATTCGAAACATGTAAATCTTTCTAAAATGGGGGGAGTACAATAAACATATCAAATGTAACCAAATAATGTAAAAATTGTAGGTCGTAAACAAAACTTAAATTCTTTATCTAATCAATAAAAAATTGTAATGTCGGTGGCTCAATTGGGCCATTAGATAAGGAGGCAGAGTTGACAATCTTTCGTCGAGCATTTGTGGGGATAGAAAGCCTCAATATTCGGCGTTTCCACAAAGTTGCATTGGTTACGTAAAAGTGTTGAAATAAATTTTTAGAAAGTTCCCACTCAACTCGTGGTTGGATTATTGGCCCCCAATGTTAAAATATCAAGTCTTCTTGCATGAAATATATATGTTACTCCCTTCGGTCCAATTTATGTGGCAGCATTTTCTTATTCGTCTGTTTCAAAAAGAATGACAGCATTCTAAATTTGGTAACAATTTAACTTTAAAATTACAGTTTTTCCATTACTGAAATGATTTACAACAACACAATCATTTTTATTTCATTTTACACCACAAATTTCAAAAGTCTTCCTTTATTTCTTAAACTTTGTGCCGAGTCAAATTATGACACATAAAATGGAACGGAGGGAGTATTCAAATAACTAAAAGAATATTTGAATGTAAAGCATGTAATTGACTCCATGTAAACAATTACTTAAGCTGGCCAATATGGAAAGGAAGAGAAGTTGCTCCTTATATTACACGTATTATAAGGATTTGACTCCTCTCCATTACACCTTCTCTCCATTTCGTCAAGTACACATTTAAATGAATGCCGCTTGTCTTATTGGGAATACTCCATTTCATTACCTTCAATCTAAATGCATAATAACTTATGGTGTACAATACAATTTCAAACTCTAAAGTATTAAATTTACATCGAATGAGTATTTCTATTAATGAATAAGATATATAGTGACAAGAAATCGAGAGTAGGTGTCTTGCGGTTACCCTAGGTTAACGAGTTTGAACGCCGAAAGGGGATGACCTTACTTACGAACAATCACTTGGACTTCATGCAACACCTCTTTGTATCAAAAGAATGAAGATGTGTTAGTCTCATTTACCACCGAAATGGGTGAATTGGGTAATTTTTTATGAGTACCATTGGTTGACCCAACACAAGATTTGACTTAACTTTAGATTCCATTAGGTTAAATGCTAAGTGGAGATTAGAGCCCTAGTTCTTCAAATTCAAAGAGAATAATCCTTAAACTTTACTTGCCTTTTCAATTATTAGTTCTAAATACAAATTAATTTTCCCTAATTTAGAACACTTTAAATTACTTTACCGAAAATAAACTATTAACTATTTTGCATAAAATATGTTAGTTCCTTGTGTTCAATCCCAACTACTTTAGAAGGATATCTGTGACACCCGCCTACCCAATGCATGTCAACAATATTCCTGTCTGGCTCCCTCTTCATTTAAGAGTTTATAAAATTATGCTTGTCATCTCTGTTTAATGTGAGCATCTTCCACTAAAACAGTGTCATCCTCGTCTTTAATGCACTTCACTTGGTCTAGGTCGCGTGATCGCCTCTCCCTCGCCTTGCTAGCCTGTACAGCTTTTTTTCCACCTTTGTTCGTTAATTCTTTTATACTGGTGTTCAAAAACTGTCATTTTTGCTTTTCTAACCGCTAACTTCACTTGCTTTTTTGTATGTCTTATATATATTTCACGTTATTATATATTCTATTATTTTTAGTGATCCAATAATATGATCCCTTCCATCTCCATGTTGCCAACTACAGAGCCGGTGCCAATACATTAACTTAATGTCCATGTGATGCTAGTTTAATAATTTTATACAATATATAGTATTAGTGTTGCACTTTCTATGTGCCACAATGGATGATATATTTCGGATTTCGAGAGTTAAACGAGTTTATCTTTGACCGTAATATTTTCATATGTCTTTTAAATATTTTGAATTATTAATTATTATGATTTATAATACTTTTTACGGAAAAGGGCCAAATTTGCCCCTCTACTATGGTTTAGGGGTCACGTTTACCCCTCGTTAAAATTTTGGTGCAGCAATACCCCTACTGTTACCATAGTACGCAGATTTACCCTTCTCATTAACGGACCTTCACGCTGGACGACACGTGGCTGCCACATCAGTGCCATAGTAGAGGGGCAAATTTGGCCCTTTTCAGTTGTTTCTAAAATCGTGTATGGGCTAAGTTTCAATACTTAGAGAAAAGGTTTCGATGCTTAGAGGAGTCATTATAAGAGAGAAAAATGTGCTAAGAATGGTAAATAAGATATTTTGAGAGAAATACGGAATTAAAATGACACTCTTCGGTTTTGTTCCATAAGAAAGATATACTTTTGAACTTTGTGACAAAAATTATCTTTATTAAAGATAAGACAAAAGTTTAATAATAACATTATTTCTAAATAAATAGATATGTTCTTTGTAAAAGACTAAAAGGTAAAATATGCTACTCCTATTAAAGTAGAAAAAGAGTTTTTTCATGTATTTCAATTTAAAAGATATTTTTCAATTTATCACAAAAGGTGATTTTTGCTATATATTGACTTATTAACTTTAGTTTAATCTCTTTTCCTTTAATGACATATTTTTTGTAACATTAAAAATAATAATAGAGTTTTATGTTTAAAATCACAAATTTTAGAATTCAATCATGACACTAATTTTATAGACAAACGCTAGCTTAATGTTATGGACAAACGCTAGCTTAATGTCATGATTGAATTCTAGAATTTGTGATTTTAAACATTAAACTCTATTATTATTTTTTCTAATATTACCAAAAATATGTCATTAAAGGAAAAGAGATTCAACTAAAGTTAATAAGTCAATATATAGCAAAAATTACCTTTTGTGATAAATTGAAAAATATCTTTTAAATTGAAATACATGAAAGAACTCTTTATCCATTTTAATAAGAGTAGCATATTTTACCTTTTAGTCTTTTTGAAAAGAACATATCTATTTATTTGAAAATAATGTTATTATTAAACTTTTATCTTATCTTCAATAAAGATAATTTTTGTCACAAAGTTCAAAAGTATATCTTTCTTATGGAAAAAAATCGAAGAGAGTGTCATTTTAATTCCGTATTTCTCTCAAAATATCTTATTTACCATTCTTAGCACATTTTTCTCTCTTATAATGACTCCTCTAAGCATCGAAACTTTTTTTCTAAGTATTGAAACTTAGCTCAGACACGATTTTAGAAACAACTGAAAAGGGCCAAATTTGCCCCTCTACTATGGCACTGATGTGGCAGCCACGTGTCGTCCAGCGTGGAGGTCCGTTAATGAGAGGGGTAAATCTGCGTACTATGGTAACGGTAGGGGTATCGCTGCACCAAAATTTTAACGAGGGGTAAACGTGACCCCTAAACCATAGTAGAAGGGTAAATTTGGCCCTTTTCCGTACATTTTATGTATTTTTTAAATATATAAATATCGCTCCAAAAAAATTAAAAATTATATGTTTAAATTCACGGTAAAAAAACTCGTTTGACTCTTGAAATTTGAAACATGTCATTATTTTTGAAATAGAGGGAGTATTAAACAGTACTAATGTATTCCTTTTGCGCCCATATCTGCATATGGTGATAAGAAATGCAGTATCTCTCACTGTTATAATTTTTACATCATAATTTGAACTTGGTACGAGATTTAAGAAAAAATAGGATTACTAAAATTTGTAATCTAAAATGAACTTTAGATATTTATGTAGCTATAATTCATCTTATTATAGATACAACAACAATGAACCCAGTATATTTCTACAAATAAGAAATTCATCACATTATAGATAAAATGAGAAATTTAAAGTTAAATTATTTTCAGATATAATGTGCAATTATTTTTTAAATTTTGGGACACTTACAAAAATACCCACAAAATCTAAAATAATTACAGCCACTACCCACTACTTTCAAATATTACCCGACATACCCACTAAATTATTTACCACTCTACCCATCTAGACTTGTATACCATAGTTTATGCAGTATACCGTAAAGGTATATACCTATAAGGCATAACAAAGGTATATAGTAATAAATGTCCCTCAAGACTTGTATACCATAATTTATGCAGTACTCCCTCTGTGTCAAAAAGGATGAACCTTTGCGGTGTACGAGGGTCAAATTGACTAATTTTGACCGGGAATTTGCACATCAAATTTTTAAATTTTTTGAAATAAAATTTACATATTTAGAAACTACATGAAAAATACTATAAGTCACAATAGTTAACAATTCAAAATAGTTAGAAAATATTTGTAAGACATGTAGTCAAACATAATCTTGTTTGACCCTTCAAATAGTAATAGGTTCATCCTTTTTGAAACGGAGGGAGTATAATTTAAAGGTATACACCTATAAGGCATAACAAAGGTATACAATAATAAATGGGTAGGTTGGGTAAATACTTTTAGTTTTATAGGTAGTATAATTTGTAATGAGTATGACTTGTAAATACTTTAAATTTTATGGATATAGAGTGTAAAAATCCCTTAAATTTTTAAGAAACTTGGGCCAATATCTTTTAGTAGAGGAGTACTAGCCCGAGCTTTACATGCATATTTAAAATTTCCCATGAGTTGGTTATGATGAAGATTCCTCATTCATGAAACGTGACAACCAAATATTTTAAAGTTAAAATAATAGTACTAGTCAAACAGCACAAAATTCAAGACCAGATGGCTTTCATTAAACAGCTCAATCTCTTTTTATATGTAACCAAGCTCTCGGTCTTAGGTACTCCTACATCTGCTCGTGTTTGTGAGCAAATTGGCATAAGCTAATTCACACAGAAGTCTATCCAGTTTTCCCATTCTGTGAAGATGGTTGCCTCAAGAATTATTTCTCTTTCTAAAAAGCTTATTAAGCCATCCTCTCCCACCCCTTCTTCACTGAGACATTTTAAGCTCTCTCAACTTGATCAAGTCGTTATTAATTGGTACAATGCTTTTGCCTTCTTCTATCCTAGACACACAGAGGGCAATGGTTTCAGCTCCAAAGCAGCTACACAAATATCTCAAGATCTTGAGACTTCTTTGTCAAGAACTCTGACCTCTTACTATCCATTTGCTGGAAGATTAAGAGATAATGCCTTCATTGATTGTAATGACATGGGAGCCCAATTTTTTAATGTTCGATTCGACTGTCCCATGTCTGAAGTCGCCAATTTTTCTGATACTGGTCTTGAATATTTACCATTTCCCAAGGGTGTGCCTTGGAGCTACACACACGATGATGATAGTTTAGTCGTGGCTCAATTAAGCCATTTCAATTGTGGAGGAATAGCCATTAGTGCGTGTACATCGCACAAGCTTGGAGATGTATGTACCACATGCAACTTTATTAATGATTGGGCAACTACAACACGTAATACCGACATGAGCAAAATCGTATCACCTCAATTTGTTGGAGCTTCCATCTTTCCACCAAACGAGACTCCTCCAACTCAAGTAATACCTGAAGCCCAAATAATACCATGTCCACCATCAAGAAGGTACTTTTTCTCCTCTTCAAAGATTAGTGCCCTCAAGGCCATGGTGGCATCTCAATCCGATGTGAAAAATCCTACTCGCGTTGAAGTAACATCTGCACTATTATACAAGTGTGCTATGGCTGCCACAAGAGCTAGTTCAGGGTCATTCAAGCCATCCTTGTTGGGCAACCTCGTAAATTTGCGACCACTAATGTCACCTCCTCTCCCACAAAGCTCTGCTGGAAACATCATATCTAGCATGTCAATAATAACAGCAAAAGAAGAAGACATGAATCTTGCAACCATTGTTCGAGAGTTGAGGAAGGAAAAGGAACTACTCAAGGAAAAAGATCCAGTCAAAGAGAATGCATTATTGAAAGCACTAACGAATTATGAGAAGTATCAAGAAGGGCCACAAGATGCTAAAGCATCATTTGAAATGTATTGGATTAGCAGTGCTTGTAACTACCCAATGCATAGCGTGGACTTCGGATGGGGGAGGCCTGAAAGAGGATATATACCAGCCCCACAAGCTAAGAACACAATTTATTTGATGGATAGTAAAAATGGGGATGGAATAGACGCAGCCTTTGGCTTAGAAGAACAAGTCATGGCTGAATTCGAGAAGGATAAGGAGCTTCTTGAGTTTGCTTCTCCTTATCCAACGATGTAAGACTTAGTTTGAATCTCCTTATCCAACTATGTGAGACTTAGTTTGAATCTCCTTATCCAACTATGTGAGACTTAGTTTGATTCAAGAAAGAAGATGATGGAAAATAATTGTAATATCATTTAATTTGTTTCCTTTTCTTGATTTTGATTATTTTAATTTTGCTCAAATTACTCAAAATGCCAATATTATTACTATGCGAGGTACCTTTTCGTAACTTTATCATTGCAGTTCATAGTTGTCATTTGTAATTAAATCTACTTGCACTCCATCCAAAAAGTTTTTGTAATCAAAATGACAATCCGATGTACAAAATATCTCCATTTATGAAATACGAATTTAGTTATCTAAAAAAGGAAAGATTTGAATAAGAATACTTTAATTTTAGATAGAATAGAACCAAAGATCCAAAAGCTTTAGCCAAAATCTGGTCAACAAACCATAAATATCAATCGATATAATAGTTATGCGATGCTTTTCTAGGTTAGTTGCTGGAAAATTTTGCGAAAAGAAAAGTACTTACTCCAATGGAATTTAATTTTATACTTTATTACATTGCTATAACTAACATGTATGTATCGTAAATAAAACTAAAATTGACATAATATTAAAAGAAGTAGTTAGAGAAATAAATAGAGAGAATTATATTTTGAAGTTTTTGAAATGAGGAGGCAAAGGTATCTATTTATAGAAATTCTTGCCTCCTCAAATAAAAGGTTACAACTTGCAAATGCAAGTGGAATAACAACTTGTTTGCAAGTTAAATTACACCTAATTGCCAACTAGCTAATATTACCACTTGCCAAATTGAATTTTGTCTACAAATATCTCCCTACAAGTTGATGTCAACTAATAGACATCCATTTAGAAATGTGATTTATAACACTCCCTCTTGGATGTCTATTACTATATGATATGCCTCCGTAAATACTTTACTAAGAAAAACCCAGTGGAAAAAGTCCTAGTTAAAGAAAAGAGTACAAATATTTTCTAACACGCATTACTTGCTGCCTCATTAAAAACTTTACCAAGAAAACTCAATGGGAGAAAACCTTGGTTAACGGAAAAAAGTACAGCGCGTACTTTAATTCCCCTAATGAAAACATCACTTAATATCTCAGAGACGGTGCATTCCAATCTTGTATAACAGTTTCTCAAATATTGAGGTTGGTAATGAGGAGTAGTAAACATATCAGTCAAATTTGAACGAATTTGTTGAATATTTATTTCACCATTCTTCTGTCTCCTTTGATGTATCCTCGTTTAAGTTGTTCTATGCATGCAACATTGTCTTCATACAATGTTGTCGGGATCTTATTTTTCAATAGTAAACCACATATTTTCAGAATACATTGAGACATTAATCTTACCAAACACATTCCCTGACTTGTTTCATGAATAACTATAATCTCTGCATGATTTGAGGAAGTAGCAACTAGAGTTTATTTTGTTGAGCGCCATGATATAGTTGTACCTCTACATCTAAATAAATAACCTATCTGGGATCGACCTTTATGTGGATCAGACAAAAATCCTACATCTGCATAACCAGTTAGTGGCAAATTGGATTTATCTGAGTAGAATAAAACCATATCAATTGTTCCTTGTAGGTATCTAAATAAATGCTTGATACCATTCTAATGCCTTTGTGTTGGCAAATAACTAAATCTTGCTAACAAGTTTACAGCGAAGGGTAATTCTGGTCTCGTATTATTTGCAAGATACATTAATGCTCCAATTGCACTAAGATATCGAGTTTCGGCACCAAGAATCTTTTCATCACTTTTAAGAGGGCGAAATGGATCTTTATTTATGTCAAGCGATCTCACAACTATCGGGGTACCCAATGGATGAGATTTATCAATATAAAATTGCTTCAAAATATTTTCAGTATATGTTGATTGATGGATAAAAATTTCATCTGTCAAATGCTCTATTTGAAGGCCAAGACAAAATTTTGTCTTCCCAAGATCTTTTATTTCAAATTCTTTTTTTTAAATAATTTACTTCTTTTAAAATCTCTGTAGGAGTTCCAACAATATTCAAATCGTCAACATATACAACAATAATAATATACTCAGATCCAGGTCCTTTTATAAAGACACATGGGCAAATTGGAACATTTCTGTACCCATCTTTCAACAGGTATTAGCTAAGGCGATTATATCACATGCGGCCCGATTGTTTCAACACGTATAAGGATTTTTGAAGCTTTTTTGAATAAGCTACCTTAGAACCTTTATATGTTTCATACATTTTGAATCCATCGGGAATTTTTATAAATATTTCGTTGTCCAATGAGCCCTAAAGATAGGCTGTGACAACATTTATCAGGCGCATATTAAGTTTTTCACGCACAGCTAGACTTATAAGATATCTGAAGGTAATTGAATCCAGCACATGAGAATATGTCTCCATATAATCAATGCCAAGTCTTTGTGAAAAACCTTTTGCGACAAGTCGTGCTTTATATCTAACGACTTCATTTTTCTCATTTCGTTTTTGCACAAATACCCATTTATACCCCACTAGCTTTACACCTTCAGGTGTTCGTCTGAAAACTTTACGTTTTTCAAGTGAGTCAATTATGCTTGAATTACATCTTTTCATTTTGGCCAATCATTTTTTTGTCTACATTCAAAGACAGATTTTGGTTCAAGATCCTCATCTTGTTGCATTATTTCAATAACAACATTATAAGTAAAAATGTTGCCAACAATTATTTTATTTCGGTTCCATTTTTTTTTTTCTGTAGAGACATAATTTATTGAGATCTCTTCATTTTCATTATTTTTAGGTACTTGATCCTCATCCAATGAGTTCTTATTAATTGCAATATCTCGGGGCTCTTCTTGAACAACTACCTCCATATTATGACCATCTTGATTACTTGCTCCTTTTTTTTTTTGAGAATTTTTATCTTTGGAACCGAATGGTCTACCACACTTCAAGTGTGGCTTAGACCATTTGCACAAATAAATTGTCCTATTGGGACATCAACTCGAATTGGAGTATTTGCAGCTGGAATATGAGATTTAGTAATCCTTGATAGGATAGTAAATGCATCTGACAATTGATTTGTAATATTTTTCAAATACACTATCTTTTGAAATTTTAGTTCACATTGATTTGTATGACGATCTAAACGAGATAGTTTCAATGCATTCCAATCAATCTCCTTTTCAGACTGCTTTTTATCTCCCCCTAATGTTGGAAAAATTGATTCATCAAAATGGCAATCGGCAAATCTTGCCGTAAACAAATCTCCCGTTATTGGTTCAAGATATTTAATAATTGAGGGAGATTCCTAGCCAACATATATTCCCAATCTTCTTTGGGTACCCATCTTTGTACGTTGTGGCAGAGCAATTGCAACATGCACTGCACATCCAAAAATTCTAAGATGAGAAATATTTGGCTCCTGACTCAAAGCCAACTGTAATGGGGAGACTTTATGATAATTTATTGGTTTGATGCGCACAAGTGCCGCTGCATGCAAAATAGCATGTCCCCATACTAAAATGGGAAGTTTTATCCTCATAAGTAATGGTCTAGCTATTAATTAGAGGCGTTTGACAAATGATTCTGCTAGACCATTCTGTTTTTGAGCATGAACAAGATGTTCAATTGTTATTCCAGTTGAAATACAATAATCATTAAAGGCTTGAGATGTGAATTCACCGGCATTATCAAGACGAATTATTTTAATTGCATAATCTGAAAATTGTGTTCTTAATCTTATTATCTAAGCAAGCAATCTCGCAAATGCTAAGTTGCAAGTTGATAATAAGCACACATGTGACCATTTTTTTTATGCGTCTATTAAAATCATAAAATATCTAAATGGTCTACATGGTGGGTGAATAGAACCACATATATCACCTTGTATACGTCTAAAAATGCAGGGGATTCAATCCCAACTTTAGTTACTGACGTTCTAATTAATTTTACTTGAGAACATGCAACACAAAAGAATTCTTTAAATTGAAGAATCTTGCGGTTCTTTATTGAATGTCCATGTGAATTCTTAATTATTTTGCGCATCATATTAGAACCGGGATTGTCCAACCGGTCATGCCAAATTGTAAAATTATTTGGACTAGTAAACTTCTTGTTTACTATGGCATGTGATTCAACCATGTTAATAGTTGTGTAGTACACACCGGAAGAATAAGTGAGCAATTTCTCATGCACATATTTCTTGCCCCACTTTATTGTAGTAATATAAAGATATATAATGTTTCTATTATTTATAGTCTCAAGCCTTTCTTTTTGATTTCATTTCCTAGTTTGATCCAAGTTGGCACAATCCTAGGTGTAGCAATGAGAGCTGCAAGCGATGTTCTCAAGCTTCCTTCTTATTTTGTTCCTCACATCCTGTTTTTTCTTTCATATTCCAATTGATCAAGTGGTGGTGTCAACCCATAGGCTGCATTTATTTCCTCATGACTAAAGAAGACTTCCACCGTTTTCACATTCACCTTGATTGATTTGTCCTTCTCTTGAGAGAGGTTTGAATAAAATTCCTTAACTATTACTTCATTATACTTGCCAAGAGGTTCTAACAAAAATTCCCATTTTCTTCTCACAATCTCACCATAGTAACTCCTGACCGTACTTCTTGGCCTATTCAATTTGCACTTGCTTTTCTGGGTTTATGGTCCTCTTTGCGTGGAACATTGCTTCAGCTGTTTCATTCTTGTTGAACCTATGGTTGAGGATCTTTTGTGTTCTATGGGACTCTTTGTCAAATTCTAACCTGATTTGCACCCCTTCTTCTCTGCAATCTTCCACATCAGATTCAGCTTCTTCAAGAGGAGTTGAGATTTTCCTTGGCCAGGAGTGAATTTTTGCTTGGTTAGCTTTGAGTCCACAATATTTTTCCCTTTCTTCTGAGTCTTTTTCTCCTGGTCAACTCTGGCTTGATTAGCATCCATTTTCTTCTTCTTCATCTCAGCTTCCCTTTTTTTTTTTCTTTGGTGAGTAGTTTCCTTGCTCCAACTTTTGTGGTTATATGATTTCCCGTGATTGCCTGGAAAAAATTAACTCAAGAGCAATGATTAGCCTTAAAACTAAGTATACTATTCTATTCCTAAACTAAGCTAAGATTAAATTAAACTAGCACATGAAGTCCACGAAAGGAATGAAGCACTTGGAATTTAAAAGATGTTTTCAACTTTCAATCAACTCGGTGGGAAGCAGAAGTAAGGGCGGGCTCGCAGACAAGTAGAGGCGGCCTACAGAAATAAGTGTTGAGATCGATGCACCAGTGGGACGCCGCTTGAAGTGCGAGAAGCCAGTGCCAGCCGCAGAAATTAAAAACATTTTGTTAGAGTCGGCGGCTCTGAGAAGAAATTGAGGGACCGCCAAACAACTACGCACTTCACATCAGCGACTTGCCTAACATTTTGCGGACAAGAATCAGAGAGTCACTACAGAGGCTGCAAAGGGCAAGCCTCACTCGTACAATTTTGAAACACTCTGATGATACCGGCTGCCTCGCAGTTGGAACTGCAAGTGCGCAGAGTGTCTTCCGCACTACATTTTTGCGGGATCAATCCTCATCGGCGGCTCGCCGAATCAATGGCCAATTTTTGCTATAGTGCACAGATTCCAAGTTTTCCATCTCACTTTCCTTAACACCCCCAAACACATTCTGATGTGGTCTTTTCAACTTCTTACCACTTTCAAATGCTCTCTTAAGATGGAAACCACATTTTTAACTAATTTTCATGAAAAGTCAACCAAGAATCATGCAAAGTTCGAATCTTTTCAAAATTTACAAGCAAAACAAGGTACGTTCATGGTTTTATTCAAGTTCATTTTTGGTTATTTTCTTTCAACTTTCTTCTTCTACTTTTTTCTTCACTTAAAGCAAATTAAACCCAAAATCACACTCTAGAGTTCCAATTTCATAAAATAAAACTCTAAGAACAAACCCTAAAATTAACTAAACAAGGATAACAAGTTAATCACCAATCCCCACCCCCCAACATGATGTCCTAAACTACCCCACACGTAATATAACAAAATTTTGAACAAAGGGGGAAGTTCTTACCAGATTCGAGATTAAACAAAAATCGGGTGATGGAATAGGTAGGAGATCAGTGATATTGAGCGTACGTGAGCGAATTGGAGTGTTTATAGGAGTGGTGGTGCACCGAAATATGGATTTCCGGTCGTAGGGTTGTGGTTTTTTTTTTTTTCCGGTTTGGAGTGAAAAAGTAAAAAGAAAACTTCTTGACTGCTTACGACAACTGGAGAGGTTTCTTTGGTTATAGTTTCTTATAAACCATTCATTCAAAATGAAGGAATTATTCTGAAAATATCAAACTAGGATCAAAGGCGAACAATTTTGGAGAAGAAAGGTTATTCTTTCATAAGGAAGCTTTATAAGGGGTAATGTATTTTGTGAAGAAAAGTATGTGATTCTTGCTTATCATAAAGCTCCTATTTATAGGCGGAATGAGATAAGAATGGAGCAAGAAAACGGTCAATGTAACTATGGCCTAGAGATATGAAACGATTCGGCGCAGTAAAAGACATTTATGGGAAAGGTGCATGGAATCGACATTAACCAATCAGGAGGAGAGGAGTGGAACTTTAGAAGAAATCAAGCGTCAGTCTCGGCCAAAAAGACTGCGAGTTTCAAGGGGTCATCTTTTCACATCCTTTTTGCATACCTCTTTCACTTCCTGACTGCTTACGACAAAACTCAGCAAGTGGAGGACTGATAGTGTGGGTAAAAATACGCCAACTATAATTACGAAAATACGAGTCCAGCTGGTGAGACTAGACTTAGCTTACAAGTCACTGGTTGTAGAGGATAGACCCTGCTGCCCAAGCTACGACCGCTCAGCTGGTACATGCGTAGGATGCACGATATACATCCCACCGCCTTAGAGTTAATAGTCTCCTAGTTAGGGTTTAGTATATACCACCGCCTTAAGTATACAGGCCGACGACCTTATTAGTCTTTGTATTTTACCATAACTAGGACTGGGTAAATGGTAGCTATAAATACCCCCTCCTTACCATTATATTGTACAATTAAACGATTCACATTGAATTTGACTACTCTCAAACAGTAATACTCTTTACTTTCTTGTCTATTACTTTTTCTCTCTATTTCCATTATCTTCGTTCATATTTACTATATTGCTTGTGATCCTTTTACAAATTTAATTGTTTAATCTGGACAGCCAAATTTAGGAATAAACATGTTGTTCATTTTTGTAATGTTTAAAGAAAAAGAAAAGAAAAAACGCACGTTTCCCAACAAATGGCCAGCCTATATCACCTAGAGGCTGGAGGTTTGGGCTATCCAGGTTGTCCCATGTGAAGAGTCAAACCTTCAATATTAATTTTATTCCAAAGATTCCAATATTAGCTGATCATATCAATTTTAAAATAGAGAATTCAATATTAGCTAATCAGCTCGATCACACTGTTGGGACGTTGCTTCATGTGAGCTAGTCAGATAGAGTGGGCTTTGGATCAATATGTTATAAATATGCATATACATAAATCATATAAGGGACTATTTACATTGGTTAGTTCAAGATTCAAATATACTTGTGCAGCCTTTAAAGTAATCAACGCATGTACGTAGCATGCCTTCTAGTATTAATTAATGTTACTCCTATTTAATTTGAGTAATCAACACATGTACGTAGCATGCTTAGCAATATTTTTTTTGAAAGCTCACATACACAGCATTTTTTTAAAAAAAACTTCTCTCCCCATCCCCATTTTCCGCGCCCACATATTCCATTCGGCTGTGATTCACATGGGAATATATGGAGCTCATCTTTGTGGACATTTAGTGAGCACTTTTAGTGAGCTAATTATTGCAAAAATCTCATAACTCGTCAGTAACGGCCAACAACGACACAGGGAGCTACTTCTCGTGCTTTGGTTGGCTATACTATCACAGGTACATCCGAAGTTCGAAAGACAAGAAGGTGTGCTTTGAGGAGAGCACAACAAAGCCAGTCGTCCAATGAATATTGTTCTGCTTGATCAACTCACATATATTCATTTGTCATCATTTTGAACAAAGTAATAGATGACTATTTTATGTAATTATAAATTATTTTATTAATGATAAGACGATGTAAAGTTTGAAGTTTATTATTTTTTAATATAAAATTCTATTATTTTTTTAGAATAACAAACAAAGTATTATGTCATTATTTTTTTAAACGGATAGTATATTATACACGTCGGATAAAATGACATGTCGTTGATGAAGTATCACACTATTCATTTGAGAAATTATTTCTTTGGTAAGAGAAGGTGGGCTATACCCACATAGAAATAATTTAATTCTATCACTTGTCTGTATATACCCCATGCTGCAATAAATATTTGTTGTCCTTTCAATGAATATGGAAGTATCACAAGATTTGTTCGAGACATACAAGACAAGATTCTAAGTCCACCATGTGTGGATGCATTAGTAAAAAGAGCTCCAATCTCCATATACAAGACAAGTTTCTCAGTACACCATGTGTGGATGCATTAATAAAAAGAGCTCCTATCTCCATATGATTGAAGAAAGAGTTACAAAAGTTGTGGGCTTTGTGGCATTTAAATTGAAAAGGACGTGGAACGGCATATATTGTTTGACGGATGAATGTTAGCTTTCACATTAGGATATGAAAAATGATATGTGACCATATCTTTTTTGGTATTAATGATCATATTGGTATAATTAAATTGAAATATTGGGATAATTAAGATATTTTTATAAAAAAATCTATGCATTGGAAATGTAAACATAATAAACTACAAAGAGAGAAATGTAAACATAATAAACTAAAAAGAGAGAGAATGAAAATTAAAATTAAATTAAAGAAATATTTAGGCATACATAGAAATATTGGTATTTTTAAAAAATGATCATATATAATAGGCATAAAAATATATTAATTTTAATTTTAATTTTTATTCTCTCTTTGCAGGTAATTATGTTTACATTTCCACTGCATTTAAATTTCATTCTCTCTCTTTGTAGTTTATTATGTTTACATTTTCAATGCATAGATTGTATAAAAAAATTATTTTCCTCTCACCCTAGTTATACTATCTTCTAAAAAATTTGAACACCAACTTATAATTTTCTGATTTTTTTCATAATATAAAAGAAAATCTTATAATTAGTGTATATTTCATACCCTCCTTAGATATACGAAATTTTAATTTCATGATTATTATTTTTGTGCTTTCTTCTTTCTGATACTTTACTTTTTAGCACAAAAATTTAAAAAAGAGTTTTTTAAAGTGTTGAACAAAAATATCTTTAAACTTGATGTTTAAAAATAAGTATTTGACCCCAATGAAGAAACCTCGATTGGTGTTGCATGGGTCTCGTTCCCTAGTTTACCCCCGTCTTTTTTGGCAAGGAAACTTTTTTTTCCTTAGCAAGGGCTATTGGACGACCATTACAACTAGATGCTGCCACCAAAGCTAAATCACGACCTAGTTGTGCGAAACTTAAAGTTTAACTCGATCTATTGGCGACTCGTCCACAGCGGGTTCGTATTGGAATCAAAAACTCCACAACGGGTGAAGCAAGGTTTAAGTGGGTTTGAATTAGATATGATTATGTTCCTAAATATTGTAGGAAATGTAGGCTTCAAGGCCATTGTGTAGGGGAATGTTATGTGCTTCATCCTGAACTTGTTCATAAGAATGATATTGGAGGATTGACGGATGCGTCTTTGAATGTAGAACCTCTTAAGATTTTAAAAAATGGTAAGGTTGTAGGTAATATTAATATTGGAGATGATTTGGTGAATCAACAAGTTGATCCTACGCAGTCCACCCAAAAGAAGAGTGATGAAAATCTTGATGCTGCGCAACCAGTGTGTGTACGAGGGAATCCAAAAGGGAATGGTAGAAGGGTTTTATATCCAAACAAGAACCCTAATACTTGGATTCGCGTGGATACCAAAAAGAAACAAGGACAAGAGGCTGCACAACAATTTAAAGGGGTTACAAGTACAAATGCTAATCGTGTGAATCAAGGAGAAATTGCCGCAACTACGAATGCTTTTATTCTTTTGGAGAATGATGATGAAGCTCCTGATGTAGTTCAATGCAAGGATGTGAATTTAAATCAACAAACTACTGTGGAGTGTTGGAAAATAATAGTATACCCCAGGAATATTTCCCACAATAATCCACAAGAATTGAAGAGTACAACGACACCAAGTTTCTTAACGTGGAAAAACCTTTTTATCAAAAAGAAGTAAATTAACCACGTATTGAAAGGAGCAAACTAACTTCACTATAGTGAGAAATATTACACACTGTAGTCGTACACTACTACACACTCAAAAGAAATAACTCTCTTTATTTTAACACCTCACTATGATATTGCTCACACTCTCTATTTTCCTACACAGACTATTTTCTTTCAGTCTGTGGAATACATTAAGCAACTACTGTGTTGCTCTGTTTTTTCAGTGTACATAAACTGAAGAACCAACGACCCTTTATATAGGAAATGCTGCAGCCCTAAAGGACCAATCAGAATTAAGTTGGCAAAACTGTTTTGTCAAAACCGTTTTCATATAACATGTTTGTTATGGTTTTCTCAAAACAGTTACCAACTAATATTAATTTATTCAGTAGGTCCCACAAATCTCCCCCTTAATTTTGATTTTTCTTTCATTCCAAGCATTGCTCTCATTCTCTGAAAGTCTTCAAATTTGAGTGGCTTTGTAAAGATATCTGCAACTTAATCGTGAGACTTCACATACTTGAGTTCTACCTCCTTCTTGACAATGCATTCTCTGATGAAGTGATACCTTGTGTCTATGTGCTTGCTCCGATCATGATACACTGGATTCTTTGCAAGTGCTTGTGCGGACTTGTTATCAATGCAAATTGTCGTGGCTTCAATTTGAGGAAAATTGAGCTCCTTCAACAATCTTCTCAGCCAAATAGCATGACATGTACAAGACGTCGCTGCTACATATTCAGATTCACATGTCGAGAGAGTAACAATGCATTGTTTCTTTGAGCTCCAGGTAATAAAACAATTACCCAAGAAAAAGACAAAGCCAGTTGTGCTTTTTCTATCATCAATATCTCCCGCAAAATCACTATCACAAAATCCCACAAGATTGAAATCATTAGTAGGAGAATAAAATAGCCCATAGTCAATTGTACCTTTGAGGTAACGGAGAATTCTTTTAGCAACTTTCAAATGAGTTGAGGTAGGAGCTTCCATGAAGCGACTCACTACGCCAACCGCAAAGAGTATATCCGGCCTCGTACAGGTCAGGTATCTTAAGCTTCCCACAAGACTTTTGAAAAAGGTTGGATTCACCTTTTTTGCATCATCAAACTTTGACAGCTTTGTCCCACTCTCCATTGGTGTGTTTACTGGGTTGCAATCAAACATCTTGAATTTCTTTAATATCTCTTTTGTATAGCTTTCTTGAGATATGAAAATGCCTTCCTCCATCTGCTTCACTTCTAGACCCAGGTAATATGACATGAGCCCTATGTCCGTCATATCAAACTCACGGGACATAGCTTTCTTGAAATCTTCAAACAAAGTAGGGTTATTACCCGTAAAGATAAGATCATCAACATAAAGACAAACAAGTAAAATATCTCCATTAGTATGAACTTTAGTATAAAGAGCATATTCATGGAGACAACGAGTAAACCCATTGTCTTGAAAATACTTGTCGATGCGACTGTTCCACGCCCCTGGAGCTTGCTTCAATCCATATAAGGCTTTGTTCAATCTAAGCACTTTATCTTCATGGTTTTTGACCTCAAAGCCCAATGGTTGCTCAACATATATTTCTTCTTCAAGATAGCCATTCAAGAAGGCTGACTTGACATCTAGTTGATGGATCTTCCACTTCATTTGTGCTGCCAAAGAGATAAGCAATCGGATCGTCTCCATGCGGGCAACAGGTGCATAGACTTCATCATAGTCAATGCCATGCCTTTGTTTGTAGCCTTTAGCCACAAGTCTTGCCTTGTATCTCTCTATATCTCCATCAGCATTCTTCTTTGCCTTGTATACCCATTTCATTCCAATTGCTCGATGACCTTTGGGAAGAGTTGTTAATTTCCAAGTGCTGTTCTTCTCTATTGACTTGATCTCCTCCTCCATGGCTTGTCTCCACCTTTTGTCTGTAACAGCTTCATCAAAGTTCATTGGTTTACTATCAGCAAAGAGACAATACAAAAAATCAAAATTAGCAATTTGATCTGTATTATCATAGAGATCTGCAATTGTCCTCGTTCTTTGAGGCGCTTCACTTGAAATTCCTGGAAAGGAAGGAGATGCAACATTGGTTGGGGATGGTGGCGGAGTTGTGTCCTGTAAGGGTTCCTCGGCCTCTTGTGCTTCTTCTTCATCATCTTCAAAGTACGGAAGAAAATCGTATGTATTTTCTTCCTGAGATTCCCAATTCCATGTCGCTTCTTCATCAAATTCAACATCACGACTCACCACCACTTTGCCATTGCCAGGGTTGTATAACTTATAACCTTTTGAACTCGTGTCATAGCCAACAAACACATGCTTGACACTTCGATCATCAAGTTTAGCTCTTCCTTGATGTGGCACATGAGCATAGGCTATGCTCCCAAAGATTCTCAAGTGTTTGACACTTGGCTTCCTTCCGCTTCATGCTTCTTGAGGAGTTTGATCTCTAATATTTCTTGTTGGAGATCTGTTGCTCAAATAAACTGCACAAGAAACAGCTTCGGCCCAAAATTCCTTGGGCATGCTTTTAGCTTTCAACATACACCTAGCCATATTAAGAATTGTTCTATTCTTTCTTTCAGCAACTCCATTTTGCTGTGGTGAGTAAGGTACCGTTAGAGGGCGACGAATTCCATGAGATTGACAAAAGTCATTAAATTCTTTTGAAGTGAATTCGCCTCCTCTATCGGACCTTAAAGCTTTTATTTCATGACCACTTTCCTTTTCCACAAGTGCTTTAAAGTTCTTAAAAGCAACAAATGTTTCAGATTTTTGCTTCAAGAAATAAATCCAAGTCTTTCTACTAAAATCATCAATGAATAGCAGAAAGTATTTACTTTTACCAAAAGAGGGAGGATTGATTGGTCCACACACATCGGTATGAACAAGTTGGAGTGGCTTTGTTGCTCTTGACGTGGCCTCCTTCGGAAAACTCTTCCTTGCATGTTTGCCAAGAAGACAAGCATCACACAATTGATTGGGATGGTTTATTGAAGGCATTCCATTCACCATCATTTTTTCTCCCATTGATTTGAGCGCTTCAAAATTCAAATGCCCAAATCGCATATGCCAGCACCATGACTCATCTTGAACGTTAGCCTTCAAACACTTTGCATCAATTGTCTTAAGATTCAAAGTAAACAATCTGTTCTTTGCCATTTCAACTTTAGCAATTAATTTTCCATTTGAATCTCTAAGCCAAAGATGCATATCTTTCATATGAATATCATATCCTCTTTCAAGAAGTTGGCCCAAACTCAAAATATTACTTTTTAATTTTGGCACATAATAAACATCTTTAATCATTTTATGGCCACCATCTTTAGAGGAGATTAGAATCGTACCTATCCCTTCAATTTGGATCTTTGAGGAATCTCCAAAGGACACATTGCCTTTCACTCTTTTAATGAGTTCCACAAACTTGTCTTTGCATCCACACATATGATTGCTTGCTCCATTGTCCAAGTACCACGAGCTGCAATCATCCTTGTCACCTTCTTTGAGTGCTAGCAACAATGTTGACTAATCTTGTTCTTTGTCGTCAACAAGGTTAGCTTTCTCTTCAACATTACTACGACATTCCCAAGAGTAATGGCCAAATTTATGACAATTGTAGCACTCAATTTTAGATTTGTCATACCTTTTGCCATTTGTCTCTTGATAGTAACCACGTCCTCTTCCTCCTCTTTGTCATCGACCACGACCTCTGAATGCTTGAAAGTTTTTTTCTTCATTGTTGAAGCTGTTACCATTGTTTCTTCCTCTTCCTCGGCCGCCACGGCCTCTTCCTCGTCCATTTCCTCTATAGCTCTTTTCACCTCCATCCTTGAATGATGCATTGGTTTTAAGAAGATGCTCCAATGGCTCTTCTTGTCTCCTCCTGATCTTTTCTTCGTGGGCTTGTAAAGAACCCTCCAATTGCTCCGTTAACATAAAGTCTAAATCTTTAGACTCCTCAATAGCACACACCACATAATCAAATTTAGGTGTTAAAGACCGAAGGATCTTTTCTACCACACGAATTTCTTCCATTTCTTCTCCGTACCTTTTTAATTAATTTACAACAGCTTTCACTCTTGAACAATAATCCGAAATGGATTCGGATTCCTTCATTTTCAAAACTTAAAAATCAGCCCTTAGAGTTTGAAGTTTTATCTTCCTCACTTTATCAACTACTTGGAGAGAATTTTGTAAAATCTCCCAAGCTTCTTTTGAGGTGGTAGCATCGGCTACCTTCTCAAACATGGCATCATCCAGACATTGGTGGATGAGAGTGAGAGCTTGTTGATCCTTCTTCCTTATTTTTACCAAGACATCTTTTTCATTTTGAGGCAGAGTTTCCTCATTATCGGGTATTGTATACCCACTACGAACAACCTCCCACACGTCTTGAGAGCCAAGAATGGCTTTCAATCGTAGGCACCATTTTTCATAATTTTCTTTTGTGAGACGAGGGTATTGAAAAGCGAGTGTACTATTATTTGCCATGGCTCTGATACCACGATGTTGGGAAATAATAGTATACCCCAGGAATATTTCCCACAATAATCCACAAGAATTGAAGAGTACAACGACACCAAGTTTTTTAACGTGGAAAAACCTTTTTATCAAAAAGAAGTAAATTAACCACGTATTGAGAGGAGCAAACTAACTTCACTATAGTGAGAAATATTACACACTGTAGTCGTAGACTACTACACACTCAAAAAAAATAACTCTCTTTATTTTAACACATCACTATGATATTGCTCACACTCTCTATTTTCCTACGGCCTTGAGGAATCGCGACATCAGACTGCTTTGGAGAAAGATTTTGATGGTTCGCGACTTCAGGCTGCTGTTGGGACTCGCGCATGGGTTGAAGATGCATTCAATGAGCATCCCAAAAATCAGGTTGTTGATGTGACAATTGTTTCTGGAAAAGATGCAACTAAAGAGCCTGCTGCGACGTTTATGCTGGATAAGGATCTTTCTCCTAATTTGATTGGGAGTAAAGCTGAGAGTTTAGCTTCTCCTATTGCTTCCAGGAGTGGGAAAGATTTAATTGAATCATTAAATGTGGTTCAACCAGCAGGTGAAGCTGTTTGTATTGAAGCTGAAGGACGCGATCGCAGCCTTCAAGCTGAAGGTTTGGAGGCGATGTCTTTTAATGCAGCACCTGGAACTGAAGGACAATTTGTTGCGCATGATAGTGATGTGTTTGAAGCTGAAGGCTTGAGGGCTGAACCTGTGCAGTCAACTCCTGGAAATTTTGCAGCTCTGAGCTTAGGATAATTAGGCTATTTTATTGAGGATTGAGAGGAATTTAGTGCTACGAGTGTTTAATACAGCAGATCACGCATGTGATTCATCTATGCAGCGAGATATCATTACACTAGAAGATGAGCCTTTGAGCCATGGAATTTGTGTGGAAAACAAGCAGGCTCATACTATTCCTTCACTTGAGGAGAGCAAGGATTTGGAATCTCTGAGTGTGGCTAAGCCAAAATTCTTTGGAAAAGATCTTATACCAACGGCTCAACTTGAACGGTTGTGTAAAAGTGCTTCTCCTAATTTTGGTAAGTCTTTTTTGAACGTAAATGCTCCATCTTTTGTGCTTAAATCCTTAATGCGGATTGTCCCATATTCAAAGTGTTTACCCACGGATGATGAACTTATTAAGTGAATGGATTTGAATGATACGAGGGGTATTTTGGCTCGGCAAATGGAAACAATTCAAGAAAGGGCTCTTCAAAGCAATTACTTGGTGGAGGATGAGGATATGTTTGAAGAAGAGGAATATGAGGAAGAATCCACCGCACATAATTTTAGTATTGTAGCTAGAGAAGGAGATTTGTCTCCAAGGGCTATTCATGATAAAGCTCCAAAGAAAGTGAGGAGGGAAAGGCTCCCTTTAGAGCCAACTAGAGTACAACCTGTGAGAAGTACAAAATCAAAATCCAAAAAGCCCAAGAAGTCGAAGAAATGATGATTAGCATCTATGATCGTGATGGACAGCCACAAGTATCATTTTCTCAAGTTAGTATAGCAGGGTCTTTCTACATATTATATTTCATCACTTGTAAAAAGAAGTGTGCATTGCATGACTCTACTTTCCTTCTAGTATTTATATTATGTCATTATCTTAGTATTTTCATATGTAATATCATCATAGAGTGCGTTAGAAACTCTGTGATGATCATACTTTATTTGGTGCTTGTTAGTTCTTATTTTTTGCCTTCGTGCTAGGAGTGAGGTTTCACCTCGATAGGATGATGTAAGGTATGGTTTGACCCTCCTTACTTTGTATTGTCCTCTTTGAGATATTTTATTATTATTATAAAAACTAGACACTAGGAACTCTGCCTAGTGATATTCTCTTAAAAAAATAAGTATTTTCTCAAGGAAAAATAAAGGCTAAAAGCTATTTTAGAAAAACATTTCAATTTGATCATTGTTAACATTTACAAGTTGAAACCCATCTGTTCGAAAGATAAAATATTTTTTTGTTAGGAAAATCTTAAAAAATTTTTAGTCAAATTTCACCATGACCTATGGAGAAAAATCTTATATTTAACTCATGTATGCGTAAGTACGCATACGCTAGTTCGTGCAAAGTACAGAATATAATTTTTTTAATAATTTTTCACATTTATCTTAATTAAATTTAAATAATTAAATAAAATAACTCGAAGTTAAAAGTTAACATAAATTGTCATTAACTTAAAAATAATGAAAAAATATATTATTTCACGCTCGAAATAATATTCTTAGTCATGACAAAGTGAACTGGAACCAAGATATGTCCTTATTAATTTAGTTGAAATTTTTTTTATTGTTTGACCAAAAAGAAATTATGTCCTTTAGAGAAAAATCGACTACCAAACTTTATTGAAAATATTATACATATATGTTATTGTATATATAGTCGTATGTCCCCCAAAGTGCTTTCACTTATTCATTACTATCAGTGATTGAAAGATCATATAAGGCAAATCAAAACTCATTACTAGCAATGATAACATATAAAAGATATAAGAAATTTGGTTACATAGCAAGAGTAATTGAAGGATCAAATAAGGAAAAACAAAATTCATTATTATCAGTAATAGCATATATAGGTATAAAAAAAAACTTCATTACATAGAAAGAGTAATTAAATACGAAGTAATTGAAAAAATAGGTTAGATGACACACTTTTCCCAAGTTCGAACCTATAAACTCTGCTTACAATGTCGTAGTAGTTGCCATTATGCTTGAATTTTTCATTTGTCAACGTGTTCACTCCAACTGTACTTAATTACGTCAATTTTTACCTTCAATTTCTAAGGCGTTAGTTGACCCATCAGGCAACAACATTCATCATGTTATTTAATATATTCTTTGTTGACGGATCAAATGAGGAAAAAAATATGAACATGGGACTAAAATGGATTTGGTTGACATTGCAAACAAGATTATCTAGAGGTTCAACAGAAAATTTATTGCTAGCAAGATTATCTATAGTTAGTTCTGACTTCTTGTATAATTCTTGTTATATTATGTAAGGGTGTGTATGTAACTATGTGAATTATAATTTTTTACAAGTAAATTTATAAATGGTGTGTATGTAACATTGCATAGGAATAAGATTGAAATATATAGGGCGTGCATTATGTGTATATATATTCATTATGTAGTCAATTAAATTATCATAATTCAAATGAGTAATTCAATTTTAAAATATTAACAAATTAACTACAATGAAAATTGGTCACTTATATTTCCATCTAAAATTTACATATTTAACGAAAAACTCCTACAAGCAAAAATTAATTAATTAAATTTGATACTCATTTTTATTAAACTCACATATTCAATATTACGAATGATGTATTATAGCTAGTGGGGCATTGGTCATAGCCGAAATTCATCGAAGGGGAATCCGAAATGACGGCACAGCACAAGCCGCCATACCTCCGGAGGCTGTACGACCAATCCATTCTAACTAGAAAAATCGAGAATTTTTCATTCCCTTGCTAAGAGCAACTATTCCATAGCCTCGTCCTCAGTAGACCAGGCATCCTCACCACCAGTTTGAAAATAACCACCAAGCAAGAATCAGAAAAGAGAAAGAGGTAGCTTTTCTTTATGTGGAAGAAAGAAAATTAAGGAACCCGTCCACCGGAACGCCCATGGATTTTATCATCAACTTGATGACGGAACCTAGTGGCTTGTCTCGTTCTAGTGACTTACCGTACGAGGAAGAACTGAAACTTCCACGTTCTTGCATTGTTTTTGTATAATATTAAGAATAATATGTTTATATATTTATTTTAATTGTTCAATGTATTGGGACCATAAAAAATTGTACATGCTAATATAAAATTATTATATTTTTGGAGACAAATTTATTAGAGAGAAAAAAATAGTAGTTGGAGCCAAAAAAATAAGGACTTAATGAACTTTTTACCGAGCATAATCATTTTAGGCCACATGAATATGATCATTTAACAGCGTCCGAAGGATATTCACGTTAATATATGGATGGTCTGTCATGTCATCGTAACATATATCAGAAATAGTTGATCAATCATTGCACCATGTGTTAAATTCAGTCATATTTTTTTCTCTTTTCCCGTTTAGCACATGTCATGTAAAGCTTGTTGAATACAATAGGATTCGTTTGTAAACAACGGGATATGATGAATACAATATTCAAATCTTTTCACTTGTTGTCTTGTTTGTCATTCAAATTATTCATTGTCTCATTATTTTTAAGCATTTCATCTACTGTAAACTCAGTTCTGGCTGGAGTAGTATTTCGATACAAGCAAATTGTCAGTTAAACCCGATACAAATTCGATTTGTTGTCCTATTCCTATTTAGGCCAACATAAATTCGCACCGTCTGTGGGGAGCTGGTAATAACGTTTGTTCCGAAGTCTGTAGTTTCGACCTTCCACAAAAAATAAAATGTCAGACACTGTCAATGAAAACATGACTATTCAAGTGACAGACCAAACAGTGGTACCACCGAGACCAATGGTGGAATCCCATTACACCCAACCGGCTGAACACCACCCGTTAGCCCCATCCCAACGAACACCTCGGCTCCATTAGTTGGGTTAATGTCCCCAAGCGGATCCACTCCACCGATCAGTCTGACACCTCTCGTAGGAGCATTGACAGCTGAACCAACATCCTCAAATTCTGGCGACCCCTTCCAACAGTTTATGGTGAACTCACTACAGCAAATGCGAGAGCAGGCCGCCGCTCAAGCAGCAACGCAAGCTTAATTTAGTGAGCAATTTCGGCGTTCTTTGCAAACCCTCGCTGGGAATGGAAGAATCCATTCTGCCATCAGCGATGTTCCCTTTATGATGTTTAATGGAGGAAACGATACCACTACTCCTGTTGGAATAAATACAAGAGGTCTCCCGAATGGGATCTCATCTGGGGTCTCGGGGACTGTAGCCCCCACAACGTCTCAAACGAGCGTCGCGGATGACTTCGAAAAGTTGAAGAAGGAATTCGAGGCTAGCATGGAAAAACAGCTCGAAAATGTGCCAGGGGTCAACAAACCCCGACGAGCACCGGACATTGAAAAATGTCGCCAACTACCCTTCAAGCCTGAAGCTGCTCCAGCACCCATCCCAAAACATTTTAAATTACAAATTCTGAAGAAGTATGACGGGACGACGGACCCAGTTTATCATATTACAGATTACATGGCTATGGTTAAAAGCAACGATCTAACCCCAATTGAAAAAGAATCCATGTTCTTGAAGAAATTCACCGACACCCTGGAAAAAGGGACGCTACGTTGGTACATGCTCCTCCCTTCTGAGTCCATTTCCAGCTTCGATGAATTGGCGGACATGTTTATTAAAGCTCACACTGGGGACCAAAAGATCCTCAAAAGAAAGAAAGGCATCTTTGACGTAAAACAAGTATACCTCGAGCCCATCAAGGACTTCCTCGAGCACTTTCAGGCCGAGAGGATGGACCTACCAAATATGGATAACAACTTGGCAGTCATGGCTTTTGAAAAGAACCTTAATGTGAGCAATTCGGAGGCTGCAGCTGAGTTGAAGAAAGAGCTCCAGCAGTTGCAAGCTTAAACTTAGGACGAACTGCATGACCGAGCTACAACAAAGATCAGGCTCGAGGAAGTATAGTGGACAAGAACATGACGAGGCCATTCCTACCGAGGTCGATCCGAGTCCTCTCGACTGGCCGATGCGCCATGAAGGAATTCAAAAAATCGATACGAGCCGCCATACCACAGAGCTCAAAAGCAGCAAGTAAGTCAACGCCTCGGGGGGCATCAACACGTAAGCCAGAGACTCGGAGGGAAAACTGGATCATCCTCCAACCAAAAATCCACGGGCCCATCTTTGGTATCTAAGGAGAAAGATCCGCCTCGAATCTCTGAGTACAATTTTAATATATCCACTTCCGAGCTGGTGAACGCGATCAAGGGAATGACTGACCAGGGAGTGAGGCTACCAGAAGACATGAGAACGCCCCCGAGTAAAAGGGACCAAACTCAACATTGTGAATTTCACATTGACTACGGGCACGCAACTGAAGATTGCAAAGCATTGCGTCTCGAGGTGGCCCAGCTGCTCTTGAAGGGGGCGTTAGCAGAGTATTTGACTGACAAGGGGAAATACAACTACTCGAAAAATAGAAGAGAAGAGCTACCATCCCGAGCACAGTCACCAAAGAGGGTAGTGAATGTTATCACTAGGGGCTTAGAGGTGGATGGGATAAATTTTGATGCAGCAAAGAAAGTGGCGAAATCATCCATTACAGCGGAGAAGAGAACAAGAGCTAGAGAGTCAAGCAAAGAGATGGTGTTCAACAAAGAAGAGAACAAGAGCTAGAGCTAGTGATCACTCCCAGGATCAACGACTGTGATGTCAAACGAGCTTAAGTTGATCTTGGTAGCTCGGTGAACATAATCAACTGTGGAGCGATCAAAAAGATGTGGTTGAAGGACCTAGTCGCCCCAAAGGCAACCATAATGACAGGGTTCAACAACTCCACGAGAAGACTTTGGGAGAAATAACCCTTAAAACTACTGCAGAGGGAGTAAACAAGAAAACTAGCTTCCAGGTTATGGCCGAGGACATAGCCTACAACGTCATTCTTGGAAGACCTTGGATCCACGAAATGGAGGCTGTGCCATCCACTTTGCATCAAGTGATCAAGTTCCCAACTCCATGGGGAATAAGGGCCATCCGAGAAGAACAACGAATAGCACGGGAGTGTTATTCAATCGCGATGAAGAGTACAGTCGCCTCGGTCAGGCCAAGAAAATAACAAGCAAAGACTCAACAACCGAGGACTTCGCCAGGCAAAGCCCTTGGAGCACGAGCAATTACCTCGCCAAAGGTTCACCCTTGGAACTTGCTTGAATAAACTCATGCTATCTAAGTCCTGTTATTACCAGGCATCTATTGTAATAAAAGCATGCATATCTGAGCAATGGAATAAACTTCAATTCAACATCTTTTTATTCTCATTTGAACATGCATAACTAGTCACAAGTTAAGCCTATGGCTCGAGGGCAAAACTTCGTCCTAAGCTAGCTCGAAACAACGAAAAAATCTTGCAAGCAAATTCAATATTTCCACAAAGGGAATTTCCATTAATAAAAAGGCTCGAAGGCCCAAGTATTTACAAGATAAACGACACGAAGGCTTTAGCCAAAAAAGAAACAAAAGCACTACTGTAAGCCTCCTCTTTGGAGTCATTACCTCCCTCGTCTGAGCTCTCACTGCTCGAACGGAGGTTTTCTATCAGTTTCTAGGCCACGACAGCATCGCTCTCGGCAATCTCGGCATTAAGGTCGACCCCGCCGCAACACTCCTTCAGAGCCTTAAGCCTCGTTTCAATAACGACCTAATTTTTATCAACTTTGGCCTGAGTCCTCCTCATTCTCCGCCTCGAGGAGAAAGAATCAACCTTGCCTCTCAAGAAATTAACCTCGCTTTCGAGCTGACTCTTCTCCTTGGCCAACTGCTCTTTCTCCGCAGCCATTTCATTTATCTTAAGCATCTTCTGCTTTAAGTCTGCATGAAATTTCTTAGCCCTCTCACTAATAGCTGACTGGGCCTCGTTAAGCTCTTCAGCTCGGCGTCACAAAGCTCCTTCAAATGGGCCATCTTCTCTTCAATGACAGATTTAGCCTCGAGGGCTTTGGTCATCTTGAGGTCAGACTTGTTGGCAGCATTTTTAGCTTGCTCCAACTCGAGTCTTGCATTCATTAGCTTCTTCCCAAGACCACTCATTTTAGCCTCGAGACTCGCTCGCTCTCGCCTCTATCCAGCCTTTAACTGCCGAAGCTTTTCGTCTCGGTTGCATTCTATCTCGGAAGCCCTGATAGAATTGATGTAACACTGCAAATAAGAATTCTAAAAAATTAGAGCAGGAAGCGAATGCAAAATCGAAAAAGGAAAATTAGAGAAAGCATACATGAATGGCGTGCTGAGCAGCATCAGCCATCAAATCAGAAATATGAGACTCCTTAAGCGATCGTGGGACCTGGATGTCGTCGTCTAGGAGACAAAGCTCTAAAAGAATCTCAATATAGAGAAAGTGCCTCTAAGAAGACGCATCAGGAGTAGGCTCGGACGCGGCTCGAGGAGTCTTGTCTCCCACTTGAGATGGCCCAGCATCGTCCACTTTCATTGTCGCCAAAGAGAGGGGATGAATGTTCCCCATGTCTTTATCAACAACCTAAACTAGCTCACGCTCGTGAATAGAGGTAACCAGAACTTCATCCTGCCTTTGCTCTGCCTCGTCTGTAGGAGTGAGCTCGAGGAAAGGGACAGGCTCAAATATAGCCCGCTTTGCTTCTGGAGTTTCCCCAAGGACAATTCCTTCTTTCTCAAAATTGAAAAAAATAAGGGGGTGATAAACGAAAAAAATGAAACAAAAGGTGAAATCAAGAGGAAAGATACTTGACCTATTTTGGCCCTAAGGTCTGGTGACCCCTCGGGAGCCATCTTTTTCTTCTCCTCCTCCTTCCTCTTTTCACCTTTTTTCTTTGAAAGTTTTCCGATCAAATCTTGAAGGGCATGCAAGGCATCTCTGACCTCGGGGACTTCCACCTTCTTGTCCTTTCTTTCCTTCTTCCGTTTCCTCTCTTTCGGTGCGGTGATCTTCCTCTTGGGGAACCCTAAAACAAAGGAGAGACAATAAGACATCGAAGTAGAGGGCCTCGAAAAACAGGCCAGGCATAAAGTTGGGTAAAAAATAGCTCATCATGCCGTTTGCATGCCCATTGATTCTCATCTAAAGAAGCCAAAACCATCCACGAACTCTCCGGCCTAGGTTTTGCATCGATAATAGCCTGAACTCATTGAACCAAATTCTTTGGATGAACAATTGGGACCGCCTCAACGAAAAGGACAAGAACGAAGAGTCAAGAAGGAAAAAGTGAAACGAAAATAAATGAAGGAAGAAACAATTACGGGCTCGATTCCACCGCTTGGGGAAATCAGGCTTCGAAGAGAGAAGGTCGGTGGACAAGATGATGAAGCGCTCGTTCCACCCACGATCCTCGAGATCCTCACTTTTTATAATTAGTGAGTACGAGCCTCGTTTTGTTGAGCTGAATGATTCCATCCTCGTAAAGGGGGGGGAACAGGTACAAAAGAAGATCGAGGGTGAAAGGTGCCCCGTTAATTTACTCAAAAACTCGAGGCATTGAATATGCCTCCATACTCCAGCTATACACACTTGGAAGGTTCGGCAAAAGTTGTCCAACACCTCGGGGATAGGGAGAGAAATAGATTCTGAAAGGATAAGTAAAAAAGAAGAAAGGCCCCTCAACTCGATCACACACTCGGCTCTCGGGGGCGGGGATACAACCCTCACCTCAGGGCCCTAGTTTGCAATCAGAGCGAACCATATGAATGTTCGCCTGAGTAATCAAGCTCGGCATATCCCCCATAGGAATGTTCCTTCTCCTCCTAGCCTCCGATTCAGTTTGAAGCTGCATAACAAAATCCTTCGAAATATCGATTTTGGAGGGAATGACGTGGTGGGGCTTGAGTTCCAAGTCATCAGAAAGGGATTCATCGTACCCACATGCTTTGTGGTGACTCCCTTCTCCTCCGCCATAACTGCTCCGGCGGCCCCAGCCGTAGCTGAACTTTATTCTTAACCCACACCACTAGAATAAGTAAGATCCTCCATGTTGAAGTTAGGAGGAACAACAACGTCCAACGGTTCAAGAACATTAACTAGTTCCCAACCGACAATCATAGTGTCAACGAGGGAAAGTGGAGAACGTGATTAATTTTGTTGAGACATTTTTCAAAGATTTTTTGGGTTCGAAAAAAGGAGAAGATTCAAGAGTTTTACTATTGAAGACAGGAAGAATCAAGAAGAAGAAGAAGAAGAAGAAGGAGGAGGTAAGGTTCGGCTATATATAGGCTAAAACGCCATGATT
Organism: Petunia axillaris subsp. axillaris; assembly: GCA_029990575.1. Lineage (NCBI taxonomy): Eukaryota > Viridiplantae > Streptophyta > Magnoliopsida > Solanales > Solanaceae > Petunia > Petunia axillaris. The sequence continues at coordinate 63,410,341 of JARKNS010000009.1, forward strand.
ACAGCCGTACAGGGAAGACAAAATAGGAAAACGCGCCCAATCAGAGATCGCCACGCATGATTGATGGGAATACGAAGTGACAACTGCCGTTTTCAAAATTCGCGGCGCAAAAACAGCCACGACAATCTCCCGCCTAAAGTTCATTCCATTCCCTGGCAGATTTGGCAACCTCTCGAGGAGTGGGGGGACTATCTGTATTAGATAAAAATCACCAAGGTCTCGAGCAAGACCTCGAAGCATAACACGAAGACTGTCCCACGAGGCAAACTCCCGAGGAGAGATTACATGATTCCTCGCCCCGGAAAAATTGCCTTAGAAAACGAGAAGAAGTGAGCTCGAAGCACCAAGCTCGGAGAAAATCTCGTGACCCCGAGCGGATGCCACACCTCAGAAAACGAGGTCCAGTCTTTTGTAACTGTCGACTATTGTCCTAGCATTTAAGCGAAAGATCATGAGTCGACCAGATATTAGACACGGAGTAATGACCATAAAGGCACAATTATGATATTTGTAACGTCATTCTTTCTCCTGGTTATAAATAGGATTCGTTTGTAAACAACGGGACATGATGAATACAATATTCAACTCTTTTCGCTTGTTGTCTTGTTTATCATTCAAATTAATTATTGCCTCGTTATTTTAAAGCATTTCATCTAGTCTAAACTCAGTTCTAGCTCGAGTAGCATTTCGATATAAGCAAATTGTCAGTTAAACCCGATACAAATTCGATTTATCGTCCTATCCCGATTTGGACCAAACACACAGATGAGTACATACCCTTGCATCTTTGTAAATTCTTCCTAGTAAAATAGTAACCCTTATGAATATCTTCAGAGCAAATGCATAGCCCCTCTAAGGCGCATCCCTCTTTAACTATAATCAACCCATCTCTTTTTAAGTCTAAAACTTGATCTGTACACTCACTGGAAAAATAACCCTAATTAATTTGTCGTAGCTTTGTTTCACTTTCAAGAATTTGTCTGCATTTTTATACTTGTCGATTGCCCCAAGTAGATTTAATTACAAATGACAACTCTGAACAGCGCTGACAATATTCCGAAAAGGTACTTCCATAATAATAATCTTGGCATTTTGAGTAATTTGAGCAAAATTAAAATAATCAAAATCAAGAAAAGGAAACAAATTAAATGATATTACAACTATTCTCCATCATCCTCTTTCTTGAATCAAACTAAGTCTTACGTAGTTGGATAAGGAGAAGCGAACTCAAGAAGCTCCTTATCCTTCACGAATTCAGCCATGACTTGTTCTTCTAAGCCTAAGACTACTTCTATTCCATCCCCACTTTTACTATCCGTCAAACCAAATGAGTTCTTAGTTAGTGGGGCTGGCATATATCCTCTTTCAGGCCTCCCCCATCCGAAGTCCACGCTATACATTGGGTAGTTACAAACACTGCTAATCCAATACATTTCAAGTGATCCTTTAGCATCGGGTGGCCCTTCTTGATGCTTCTCAAAATTCGTTAGTGCTTTCAATAATGCATTCTCTTTGACTGGATCTTTTTCCTTGAGTAGTTCCTTTTCCTTCCTCAACGCTCGAACAATGGTTGCAAGATTCATGTCTTCTTCTTTTGCTGTTATTATTGACATGCTAGATATGATGTTTCCAACAGAGCTTTGTGGGAGAGGAGGTGACATTAGTGATCGCAAATTTACGAGGTTGCCCAACAAGGATGGCTTGAATGACCCTGAACTAGCTCTTGTGGCAGCCATAGCACACTTGTATAATAGTGCAGATGTTACTTCAACGCGAGTAGGATTTTTCACATCGGATTGAGATGCCACTATGGCCTTGAGGGCACTTATCTTTGAAGAGGAGAAAAAGTACCTTCTTGTTGGACATGGTATTATTTGGCCTTCATGCTTTACTTGAGTTGGAGGAGTCTCGTTTGGTGGATAGATGGAATCCCCAACTAATTGAGGTGATACCATTTTGCTCATGTCGGTAGTACGTGTTGTAATTGCCCAATCATTAATAAAGTTGCATGCGGTACATCCATCTCCAAGCTTGTGCGATGTACACGCACTAATGGCTATTCCTCCACAATTGAAATGGCTTAATTGAGCCACGACTAAACTATCATCATCGTGCGGGTAGTTCCAAGGCAAATCCTTGGGAAATGGTAAATATTCAAGACCAGGATCAGAAAGATTGGCAACTTCAGACATGGGACAGTCGAATCGAGCATTCAAAAATTTGGCTCCCATGTCATTACAATCAATGAAGGCATTATCTCTTAATCTTCCAGCAAATGGATAGTAAGAGGTCAGAGTTCTTGACAAAGAAGTCTCAAGAACTTGAGATATTTGTGTAGCTGCTTTGGAGCTGAAACCATTGCCCTCTGTGTGTCTAGGATAGAAGAAGGCAAAAGGCATGTACCAATTAATAACGACTTGATCAAGTTGAGAGAGCTTAAAATGTCTCAGTGAAGAAGGGGTGGGAGAGGATGGCTTAATAAGCTTTTTAGAAAGAGAAATAAGTCTTGAGGCAACCATCTTCACAGAATGGGAAAACTGGATAGACTTCTGTGTGAATTAGCTTATGCCAATTTGCTCACAAACACGAGCATATGTAGGAGTACCGCAGACCGAGAGCTTGGTTATATAAAAATAGAGATTGAGCTGTTTAATGAAACCCATATTGTCTTGAATTGTGTGCTGTTTGACTTTTAATATTTTAATTTTAAAATATTTGGTTGTCACCTTTCATGAATGACGACTAGAATCTTCATTATCACCAACTCATTAGGAATTTTTAACGGAAAAGGGCCAAAAATACTCTTAAACTATTGAAAATAGATCAATTTTATCCTCGATTTGAAAAGTGATTTAACTTTACACCTATCGTTAAAGATTTTGACCACTTCTACCCTTCATACCTAACAGAACTCCACCTCACATTCAAACTTATTTTTTTATTATAGATTTGGTGACATAGCAGGCCACATAATCATGACACATTAGCAACTCATTTCCTTGTGAAAAAGCCATATTCTCCAACCTTAAAATTCTAATTGAGTTCTCTATCATAGCAATATCATCAAAGATGGGTTTCATCTTTGTTGGTTGAAAATTTTAAAAACACTTTGAGTTCATTACCCTTCCAACATCTACAAACTAATTAGCAGATTGACTAACTATTCGGTTTAATTTTTTTCTACAAAAATCGAACCATTTTTTCTCAAAAAATTCCAAGTTTTGTGTGTGAAATGAGATAAAAACTGATTGTGCAGTCAAATCATTTGGAGATGCTAATTGAGGTTCACTCTATATGAATTATTTAGTGCAAACTAATGCTCCTCTGAGCTAGAAAAAAAAAAAATCTTCTACCAAATCTTCTCATCTATGAAAAAGTTGGCAACTTTATGTGTTAATAGACCACCTAAATCAAATTCAAACTTGCCCTTCTAATTTTCTTGAATATAGGTAAAAGAGGATCTTGGATGCAATCAATCAGTTCTGTAAACTCTATCATTCACTTACAAATTGTTCTTCTTTCAATTGGGGGTTTTCCACCATCCCGTCTTCTTCTTTGTCCATGTTCGACAATAAACCTGGTTATAGGCTATTTGGTAGGGAATAGGCTATTAATTTTTATTATCCATGTGTATATGTTTTTAAGTGTTTGCATTGTTTAGGTGGAGTTCCGTTAGGTATGAAGGGTAGATGTGGCCCAAATCTTTAATGGTAAAGGTACATTTGAGTCACTTTTCAAACGAGGATAAAGTTGATCTATTTCCTATAGTTTAAGGGTAATTTTGGCCCTTTTCGAATTTTTAAATATGCATGTAAATTAAAGCTCTGGCTAGTACTCCTCTACTAAAAAATATTGGCCCAATTTTCTTATTACTTTACTTAAAAACTAATTGCACATTAATTTGAAAATAATATAATTTTAGATTTCTCATTTTATCTATAATGTGATGAATTCTTACTTGCAGAAATATATTGGGTTCATTGTTGTTGTATCTATAATGAGATGAATAAAAGCTACACAAATATCTAAAGTTCATTTTAAATTACAAATTTTAGTAATCGTATTTTTTCTTAAATCTCGTACCAAGTTCAGATTATGACTTAAAAATTATAACTGTGAGAGATACTGCATTTCTTATCACCGTATGCAGATATGGGTTCGGTCCAAAATAATTGATCGCTTTTCTTTTTTAAAAGTCAAATAATATAAACTTTGACCAACATTTTGAGATATATTTTTTCACCATATTAATATGATAAGAGTTGCAACTTGTAGTACTTTTCGTGTAGTTTTTTAATATTTAAATTATAATTTTAAAATATTGACTAAATCTAGTTCAATTTAACTCCAAAAATTGGTCAACTTGACTCTCGAAAAGTGAAACCTATCAAATAAAATGGACCGGAGGGAGTATTAAACTAGCATCACACGGACATTAAGTTAATGTGTCGGAACCAGCTCTCTAGCTGGCAACATGGAGATAGAAGGGATCATACTATTGGATCACTAAAAATAATGGAACATATAATAACGCGAAATATATATAAAACTGCAAAGAAGTAAGTGAAGTTAGCGGTTACAGAAGCGAAAATGACAATTTTTGAATGCCAATATAAAAGAATTAACGAGCAAAGGTGAGGAAAAGAAACTGTACAGGTTAGCCGAGGCGAGGGAGAGGCGATTACGTGACCTAGACCAAGTGAAGTGCATTAAAGACGAGGATAGCATTATTTTAGTGGAAGATGCTCACATTAAACGGAGATGACAAGCATAATTTCATAAACTCTTAAATGAAGAGGGAGCCAGACAGGAATATTGTTGACATGCATTGCGTTGGCAGGTGTCACAAATACCCTTCTAAAGTAGTTGGAATCAAATACAAGGAACTAACATATTTGATACAAAGTAGTTAATAGTTTATTTTCGGTGAAGTAATGTAAAGTGTTCTAATTTAGGGAAATTTAATTTGTATTTAAAACTAATAATTGAAAATGCAAGTAAAGTTTAAGGATTATTCTCTTTGAATTTGAAGAACTAGAGCTCTAATCTCCACTTAGCATTTAACCTAATGGAATCTAAAGTTAAGCCAAATTTTGTGTTGGGTCATCCAATGGAATTCATAGAATATCACCCAATTAATTCACCCATTTCGGTAGTAAATGAGACCAACGCATCTTCATCCTTTTAGTACAAAGAGGTGTTGCATGAAGTCCAAGTAATTGTTCGAAAGTAAGGTTATCCCTATTTCGACGTTCAAATCCGTTAACCTAGGGTAACCACAAGACACCTACTCTCGGTTCCTTGTCACTATATACCTTACTCATTTCTAGAAATACTCTTTGGATGTAGATCTAGTACTCTAGGGCTTGAACTTGTGTTATACACTACAAGTTATGAATTTAGACTGAAGGTATAGTGAAATGGAGTATTCCCAATTAATTTAAGGCAATAGACCCATTAGATTAATAAACTAAGTTTTGATTAAAACCTCAGTAATGGATTTAGCTTCTCATGCTTTGTAATGGAATCGTGCTTATTTATGATAAATAAACAAAGCATTGTATTTTTCAATTACAAATAAGTGAATCCGCCACTTTCAATTAGAAATGTATTTTTCTTCTTGTAATTACCTCTCAGTAAACATTGTATTTCTTTGTTATTGTAAAATGATCACTAGGCAAATTGCCTAGTAAATATTTGCCTAAAAAAGAAAGACTTATTTTTTCCTAGCTAGAGAACATTATATGTAAAGCTGCTTAGAGTTAATTTTTTCTAGTTTGAATAGAGATATCCTTGCTTTGAGACTATAGTCAAATAAACGAATGGTGTAAAACAGTTACAGTTGGTTGAATGAAATATTATTTATTTCCACCAAAAAAATCTTTCCCTAAATACTATTTTCAATTATTTTTATAGAAAATAAAATGATGAAACATGTAATTCATATATGCTATACTTTTATATCAATATGTAGACATAATAAATTTGTAAGCATGCATTTTCATGAAATTCTTTTGTATCTTGTTTTTTTTAAAAAAATTATAGTCATAAAGAAGGATTATTTAATTCTAACTTTAGTGATACCTTTTTCAATCACGCAACAGGCTTTAGTAGTTGAATTCTGAAATGAGAACTAGAATTTTCATTATCACCAACTCAATGGGGATTCACAGCCTGTATGTTGATGTTCGATCAATTTTGGAATACGTAAAACGCACGTGTTAATTTTATGGTCAATATATTAAAATTTTCAACACGTGAGTGGTGGATAAAAATTTCCATTAAAATATCAAAAGTCTCCTAGCATACAATTTTAATTTTGCTGAAATAAGCAACACATGTGAACAAGTAATTAGCTGCCGAAGAAGCCCGAAAAGAGAATTATATTTCCTTATTTATTTATTTATTTATTTATTTATTTATTTATTTACTTACTTACTTTCTTTTAAAGAGCGTTTCCATTACAAAAAAAAAAATTGTAATTATAGTACTAGTAGATGCACACCATCTATTCTCCTATTCTAACCGGCTAAAGGACCATTTATTTTTATTAAGATTAAGATGTCTGTATCTGAATACACATTTGAATATTAAGATGTTGTCTATATATCTAAATAATGAATGATTAAGACCGTTTATTTTTTGAATATATATTTATAATAAATACAATTTAAACAAAAAGTTATTTAAATATTATATCAACAAAATAATAGAGCAAATCTTAAGAAACTGAGCTAACTTTTCTTTGTTATGGAATCTAAATAGTTCCATCCAACGTCCAAATAGACTAATCCATCGTAACGATTCATTTGATTTATGCCTGTTCTTCATTCAACACCTGTTATTTTTACCAAAACTTCTTTCTATTTTACAATGTTATTCTCACATCATATTTCAAAATGGATCTTTTTAAATTCCCATCATATTTCAAAATAGATCTTGTTAAACTCCATTCTTAAAACTGAAAATTACTTGAAAATCGCAATATCAAAATACACAAAAAAGATTGAGAACTTATCACTTCAAAAAAAGAATTGGGCAAAGAACATAAATAACCGCCCATATATAGTATTTTATTTTCTATTAGCCAAAACAAAAACTAGCCATAACTTAATTCAATTATTAGTGTGAAATAAATAGTAAAAGAAAAACAATATTACCATATAAAGTGGAAGCACAATTCTAGAAAAAGAAGGGCAAAGAACATAAATAACCGCACATATATAGTATTTTACTTTCTATTAGCCAAAACAAAAACTAGCCATAGCTTAATTCAATTATTAGAGTGAAATAAATAGTAAAAGAAAAACAATATTACCATAAAAAGTGGAAGCACAATTTTAGAAAAAGAATAGGAAACCCAACGTGCGTTACTATAGGCAGTAGTATCCTAACATGATACTCCACAAATCACTCTTTAAAAATAACTTGTAGTTATCATTATTTAGAGATATCTGTTAGAGACCAAATTCACACCTTAAAGATATATTTTTTTTCAATCTTTATTTACTTTTTATGAAATCGAAACTTTTTTCTTACAGATTGTAGATCTTTAATTTCAAAGAGAATGTAAAACATGATAGATATATACATCACATATTGAAAATATATATCATATATAGAAAATATAAATAATACATGATATATAATAAGTAAATATATGGTAAATAACTAACTAATCAAGAAATCAACATAATACTCCATAAATACTTACTACATATCATGTTAAATATTAAGTGGAAAATAATAATTTATGAGTAATAGATCAATACATGATAAATAATAAGTTAATATATAATAATTTTTTTATATAAAACTAATGAAAAAAACACAAAATATTGAATGAATACATACTACATATCATGTTAATAATCTTTTTGAAATACAAAATAATATTTTGTGAATAATGGAGGGATACATGATAAATAATAAAAACTAGTGCTAAAATATTGTGTAAATAAACATTGAATACATATTTTACACATATTGAATATTCATGAATTAGATTATTAATAATAGATAAATAAATACAACTTAGATAGCAGATGAATATTAAATAGAATACAATATAACTAAAATTGGTAAACGAAGAAAGAGATTATAAAAGAAATTGGGAATAGAAATTGAAAAGCAAATGAAATTAAAAAGAATGATAATTACAAAAATTGTATATGTTCCTATAAAATAGGTTAAATGATCTGACATTCTTAATTTTTTAAGAAAATATAAGTAGCGTAATTAGTAGGATGATAAAAATTAATTGGGTTTAAATTTTGGATAAATCTAGCAGCTACTTAGTTATGCTAATTCTTAAAATTAAGGCTTTAGGCAGGAGACAATTAATAAAGATTAAATATATAAAAAATCATATAAATCCTCCTAACTGGCTAGGAAAAGAAAGGGAAATGAGAATGTGATTAGAGAAAGTAAAAACCTATTGAAACTATTGAAACGGTTTATGTGAGGTAAAAATCTCAAAAAAAAAAAAAAAAAAAAAAAGAAGTAGTAGAAAGACTTTGCTATAGATTTGTCTAAATAAGTTGTGTTGAAATTTATTAAGAAGTTTTTGAAAGAAAAAAATAAATACACTCAATATTTGTGATCTGAATTATCAGTTTCAGATACCAATTAAGTGCAAACAAATAGAGCCTAAATGACCAGCTTCCAATTCCTAGTAAGCTAACGGTGGGGGGAGGGGGCTGGTGATTTAACTATTCTAATAGCGTACTAGTTTCGTTAAGGAGCAACTATACTAATTTATGCGGGTCATTGATTCAAGCTTGTGCTCAAATCATTATCAACGTGGATATCACTCGAGACTTTAGAGTACACATTATAGTACGCATAATATAAGGAGCAACTTCTCTTCCTTTCCATATTGGCCAGCTAAATAATTGGTTACATGAAGTCAATTACATGCCTTACGTTCAAAGATTCTTTTAGTTGTTTGAATAACATAATAGTATATTTCATGCAAGAAGACTTGATATTTTAATATTGGGGCTAATCAAATGTATGAAACGCCAAAAATCCAGCCACGAGTTGAGTGGGAACTTTCTAAAAATTTATTTTAACACTTTGGCGTAACCAATGCAACTTTGTGGAAACGCCAAATATTGAGGCTTTCAATCCCCACAAATGCTCGACGAAAGATTGTCAACTCTGCCTCCTTATCTAACGGCCCAATTGAGCCACCGACATATCACGATTTTTTATTGATTAGATAAAGAATTTAAGTTTTGTTTACGACCTACAACTTTTATATTATTTGGTTACATTTGATATGTTTATTGTATTCCACGTTACACAAAGATTTAAATATTTTGAATTTCGAGAGTCAAACTTCGTAATTTTGACATGTATTTGGAAATACAATCTTTAAGGTTTTTGAAATAATATTTATATATTTGAAAACTACATAAAAAGTACTATAAATCACACTAATTAATAAATCAATATATATACAAGACATGAAAATATAACGGTCAAAGATAATTACTACGGAGGAATTAACGAAAAAAATTAGCATCCCACAGGAAGACCGATGCACGATTTGAAAAGAAGGAAGACAAACTTCATAAATGTCATCATAGCCTCTTGTAGATAAGTACGTACGTCTACGTACCCATCAGCGAGACTCTACTAGACAATGTCTTAGTCTGGATAGACTCAAAATCTGGCTCTGATACCAACTGACACGTCCGGATTTTCGGTTAGGCCGTGCAGACACCCGACTTCCTCCCCTAGACCCGTCGGGCGAACCTTTTTTAATTGAATTCACAAAAATAAATAAAAAATCAACTTATAGATAAGACATAAGACCTAAAGAGATACGAATATAACTATACATAAGTTGTACATAAAAAGTTACAGCTGTCTACCCAATGAACTAGGTTTAGAGCTATCCAGACAGACATCTAAGAATACATATGAAGTATAAACATCTCCTGAAGGGAGCAAAATACAACTTAGATAATAAACATAAAACTGGTGGCCATCATGAACAAAAGCTGGCTCGGCCTGATAGTTGAAGTCGTTTTCGCTCCTCAACCACGAGGCGAACTCAATCCCAAAGCGAACCTTCTGAAATGAAATAAATAGACAAGAAACAAACAGATGGTGAGTTAAAAGGAATTCGTAAGTGAGGGCTTATTAGGCACATCGAAGAAGCAGAAATGCTAACCAGGGAGAAGAAACGCAGATAAACCAAATTCACCTTATTTGAACTATAAAAAGACAAAGCTAGATAATTAATGAAAACACGTAAGAACCCATAAACTTATAAACAACCAAGGACATAAGATAGACAGAAACAAATAGGTAACCCGAAATATATTAACAATAAGAAATACATGACACATACACAAAAAACTGCACTACAATCACACATTACACAGCAGTCGGTGCAATGAAATAGAATGAATGCAGTATGATGCAATGGGGTCACATGTGCCCGAATGCCTGATAACCCTCATCGATGCAACACTCTCATCGCCACCATGAGATACATAAATCTATATTAACATGTCCTGGATCGGGACACTCCTCGAGTCCAGCAGTATAATATCCAATCCGAGAGGAACACTCCTACTTATAGAGCGAAACATTAATACTTATGAGCGGAATACTCATGCTCCTGGGACGGAATACTTTGCTACCATACAATGCTCTTCCATGATGATATGATATGTAATGTCACGTAATTTGGACGATCATACAATAAGTAAGAATTGCGACCCTTTAAGGATTTCGAACCTAGCAGGATACTTCTATCTTTCAATTACTATTCATCATCATACCTGAACTTCCTTTCTCAATTATATACTGGACTTTCAGTTCAAAAATAGGTAGTCCTACCTATAATGGAGCTTGTATTCTCAATATAACATTCACGCATCGTAGCTTAACGATTCTAAGTTCATATCTTGAACAAAAGAATTCTATTATTAGTTCAAGACCGAGCCCAGTATAAAACACCTACCATAAGCTGCATATCTCAAACGATAGATAATTTATTCAATCAAAATCCATAATCCAATGAAAACCTTTACATTCTATTCATATCCTTAGATTGATAGCTCCTCAATTAATATTCATAGCAACATAACTCTCTTATCCTTAACTCGACGGTAAATACAGAACATTCGGATACCAACTACCAAATAAACGGAACATGCCACACTCATAAATGGAGTACCATACTCCCAATCACACAGTAAACACAGAATAACACGGAACAACCTAATAAACAATTATTCATGAAGCTTCTGCATAGTAAGTACGCCTCTTTGGCAGCTATACACGTGAAGAATATGTGCGTAGAATATCCATAAAGGCCGAAGGCCGTCAAAGAAATGATGAAACCACCTACCTTAATCCTATTGAGTACTTAATACCTTCCAAGAAACTCTTCGAACAACTCAAATTACTCTACAATAGCATAAGGAGATCAATAATAAGCTCAACAAAACTACGATTTCCAATCTTTATCATACAGCTTTTCAATCATACGAGCTAGCCATAACTCCTATAAGCTTAGGTATATAAAAGAGATGAAATATATTACTTAAAACAACAAGGACAATCCAAATCAGAGCTTACTTCACCTTGAAGAAACCATCAAATTCAACAACAGGATGACAGATATGAATCATCCGACCTTTACGCACTTCTCGAGGGTAAGTCACATTATAACCTCGTAGATATTGGTCTAATTAGGAGGGGCACACTTAGGGGGTATTTTGAATAAGAGAAGAATGAAAAATTAAAGCTGAAATGAGTAATATATACACTAGGAAGTTCCACCGCCTCAATCGCCAAGTAGGTGGGTAAGATGCCTGCTTGGGAACTTGACCTGTCTGACTTCGGACGCTTGTATCTCCATACTCCGATGTTGTATTGGCGAACGGTTTACGGCGTTAGAAGCTACATATATTGTGCTTTAATTCCATACAAAGATCTCCCCTTAACTCTCTGTATATTGGTAGAAAACTGCACCGCAATATGATCCATTAACCTGCGCCTGAAGCTACTTACAGTGAAGATTTTTGTACCAGCAGCTGCAACTCTGCAATTTAGATCCAAACGGGACCCTAAAAGGCTCGGAATGACCCTAAAATTTGTACACAATTCATACAAGAATTTTCTGACATGCTCGCAAAGATGAAACTCGAATTGAATCTCCGAAACTCAAGATACAACTCCCACGGAAAGAGGTCGATTTCATAACTTTCAGAATTTTAACGAAACTAACCGAACGATCTCGGAGTTTACTTTCAAAAGTTGCTACAGGTCACAAATGGCCAGAAGAACCTAACACAACTTTTGAATTTTGAATCAGAGCTTCTGTACCCAAATCGAGTTCGAAAACCTCTTTTTAAACTTTACCGATAACTAAAACAAAAATTTTCTGAAAAATCATACCAAACAAGGACCAAATCAACTCAAATATTAAATATATGTCCTAATAGACCTTACAGAGTTTTTTAGACTATCAGCACGCAAATCGGAGTCCTAACTCCAAAATAACTATCTAAGATCATTTCAAAAACTATGAGCCAAAACTGTCTATTTCGCACAAAAACTTCTCTGATAACCGCTAATTGAGCAGTAGTTGTTAGATAATTTACTTAACAAATTTAAGCGTTTTGCTTTCCTATTTGTTTTGTCCCGAAAAGAATGTCTTTTTCTATAATTAGTAAATTGACAATTCTATCATACATGATAAGTTTAAAACTACAAAACTTAAAAGACATTTTAATACATTACACATATCTTTAATTTATAACAACATAATTTAAATGTCTCTTTTATATTTCTTAAACTACGCGTCCATTCAAACTAAGCAGGTAAATAGGGACAGAAGGAGTACTATATATTGTTTGTTAATTATATACTGGACTTTCCGTTCAACAATAGGTAGTCCTGCCTATAATAGAGTTTTTATCCTCAATATAACATTTATGCATCGTAACTTAACAATTCTAAGTTCATATCTCAAACAAAATAATTATATTATCCTTAACAATTCTAAGTTCAATTAATATTCACAGCGACATAACTCTCTTATTCTTAACTCGACAGTAGATACAGAACATTCGGATACCAACAACCAAATAAACAGAATACGCCACACTCATAGCTTGACTACCATACTCCCAATCACACAGTAAACACATAACAAGCTAATAAATAATTATTCATGAAGCTTCCGCATAGTAAGTACGCCTCTTTGGCAGTTACACATGTGAAGAGTACGTGTGTAGAACATCCATAAACGCTGAAAGCCGTCAAAGAAAGGATGAACCACTTACTTTAACCCTGTTTAGTACTTAATACCTTCCAAGCAACTCTTTGAACAACTAAACTTAATCTACAAATAGCATAAGGAGATCAATAATCAGCTTAACAAAACTACTATCTCCGATCTTTATCTTACGGGTTTTCAATCATACGAGCTAGCCATAACTCCTATAAGCTTAGATACATAAAAGAGATGAAATACATTACCTCAAAACAATACGGACAATCCAAATCCAAGCTTACTTCACCTTGAAGAAATCCTCAAATTCAACAACAGGATGAGAGATATGTATCATCCGACCTTTATGCACTTTTCGAGGGTCGATTCACGTTATAGCCCCGTAGATATTGGTCTAATTAAGAGGGGTACCCTTAGGGGGTATTTGGTATTGTTTTGAATAAGAGAAGAATGAAAAATTATATCTGAATGAGTAATATATACACTAGGAAGTTCTACCGCCTCAATCTCCAAGCAGGTAGGTAAGCTTCCTGCTTGGCAGCTTTAGTTGTCCGACTTCGGACGCCTGTATCTCCATACTCCGAAGTTGTATTGACGAACGGTTTGTATTGTTAGAAACTAGACACATGGAGTTTTAATTTCATATAATGATCTCCCCTTAAATCTTTGTAGATTGGGAGAAAACTGCATCGCAATATGATCCATTGACCTGCCTGTGAAGCTGCTTACTGTGCAGATTTTTGCACCAGCAGCTACAGGTCTGCAATTCGGGTCCAAACGGGACCTTAAAAGGCTCGGAATGACCATAAATTTTGTACACAATTTATAAAAGACTTTTGTGACATGCTTGCGAAGCAGAACTCGAATCGAATCTCTGAAACTCAAGATACGGCTCCGATGGAAAGAGGTCGATTTCTTAACTTTTGGAATTTTAGCGAAACTGAACGAACGATCATAGAATTCACTTGCAAAAGTTTTTTACATGTCAAAAATGGCCATACGAACCTAACGCAACTTTCAGATTTTGAATCGAAGCTTAATTACTCAAATCGAGCTCGAAAACCTCTTTTTAAGCTTTACCGACAACTGAAATGGAAAATTTTACCAAAAGAGGTCTGAATCAGCTCAAATTTTTCAGACAGGTCCTAATGGACCTTACAGAGCTTTTAAAAAGATCGTCATGTCAATCGAAATTCTAACTCCTGAAACGACTACTAAGATCATTTCAAAAACTGTAAGCCAAAACTGTCTATTTCGCACAAAAATTTCTCTAATAATCGCTAATTGAGCAGTAGCTATTACATAATTTACTTAACAAATTTAAGCGTTTTTCTTTCCTATTTGGTCTATCCCGAAAAGAATGTCATTTTCTATAATTAGTAAGAGTTTTGTGAGAGGAGAAAAAACTTTTTTGAAAAAATTGAAAAAGTGCTCTAAACCACTTTTTTGGTTTTTCAAAAATTATTTTTCAAAAAAAGTAAAAAAAGTCACAAGATTTCATGGACAAACATATTTTTCAAAAAATTTTTGAAAAAAAAAAAGCAAAAAAATTTTAATGGACAAATAGGTCCTTAATTGTCAGATGGTGAAGCAAGAAGGAAGTAGTTTTATTTATTGATACCATGAGAAACATTTATATAATCGGAACGATTACAAAAGTATACAATTTAAAGTTTTACTTTTCAAAAAAAATGGCAGTACTCCTCAATTTACAAAAATAGCAATAAGTTTTTCACTCTTTATATACAATCATTCCAAAATGAAGATATACAACGATTTGAACATACCCGAAATTATAGGTACTATGCATTTTCAAATTTACAGGCCAGTCATTTCTATAATGAGTTTAAGTTCTATACATTGGTGTACCTTTTTTACACCATCAAATAATATTGACCTGCTATTGCACATAATCAACTTTTTCTTTTTAATTTATTTTCTTTCTATAATTCAAGCACTATTTTTTCCTTTTTCTCTCTCCATCTCCCCCTCCAAACTCTGCATTATTTCAGGTCTCTTAATTCATCCATCCACTTTTCACTCTATGGCTTCTTCTACATGCTTGCCTCTCTTTCTTCTTCAAACCCTTTGTTCCATCTCTTTATAATTTATATATTGAGATTTCAATTCGTAAGCAGACATTTTTCGTCAATAATAAATTGAAAGGGAAATTTTTTATTCGTAAGTAGAAATTTTTTATAGGGATGAAAGGGAAAGTTTATGGGATGTAAGTGAATCCCTATAAATTAGGTATTGCATATAATGTCTACTTACGAATGGAAACTGAGCGTGTACTTTTCCTTTCATTTGGGTGTACTAGTATGGAAGTGAACTACGTAGATACAAATTGTCGCCATGCAATTTGACCGCCGATTATATTGGCCACATGGTCTCACGCCAACAACCTTAATTGTTGTACAAAAATATTTATTTAAGTTATAACTAAACACAATAAAAGTAATTCATTCGTTCCATTTTATGTGTTATAATTTGACTCGGCACAAACTTTAAGAAATAAAGGAAGATTTTTGAAACTTGTGATGTTAAATAAGACAAAGATGTTTGTGTGGTTGTAAATCATTTCAGTAATTACAGTTAAATTGTTACCAAATTTAGAATGCTGTAATTCTTTTTGGAACAGACGAATAAAAAAATGCTGTCATATAAATTGGAACGGAAGGAGTAATATTTTTACACTATCACGTTATCTTTATCGTAACCGTGTGAAAGCATTTTTAGATCGTTTATACTTGAGTTAGAAAGTTGTACAAAATACATGATTATGTCATGATATATCTCTGTTGATATCATAATATGCCAAAGTACAATTAGAGTTTCTATATTTACATATATATGTACACTTTCTTGTTTGCAGTTATATTACCAAAAATAAGTGCTTCCCACTTATCCAAATCTCACTTTACTTTGCTGCTTCTTCATCTACTACTCTATATTTGTTAAAGATCCAAAATTTGCTGTACGAATTCTTGTTAAGAAGTGGGGTTCTTGATAATTTTTGTGGGGTATCATAGAGGTTGGTTATCAATCATTTTCATTTATACATTGCTCTATTGCTTGTGTTTGCACGAAAACTTTGTTTATGTTTGTTGTTTAATGTTGAATGATTCTTTTGAATTAACAAAATAAGTTCTTGATACCCCTTTCGGCTTTTTGATATGGTGAGTGGTTCATTTGTTGAGATGCAGCAAATGGATATTTGGTGGCCCAAATGGTGGTTAAGTCCAAACAAATGTTTATTTCGCCCAGCAGCCACTTTTAACACTGGTATTTAGTTTGAGGCCACTATTTTCTTTGGTCTTACACTAGAGGCCATTTTTGGGCTTTACTAAATAAATATTGACTTAAGTTCTGATAATTGACTGAAGTTCAGTCCATACGGCCCCTGGACTGAAGTTCCATCTCTTAAGGACTGAACTTTCAGTCCATATGGCCATGGACTGAACTTCAGTCCATGGTATGGCCATGGACTGAAAGTTCAGTCCTTAAGAACTGGACTGAACTTCAGTCTATGGTATGGCCATGGATTGAAGTTCAATCTTTAAGGACTGAACTTCAATCCGGCCTCTGGACTGAAGTTCTATCTCTTTAAGCAAAAGTGGCCACAAACTAAATATTTTGGTATTAGTGGCCTGTGCCCAAAGACCAGTGACAAAAGTAGCCTTTCATGCACTTAGCCCTTCACTCTTTTGTCTTTTTACCTTTTTCTTTTTGTTTAAGATTCTTGATTCAGTTTTGCAATCTGATATGGTGAGTTGGAAGTTCTTGTTTGAGAGAAAACACTTGATTTTTATTTTCAAATGGTTTGTTAAGACTCTATTTTTGTACTCAATTTTCTTCGTTTCAAAAACTGTAAGCCGAAACTGTCTATTTCGCGTCTCTGATAATCGCCAATTGAGCAGTAGCTGTTATATAATTTACTTAACAAATTTAAGCATTTTTCTTTCCTATTTGGTATGTCCCTAAAAGAATATATTTTTCTATAATTAATAAGTTAACAATTCAAACACCATACATGATGCAAAAATTAGATGGCGTGAGAAAAAAAATTTAAGTCGAAATCTTCCAAAATATTAGAGAAGCAATTCATCGAAAAAGACAGAATTTAAACACGATAATACAAATTAAACGTAACTAAGCATGTTGGTTGTTATTCTTGACTGTTAAACCAATTAGAGGAGAAAAACGAATTGTCTAACGAAAGCAAAAAGTTAAAAGTGTGAAAGACGATGGATAACGAACCTTAAACCTTTAATTGAGATGACTGAAGAGTGTAGAGAAAGAGACATTAGGGTACTTGTTTTTGACAAAGATAGAAATTAAGTCGAGTCACGGGAACTGGAAGGTTTTACCTCAGACTTTGTGGAGAAGCTAGAGCCAAAGGCGGAGGAGTCAATCAGGAGCGCAAAAACGATCGAGCCCGGGCGTTGGGAGATCAGCATTGGCGTGGATCTCAAAGGGTTAGAAGTCGACCTCGATCTGTGGATAAAGACGCCCACTAGGATGGTCTTCTGCAAGACCGCAAGAGCTCAAAACGATGAATGAGAGTATGAATCATAATTCAAGCTCTTGACATAGCCTACATACTGGGGGCTAGGGAGGTCACCCTCTTCAGCAGCTCCCAAATAGTGATCGATCAAGTCAAAGAAATTTTTACCGCAGAAGGCATATGTACGCTGAATCAACAGGCGAAAATAAAAGTGCTCTTGAAAACTTTTCAGACATGAAAGTTTGTCTATCGGGAAGAAAGCTCAAGCAATAGCGAAGCGTCCGAGGATTCATACGACCAACAGATAGTGGTTGAGTTAACCCCCGTGGACCTAATGAACCTTGAAGTTCCAGACACAGGATCCGTCACAGGCAGCGTCATGCTCTGATCAACTACCTAAGCAAAGGAAGAAGAAAAATCAGAAAGCAAGCAGTTCATTATTGTTTGATTGGGGTAGAATTATACCATTGGGTCATCATCGACCCAGAGGTAACATCTCCAGGCTCAATACCCTCGAGCGGGAAAGCCCAAGTACACGTCCCCGAACCTTCCGAGGATCGAGCGTGAAGTATCTTTTGCTTTTAAAAGAACTTATTTTAATGTTGAGTTCCTTTTAACTTTGATCGTAGTATTTTCATATTCATCAATCATGTTACGGGTTTTCACCCACAACATCTCAGGCCTAGAGCCGCTTTATCAGTAAAACTACTATTTTACCCAGTCAGTTTTACTTACTTACTCAGACCCATCTACGATTCAACTATTCATAGCCCCAGCCAGACCTAAGTTGAAGTAATACACTCACAGTTCACTACAAAAAGTACGGTACACTACTCACTTAGAGCTAGACCGCATCTAGCTCAGCCATCAGGCATTACTCGTATGTTGAACTCGTTAATTCAAGAACTGCACCTACATGCCGATGGGGACGCATGTTCGCATAGTGCCGGAAAGTCTTAAATACTCGAGTAACTAAGCAGAGATGTTCGAAGTCGGACGCAAAAGTACCCATTTTCACACGGGCTAAAGTCGTCCCATTGTGGGCGCAACTTAAGCCGTCACCTATTGACACAAATGAAGCGCCCTTCAGTGCGCACACCCGTCTCTTGAAGACACTAGCCCAAAAAGACACACAAAATATATTGTTTGACTATACATTATATCATATGTAATTACACAAGTACGTATAAAACTATTGATGAACGACCGTTTCATTAACAAACAGTCTGTATGCTCATAATATATAATTAGTTCTTCCAAACATTTGTTCATAACAATTGTAAAAAAAAAAAAAAAAAAAAAAAAAAAAAAATAGAAAGGGAAAACTAAAAACAACAAGCTCCTCAAGATAAACATGACTGAAGATCCTTCATCTGAATTGTAGCTATAAGCCATAAAATAGTCCGGAATTCTTCTTTTCTCGTGGCAGCCCGAGATGTGTCAGCCCGAGCATTCCTTCAAGGTATGCAGTCGTTAACCAAAGCCCGTCTGCTTGATCAAATCAACGGACCTTGGAAGCATCTGAGTACAGGTCTAACCTCCTCCATCTTTCCAAACTCGAAGAGAAACTGGAAGACTCGTCACAGAGCTTAGAAAGAGAACTTGACAATCCGAGTCAACTTCAACTGGTCAAACTAGAGTGTACATCCCCGCAGATCTTCAAGTACAATTAGGAGCTCACCAGGGACAGAGAGGCTTGAGCTGGGAACCTACCAGAAATAAGCGAGATTGAGAGAGATTTAGAGAGAATATTAGAGAAATTGTGAATAAATTGATGAAAAATTGTGGTATTTATAGAAAAATAGGTTGGAGGGGGTATGAGGGCACCTAGGGAGGTGGAGGAGCAAAAAAGTTCCGTTTTTGGTTGGCCAACGGCTGGGGGTGAAAAGAGCCTTTGCCAACGGCTATTTTTGCACCAGCCCAAAAGCTTTTTTTTAATTATTTTTTCCGGTCCAAATTGGTCCGGTTTGGTCGGTTCGGAATTGGGATGACGGGTCGAAACATGGATCATTTCAATTTTTTTTAATTGGTCCGATTTGCGCCGGTCTGGTCTGGTTGCCGGTCCGATCTGGTGCAAACCGGACCGCTTGACAGCCTTAATTCCAACGGCTCACCTAGAACTTCTATGTAAAGGTAATTCCTCCAACTATGCTAAGCCGTATTTAAATATTGATGCCCCTATTTTTGTGCCAAAATCATTACTTCAGTTTTTTTTTAGTTTTTTATTTTTATTTTTTGGAAAGAGTATCTCTCTGTTCCGGTGATCGACATTTATTGTTTGGAAGAAAGTTGCCTACAGATAGTGAGTTGATTGCGCATATGGACTTGAATGATACAAAAGGTAATATTGCGCGTCAAGTAACATCAACACAATATGAAGCTTGTAATGAAAATTATTTGTTGGAATATGAGTATATTTTTTAAGGAAAGCAAGCATCAATTGCTCACAACTTTGCATAAGTGGCTCGAGAGGATGATTTGTCTCCAAGAGCTATTCATGAAAAAGCTCCAAAGAGTGTGAGAAGGAGAGGGAACCTCTTGAACTAACTAGAGTACAACTTGCGCGGAGGTCAAAATCAAAATATTCGAGGACATGATGGATAGTACATATGATCAAGATATAGAGAGCCAATAGTTTCATTTTCTGAAGTTATAATTTTTGGACCTTTCTACATGTTTAGTTTCATCACTTGTAAAAGGAAGTGCTGAGTGCATAATTCCACGTTCTTTCTTGATTTTATATTTTTTCATTATATTAATATTATAAAATGTAATATCATCATAGAGCATGTTATAAACTCTATGATGATCATAGAATATTTGGTGCTTGCTAGCTCTTTTTTTATGCATTCATGCTAGATGCGACGTAGTTCCCTCGATAGGTTGATGTAAGATATGGTTTGGTCCTCCTTACTTTATATTGTCCTCTTCGAGGCTTTTACTTTTTTATTAGTTATAAAATTGGTCGCTAGGTGCAATTCCTAGCTGACTCTTTGCTTTAAAAAAATATATGAATATAGTGGGACAGAGGGTGTATACAACAAGCAAATGGGACCCATGAATCCTCACATCATTAGTGTTCCTTAGTTTTTATTTTTTGTTATCCATGCAGTGTCAAATACCCACATTAGACCCCGACTAGTGTTCATTAAGCTGCACATTATAAAATAATGTAAAGTACATACAGTAAGGAGTTTCATTGGACCCAATATGAAAATAATACAAAGTAGACATTTATTTAGATAATTAAAAGTAAAGCCATAGACGTCTATGCTTTTGTAGAAAATTCTGTGTATGCCACTGAGGATTCTGCTTGCTTAGTATTCCAGCTTACAAATAGCAAAATGTAGCGCAAGCCATGGCGGATGCCAAGTAAATGATGGAACAGAGTTTGCAGAACTTAGCTGCCTTTGGCCTTTTGCTGCTCAAGAACAATGCATTGAAGGAAGTAGTGAAAGATAAAATAAGAAATACAACAAATGCATGGAAAAGAGATTGCTTTTCTTCTAAAATGTAAATAGGAACTCTGTTTTGGCCTATATATTTGTAGGGAAGAAAAGGCAACAAAGTTGCTATGCTGCATGTCAAGCTCACCATCTTTGCTGCTGTTACTCGATCTTCTTCAACTAAGGTTAGCAGCAACAACTGATCTCTTTGCTTGTCTGGTTTCATGAATCTCTCAAAAAAGGTTGTGAAATAAAATCAAGATCTTTCTATGTGAAGGATTGCGGAGGAAGAGTTTATTTATAGTATGTGTTACCATATGAAATTCTCCAAGATTTGAATTACTTTGACTTGACTTGGAAAATTTGACACAACAACAAGAGGTAAACTTACGAAACAAAGAGATGGTTTCAGAGTAATTGCATAGAAATTTGAAAGAAATGAAGTTCAAGAATTTATTAATTGCCGGCTAGAAATTGCAGAGGAAAATTTCTGAGCAATTGTAAAGAAAAGTGGAAGGGAGACTATAACTCTGATCATAAAACTACCTAGAAATGTCTGAGAAGCTGATATATACTTTTAACAAAGAGATTCCTGGGCAATTACAGAGAAAATGGGAGGAAAGATCCAGCATAATATGATAGCAAGTGTAACAAATACTCCAAGTAAACTAGAAATTGTTGAAGCAAAGGCAATGTGCTACAGTCTCTCATTCACATCCCTAAAAACAATTGAGCTCGGGACCTTTGTCTGCTCTCATACTACATTGAAGTGTGTGACCATCTCATCTGAAAGTTTAAGTAGTTAGAGATAACATAACTCTTATATATATAATTATATCATCAACACTTATGCAACAAGGAAAATTAAGAAGCATATATTTAATTTTCAAAAGGGTGCTAGAACCCATGATCAGTACTTAATTAATGTGTGGTTTTATCATACACAGTATGGAAGATAGATGTGAGCTCTATAACTGACTATCATAACAAAAAATGAATTAGAGTGTTACGCGCGCGTTAACAAGTAGAAACTTTATAAGTAGTTCTCACCTCAAGATTTCTACTTGCAAATTGTCTAGCAGAATCCAAGAAGTTTCACAGGTAGAAGACAATTCAGCTCCGGTATAAGTAGTAGATTTGTTTCCAAAATTGATTAGAATAGCAAATCTAACTCTTTCAAAAGTGTATCAATATCCTTCCTTAATTGAATCATCATGTTGTCAACAGTAAGAAACCGCACTAGTAATGTTCTTATAGACGACGATAACAAAGAGAACCAATCTTTTGATCAAGAACCATTACATCGTTACGATAATTTTATTCTTGATCAGCAATATGTCAATCAACGTGACACATTTGCTGAACGTCGTTTCATTTTTCAGAATCATCAGGGAGAATTTCTCTGCCGCTTGTTGACAGTTAAAAGTAATCCCATTTATGTGGCTAATCAGGAGCTGGAGCTGGTGGACAGGAGCAGCAGCAGCACATTTTTGCAAGGTGCTAATGTACCACCACAACATGTGCCAGAGCTACGTATCTTGATCGATGAAGACACTGCCATTAACGATTTTGCAATACACAAAACTACTTTGCCTGCAAGGAAGATTGTAATTGCTTATTCGTCGAGAGAATTCACAACAAGATTGATGGAAATTACACTTGGAATCACCGGTCAGGCAGCCATTTCCCTCATGGCTTATGCTTCCACCAGCAGCTCATCTACTCTTCCAGGGCTGCATTTTGTGGTGGCTGCAAATGCTATTGGATTTATTGGCACTTTCGTCGCCATGTGGCTTATTCGGTCTAAGGAACGGGTGGCTGCTGCGTCCGTTGTGGGAAAAATAGGTGCCATTGCAGCAGCTTGTGCAATGATTATAGCAATGGGACTGTTCCTTCCTGTGAATTATGCTATCTGGATTGTTGGATTTGCATGCATATCCTCTGCTGTTGCTGTGGTTTTATCTTAGGGAAGCATACCATTTTTATATCAAACAAATAGCAATCTGTGTCATGATGAAATTCCACAATATGCTAGCACACAATAAATTTATTTGTCAAAATAGATAATGTGCTGAAATGAGTTGAAAAAGGGTATAGGATATCAAGAGGCCGGTGTTTTCAGATTAAGTATATGACATTCAAAATGTGGAGGATGAGGGGTATGAATGGGGGATTTAGAGAGATCAAGTGGGAGCTTCTAAATAATTGTGAAAAGAATATATTTACTACATATTTGACATGTTTAATTACTTCTCATCATGAGTTTCTGCTTTTTTAGTCCAACAACATTTCTGTTTTGTATTTTATTTTTATTATAGTTTTTATTATGATCCTAGAATACAAACTGGAGTATTCCGGAGAAAATAACATAAATAGCCAAAATGAAGACAGGCCCTACATTCAAATAGCCATTGGGACTCTTCAATATATGCTAGCCAAAAATTATCCTTTATTAATATGTCTACCTGATTGTTTTTCTGAAAAGTAGCGAAAAAAAGATAAAACTACCAACAAATAAGCGTTAATGGGGGAATTCAACAGCAATAGTAACTATCCTAGTTAAAATATAATTATATCAACTAAATGTTTACTAATTATTAGCTGTCAATCAGCTTTTACATAGGTAAATATAAACATAATTCTAACTCACTTCATCCATATCCTAAACAATCTCCCCACGTTACTTCAAGAGAGACCTCCGTCGAAATCCAAACAATCTCCACCGAAAAAGTCTATCACCTTTTAAGCTTGATATGTTTTCATAAAACAACTTCTCATATACACAAACTTTCTGTATAACCTCATCAAAACCTTCTTTAGTAAGCATATTGTAAATACACCATGGCATGTTTTGGCCTTATTAAGTGCTAAAATAGTAATTTCATTTAATATATTTGTAGTGTTTTAAGTATGATAAACAATTAAAAATAGCATCATACTCTATATATACATGATGCATATTTTCACATATTTCATGGCGTTACTTGAAAAGATTTGATATGTATAAGTTATGCATGTTATATGTATCTTATAGTTGTCTAGGACTAAATAGTGACAATATGTATCAATAATAAAGATAGTTTATACCTAATGTATAGGCAATGTATAAATGACATAATTGTATAATGGCAACTAAATGATATGCATATATTATGGATATTATGTTATATGTATATTATGCAGGACACAATTATATGTACATTATGCAGGACACAATATATATTTATGCATATTCTATGTTTGATATAGATGTATGAAACTTACTATAGTGATGAAATATGTTAATACATATTTCTTGTATATTTTATGTGTATTTAATGATAAAAAGAAATACAGATTTTAATATAGAATAAGGAGAAAAATAATTGGATGATTAATATTAATAATCTCTGTCTTAGATTCATAAAAAAAGTATATTTTGTACATATCATATGCATATGGCAATGAATATTCACCGTGTATGCCAAATTTTTACACCTAGTAACAGTTTTTGACTTTTAGATTGTCGCGCATCTGCTTTGATTATCTTTAAGTTAGAAGATAATTAAGTTAATTGATATAGTTTTCAAATATTTAATAAATATCTTTAATTAATAAGATAAGTTCACATTTAAAAATAACTAACATGATCTTTCAGATTCCCCAAAAATAGGCATTTAAGGGGGAAAGTGATCAGCAAAATAAAAGGGTCTATAATAAGTAAAGGACATAGTGTTAAATGTCTATAAATCATAATAAAGGTAAAATAGGTCTATTTTTTGTTATGGACTCCTCTGAATGTCTATACAACGTAAATTTCTCGCCAGCCCAGATCAGTGAAAATAAAAGGAGTCCAAAAGTAAGGTGGAAATTCTCAATTTAATATTGCAGTGATGGCTATATATAGCATTAGTCAAAGGCAGTAGTGAACCATTTAACTCTATATTAGACTATAGTATTTGGAGATTTGAACATCTTTTTTCGTTGATAACAACTTTGTTTCTTCCCAGCGAAGGCTCAAGTTGATGGAAGGCCAATATGAAATTATGATGGGCCTGAGCTAAAGAAGGAGAAAGAATTTATGGCTTTTTGCATAAATATATCATCCTAACTACAAATATTATAAAAAATACTCAAATTATACACTTCACAAAAAATATCAAATATATTTTTACATACTATATATAAAACCAACAAAACTAACAAATTGGGGTTTGTTCCTCACTCTTCCTGCTGCCCACCTCCCACTGCTACCGAATTCTTTTTTTTTTTTGTCTAAAAAATGAGAAACAAAAAAAATACACATATATACATTGATTTTTTTTTTTTGAAATTACAGTTGCAACATACATACAAACAAAAAATACATATACATACACAAAAAAAATACGTTATACATACATTAAACACACATATATACAATGATCTACAGATCTATGAATTAAATACATAAATTTATGTGTGCCAAGCATGGACTTACATACACACACAAAACATACAAAAACATACAATATATACTCAGAAATACACATTCATACAATAATATAGACATACATATACTCTGCACTTATAAAAGATATTCATGTACATACACAAATATACAGATACATACACCTACGTAAAACCAAACATACACTTACTTCCACCTTCAAACAACCACCAACAATCACCAACAACCACCCCAGGCATACACATACACGAGCATACAAAGGTATACACAAATCTAAATTTAAAAAAAAAAAACAGATCAGAGCTCCGGCAGCCGCCACCAGAGCATCCACACAACAGCAGCGGCAGCAAAATCCGACCACCAGCAGAGTAGATCAGAGCAGCTGCTGCACGAGATCGTAAAAAGGTAGCAACACCAGCGAATGGAGCCGCAAAATGGCGGCGGAAGAGCAGATCGGCGGCGGAGAAAGAGCAGATCGGCGACAGAGAGGTGGGTGGATGAGGGGGAGAGAAAGAGAGAGAAAATAATTAGGGCTTGGTATTAGAGAGAATGAAAAATAAGAAACTGGTATGTTGTGTGATAAAACTACAAATGTCGTTATATTTTATAATTTTTCAATAATATCGGTATATTTTGTAATTCAGATGCTTAGTATGTCAATCAACGTAAAAATTTCTAGAACTTAATATTAGAGGCCCAAATCTTAGAATTAGAGGGAAAAAAAAAAACGGGACAATTACATTGAGAGACACCCCACTCATGAAAATTACCAAAAAAGACCCTTATTTTGCTACCTTACATGACATAGCACTCCCTCCATTTTTTTTATTTTTTCTTTCACTCCATAGCATCCCCTTTATAGAGAAAAAAACCCTAGCCCCCATTTTTCCTCTCCTCCTTCCCTCCTTCCCATTTTTCTCTCTTCTCTTCCCCATTACACATAATCCGCCGCCCTTCCCCCCCCCCCCCCACTTCCACCACTGCCCCACCGTCATCCCCTCTCCTCCAAACCACCGATGTCGCCGTCGCCGAGGTCGTAACCACCACCACCGCCGCCGCTGCTTCTTCTTCTTCTTCTTTTCGTTTTTTTTTTTTTTTGCCTTTTTGAATAGCAATGTTGATTTTCGTTGTATATTCCGATCCAAACTCCGGTGAGGAGTTTATTTATCAAGTTTCTTTTTTTTTTTCACTTTTATCATAAAAATTCATTGAGATCTACTAGTTTTTTATTAAAACTTTTGTTTAATATTTAGATCTAGTGTTTTTCTTGTATAAAACTGTATAGATCTGGGATGTTTGTTAAGCTTTTGTGTAAAAGCTGCCCGAAGCACTGTTTAAAGTCAGTTTTGCGAGTTTGTACACTTTTATACATTTTTATACAAGTTTATACAATTCTGTAAACGTGTATAAAAATGTATAAATCTGTATATGTACGCATTAACAGTGTATAAAACACATTCTATGCATTGTAAATTTTGTATAAAGCTGTATATGCGTGTATGAACAATGAATAAAATAGTATAAATTTCAGATTCGTGCACTTTTATGGATGTTTTGTATAAAATTTATATTTTTTGTGTATATTTTTGTATTTTTCCTCTTGCATACACAATTTTATATGTATTTACTTGTATAATTTATTATTTTGATAGATTTAGGTGTATAAAATTATCAAAAAATAATTATTTAAACAAATCCACAAATAAAATAAACAAATCCGGTGAATTTTTGGTTTTTCGGCCACCGCCGGCCGGCGGCGGCAGCGGTGGCAGGTCGGTTTCTGGTGGTGGGGCAGTGGTGGGGGAGGGTGAGGGAGTGGTTCCTAGGGTTTTAGTTTAAATGGGTGCTATGTTGTGTAATTTTGAAAATAAGGGGTGATATGTTGTGTAATGTAAAAATAAAGGGGTGCTATGGATGAAATGTGGCCTCTCATTTGTAATTTTGTGTTGAGGGGTGCCTAGTTTTGAAAATTCCCCAAAAAAACAGAAATGTTTTGGGAAACCATAGAAATTCATGGTGAGAAGTAAACATGTTTAAAATTTAAATATGTAATTAACATTCTTTTTACAATTATCTGAGTGTTGTATCCTATTCGACAAGCCTCCACAAACAACTGAAATCAATTTAAGTAAGAAGTAAGACAGAATTTAGTAATGGATCAAGTGACAGAAACCTACCATAATTGACAAGTACATCCAAAAAGTTCTTTAAAAAGCATGTGAATAACTCTCGCCATGAAACTTAAGCCACTTGGAGAGTATGGGCTGGTGGATATACTTTCAAATAACAAATTAAATCCCTATAAATATATATTTATTATTTATATGTTGGAAAATTGACCTATGTTGGTTGTACTGGAGGTAGGTATCTGTATGGGAGGAAATTCTATAGTAGGGAGAAAAGTCATGTGGTATTAGTGAGTCATTAGCTACAAGATGTAAGAACGCTTAATTAACCAATCAATTAACGACAACTAAACGCTAATTACCCTTTATGTGCATTGGTTAAGATTATTAGATTAATTTCATAAACATTTGTTGTGGTATTTACATACAAAGAACATCCCATCGTGACATGGTACATATATACCACAGAGGTACAAACGTTAGTTTAGTCCTGAAATGATAACTCAATAGTCAAGAAATCACAAGTCAAACTGTGTAGTGTCATGCCTCTCAAATCTCAAAGCAAAACTTTGCTAAATTTTGTAAGTTAGAAAAACTCTTTGAGAAATTTGAAAGGATTTGATATGTCAAGTCATCTTTTCAGTCGAAAATTAATATGTGTATTTTAGGAGCAGTTGACATTTTTCACAAACTAAAGTAAAAACTTTGCAGGACTGACATCAAACGAGTATCAAAAGAAAAGGCTTTTCGTTTATTTTCTTTTTGTTTACGTAGAGTTTAGGTTCCCCTTAACGTAAACAAAATGTATTAACAAGCACTAAAGCGTTTTACATTTAATCTTCCTCTGAAACAAGGTTAATAAATAGATTATCCACTTTGGAGTGGATTAAGACCTCAATAAATCGTACGTAAGCAAGGCATAACATGCGCTCAAGTTAAAGTAGGTATTATTCTAGACGCACAAATTACCACCACTTATTTAATTGATTAAATGTAATCAGACAAAGTTTAATATTATTTAACAATGACGTGATGAAAACTACCAATACTACTTGAAAAGTACTGCCATTGGTGAAAAGCTAGTATAAAGTCAATCGAAATTGTAATTAAGGATTGATTAACCATTGAAGACAAAACAGAAGTGGATTGAAAGTAGTTATGAAAAGAGACTATAAATAACCACCAAAGTTTGTGGTTGAGCATATGTCCCTCCATCTTTAAGGTTTTTGAGCTCTGAAAAGGAATAGGATCGCTTTTCGTGCATAAAAATAATTCTTTAGGCGAGATTTGAAACGAGTATCAAATATTAAGTACGAAACAAAAAGAGAGACCGCAAAATAATGACGAGTTTATCCTATTTGAACCCATCATGGCTCAATGACCTTATATGAAAGACAACAGTAGACCATTTCGCATACCACGAAGATACTTTGAACATTTCTCTCTTAGGTCAACTAACACAAAAAAGATACAGTTCACTCAACGATTGCCTTTGGGCTTCCAAAGGCGACCAGCTTTCCATACTAGTTGTTATCTTGTGCTACAGACAACATCAGTCAATACCACCAGATCGGGGATTTCGAGTCGGGAATAGAGCTGTGGCTTAGATCCCCTGATCGAGTAATGGGGTTTGCGGGTTGCCCCAGCTCCCAACTCATCTGGAGAATGAATTGTTGTCTGTGACTTTTTTTGCCTTCAAAAACCGATGCTTAAAACAACTGATTATGTTTATTGAGTTGAAAAATAAGGATGAATGTGTGTTAGTTTCGTAACGCCGAGGATATGTTGACCAATTTTGATGAAAACTAATAATAGACCAACTCGCAAACCAGAAGAGCAATTTGGGACCATTTTCCTTGATTAAGAAATTTAAACATAATTAGTAGAGATCGAAATCACCACCTAGCTGGAAGTGGGGAACATGGAAAAAACATGAGGGAACAGAAATTTGCTAAGGTTGAAGGAGATTATAAAGTGGGGATTCCAAAGTATATTGCATGTTTTCCATGACCACTATATTTTTTCGACTAATTATCTGAACAAAATCTCTTCTTATATCTTCTGCAAATTCTTTAAATATGGAGGTAGTGATAAATGAGCCAATGAACTTCCTAATGGAAGCATCAAAAGCTTTGAATTGACATGTTTGTGCTGTCTTTAATTATTTAATTTTGGTCATGTTAGGCTCAAAGATATGTTAAGTGTATGGAGCACTTCCATTACTGTCGTATAATCTACCTTAAGGATAGTAGAGTCATGAGGTTCTTACTTCTAAGTTTTCAGTAAGAGTCTTCCCTAATCATTTAATTAAGACATAATTTTCGACATTATTACAAGCGAGATCATTACTTACAAAATAAAAAAGTCACGAAACACTTAATTAACCAATCAATTAACGAAAGCAAACCATATGTTATACCTTTACTGTGCTTTGATTAAAAATAACTCCACGTTGTTGTGTTAGTGGTAAATACGTAAAAGCAAACTTCTAAGAACTACAAACACCATCGATATCAATGTTCGCAAACAAACAAAATTAAATTAGGGTTATCATCAATGGACAAAATATATTAACTTTATTGATCATATAATTTTTTGCCAAAGGATACGTTTATTATTAATAAAGCCATTTAAGGGGAAGTTGGCTCAAAAAAAAATTATTCCCAAGATAAAGAAGATTATCCTAATGGTTAAGAAGTAGAACTCATCAGTGATCTATTTAACTTTCTATTCTTCAGCTTGCTTCTAACAAGAATCTTCATTTCGTGTCAATTGTTGTGACTTGGCGATGTCATCTCCTAGTTTAGAAAATTTTAATAGCCTTAACTATCGACACATAATAACATGATGTTCTGGATATCTGAAATCTTTATACATAGTTTGTTTGAAGGACTTGAAAGTCCCCCTCACCCAAAAAAATCTGAGCAACTAAGCTAACATAATTAATTGAACCTATCTAAATGCTTAAGGAGACAACCTTTGCAAGTTGAGGAATGAATTAATGCTAAGCAAGTCGAATATCTGGACTTTACTTGATGTTTAAACTAGGATCGGTAATCAATTGATTCTTCCTTTACCTTTACCTTTACCTTTCATAAATAAGAATGTGGATCTATAATTAGTTTCATGACCATGATCATGGAAGATACAATAAATCTGTATATAAGGTAAGTTATGTATACTTGGGCATTTTTCATTGATTAACCTTCCATAACAAAAGGTTTTATTTAACCAGCTAACCAAAATTCAAGAAGGAAATCAAAGTTCAAATTTCAATTGGAATAACAATATTGATTTCTAGTTTACCGAAAACATAGCAAGTTCTTAATGAACTAGGTATTATATATTGGTACTACCTGAACTCCTGAAGTACTCTGAAGTTCTAAGTCTTTCATTTACACAGCAAACATGGATAAAGCTTCAATGACTGTGTTTTTCCTAGTCACTTTATTGATCTTTTCATGTGGTCAGTTTCTAGATCTCTTCCCTCCCTGCTACTTTTTTTTCCTCAATTTCCCACATGGTGTTTGATAACTGTATTAATAGAGCCATGACTAATTCGGATTCACGCAATATATATACTCATTTCTTGGATCGGACATCGTACTCTACTATGATATTTTTTATTTTCAGAGTTCAAACTCGACACTTTTATTAAAGGATATATATAGAGATCCTATTTATCCCCTACAATCCTTAGTGGTCCAGTACCCTCTCCCTAACTCGGTCACTTAGAAGCACACACGACACATTATTGAAACATTAGTTAACCTTCACATGGTTTAATAATTATTTGTGATTTTATAGAATATAAATTAACTTATGAAACATAACCAATAATAGTGGTGGTCGCACCCATTCTTTTTAATCTGACATAAAAATGAGATTTTTTTTTTAAGAATGTCTAAATCATTTAACTGCAAAACTCTGATCATACTAACTATAGGTCCGCCTGATTTATCTGATAGTGTTGATTCTCTCATGAGCTAACATCTTATATTTGTAGTGATCATTTTAGTACTATTACATAAGAGGACGAAATGGTTCGACATAATTCATTACAAATTAAATAAAAGATAAACATGGAAAAGTTTCTTATGTTTATTTTCAGATTTCTTACGTGCCTCTAGAAATTGTCTTTGCAATTACGTACTAACACATTTTTAATCTTCAGATGTGGTGGTAGCAGAAGAGTGTACGACTGTAAGGGACTGCACCTTAAAATGCATAGATGGGATCTTGATTTGTCTTAACGGGATGTGCATTTGTAGTACTTCAACTGATCAAGACAGTGGTGGCCTTGGTGGCAAGTATTAATCTTGCAAGACTCTAACCAAGTGTATAAGATATATTGGAGTTTGTTGATCATGTGAATCCAATGCCTTATTGGCTGATAGAATTGTGTTTAAGGAGTATTTCAATAGTATAAGATAATGTTTACTTCTTGAACTAGATGAAAATAAAATTGCAATACTTGATTGGTTGGGTCTTGACCAGAAGATTTGTGCTTTTTCTATTATGGATCATTTTTCCTTTAGATTATTCTGTGGCTAAGTTTGCATCATTTTTAAAGGATAATTTATATGAACCCTCTTAAACTTATCATACTTCTTTCCAAATACACATCGTCTAAATTTGTGATAGACCTATCACGCTCAATATTTAACCCATGAGTCCTTCACATCATTAGTGTTCCTTAAGCTTTTTTTTTTTTTTTAAATCATCCGGTATTCGGTACCCACATTAGAGTCCGACTAGTGTTCATTAAGTTGCACATTATAAAATAATGTAAAATACATACAGTAAGGAGTTTCATTCTGTTGTTTCCTGTATTCGGTAAAGACAAACAAAAGCAAAACAAAAGTGTTAGTTAGACGAAAATGATTCCGAGCCCACCGACTTCACGGTGTCTCCTTAAGAAATTTAATCCCCTCACTATTGCCTAAGATTTACATATTAATTCGTTCCAAGATAGAACGGAAACGTTCAACTTTGTGGTAGAGGCACTTCAAATCACAAAGTTATCGACGAACTCAAAGGAACAGAGCAAATCACACGACTCTAACTTTTGAGTTTATAAAATAATGCATTGAAGAGAGGGGAGAATTTCAGAATTTTCTCTTCTAAAAGTGTCCCTAAATTAGATGAAAATGCTATTTATTTATAGGCAACACTTGAAAGAAATTAAGAGGTGTGAAGGTGTGAACCTTTTGAATGAAAAAATACAAAAGACACCATTTCTCATTCATACCCCCTACAAAATTCCCAACGCATTCGACCCAATATGAAAATAATACAAAGTAGACATTTATTTAGATTATTTAAAAGTAAAGTCATAGACTTCTATGCTTTGAAGAAAATTCTGTGTACGCCACCGAGGATTCTGCTTGCATAAATATTCCAGCTTACAAATAGCAAAATGTAACGCAAGCCAATTGTTGTATTTTTTTCACAATATCGCTGTCGACTTGGCGATGTCATCTCCTAGTTTAGAAAAATTTAATAGCCCTAATTATTGACACATAATAACATGATGTTCTGGATATCTGAAATCTTTATACATAGTTTCTTTGGTCAGAAATTAAGAAATATTATCATCAACATCTGTTTAGCTATGCTTTAAGAACAAATTAATAAAAGAATTATCCACATTGTAGTGGATTAAGACCCTCAGATTAAGGTACGTTAGCAAGGGTAACATGCCCACGAATCAAATTAAAAAGCAGGCATTCTAAACGCACAAACCACCACTTGTAGTCAGACAAAAGTCTACAATCAATAAACAATGACGTGAGATTAAAATTTCTAGTAATAATTGAATACTGCTTGTAATGAATTGCAAGTACAAAGTGAATGGAAATTGTAGGGACATAGTTAAATTAATTATTAGAAAATAAAAAATATAAGATGAAAGGTGATGATTGGTGTCGAGGAAAATAATGACGATCTTATCCTATTTTTGCCAATCAGGGTTCGACGACATTAGGAGAGGAAAAACATTTACAGATTTGCAAAGAGAAAAGATCTTTGGGTTGTTGGAGGAAGCTCACATGGTGCAAGATGGTACAAAAACCTGTTGTGTTGGAAATACAAGGAAAATTTCAAAGCTTCAGACGTGTCAAAGATACTATTTTTAAGAATATTTTACAAGTGTAAATAATAAATTTGTCCCACAAGATTCAGTAAGTTATTTTGTATAAAATATAAATTTTGAACAAAATTAACAGAGAATCACCTAGAGAAGAAAGCCTATCAGAGATTATGGTATGATAATTGATGGTCCTGTCTTTGTTTGATTGATGTTCATTAATTAAGACTAGATTTCTTCTGCATATTTACAAGTATAATTTTTTCGTCATATAAGATTATATTAAACGTAGTCTGAATGTGATGCAACATTTGCATGTCCAATATTGTACGAAGGCTATAAATCCTACTATTTCTTTTAAAAAATATGGAGATAAAAGAGAGTTGAATAGACAAGCTGAGCAATTGGGAGGGAAGAAGGTGCACCAGCCACCACCAAGCATACAATAAGTATAGTACAGAGAACCCACCACCTTTCATGAAAGAGAATACTATGGGAGAGTCTAACACTCAGTTTGGATGGTTGCTACCCATCGTTTCATAATGTATTGTGTTGTATTATATTGTGCTGTACAATATTTGGATAAGCTGTATTGTTTACCATGATTTAGCAAGTGAGGGTAAAATGAAAATATTAATTAATAAGTGAGGGCATGATGGGAAGAAAAAATAGGTAACGGTGCGATTCCACCAAATTGGTCGTTACATAAAGTGACAGTTTTCTTGGTTACATAACCATGGATTTAACGATACAATGATAATTAAAGTAACAATCAAAACAAACGTCGTACTCATAAATCATAATAACAATACAATATCATACCATGGGTTACAACCATCCAAACAAGCTGTAATAGTAGAGTGTTTCTCCCAATATATTCAGTAAGGTATGTTTGGTTTGATGCATTAGTTATTTTGGTGTTTTGCATAAAGTTCAGCATTGATAATAGTTCAGCATAAGTTGTTTTGCATGATACAGTTCAGCATTTGGTCGTCTATTCATATACTACTGAAATTATTTGAAAGAAAAATTAATTTATGAACCATTTGTTAGAGATAAAATTTGAAATAAAAATATGTATACTAGCTAGTAATACGTGGATTAAACAATTAGAAGAATAAAAACATCTTCCTACCATTAGTACATGTACTTAAGATTAGTACACGATACACTAGTATATATCAAAAGTTTGTACAATAAACCACCACTAGAAACGGATCAAATTTCAAAGGAGAGGTAGCAAGGGGGTGCTTTCGATGAAGACGTACAGAGGGACTTTCCTTGGTGGATCCTCAGTGCATTTAATAAGAATAAAAATAATTATTTTACTCTAAGTCGCCGAGGGATACCCCTCGGTGAAATTAACGAAAAAGATAATTAAAAAACAATGTATATCAAACAATATGAAAATAATTTATATTCATATTCATTTAAAAAATTTTATAATATGTAAAATATCACTGTGGGACTTCCCTCAGTGGCTAATATTAATTAATTAAAATAGAAGGTTGTTATAATTTTTAGCGAAGGACTATCCTTGGTGGTTTTAAGTAATAACTTAAAATGAAAAATATTTTAAATACCATTGAGGGACTGCCTAAAAAGAATAAAAAATTACTTAAATATGGCGCTTACTACCCTCACTAGGTGCAATTCGTAACCCCTATTTTCTCTCACTTCCAAAATACTTCTGTTCCCACCCTCTTCCAAAACAGACCCAACCGCCTCCCATAACCCCTTCCCACCTTACTTTAGTTCAGCTAACTCCACCGGTGACCCACCCGCGTTATTCTCCATTATCCCAAAGCTAGATTCCACTGCAACATAGTTTAAGGTAAGTATTTTTTTCACTTTATTTAATTATATTTTTTTCTTGATATTTTAGTGAAAATTTCATATATATTTGTTATGTATATGTATGTTAGATGATGAATTTGGATTGGTAAAGTATGGTTGGAATATATATTTTACAAATTATTCCAAGTATGTTCTAACTTATAAATATTCTTGAACGGCATATAGGTAAACAATCTTATTAATGAATCAATCATCCACTGTTCAGTGATTTAGCTTAGAGGTATGTTTATAAGTACAGACGGATGTCTAAGTACTTTATCAACGGATTTAAGTTTCATTCTAAGAATGGTCCATGGGGAAGAAAACCTATAATTGCGGAGTGTGGGTGAATGCATGCACTGATGAAGGAGACTTTGACTATTATGGCGTGATCTAAAAAATATTAGAGCTAGATTTTAATGGTTTTCCTAGAAAAAAGTTGGTGCTCTTTTGGTGTAAGTAGTTTGATCCAACACTACATAGAGGTACAAGGGTGCACCAGCTATATAAAATAGTTGAAGTCAATCACTAAAGAACGTATGGACAATATGATCCATTTGTCATTGCTCAAAATATGAAACAAGTATACTATGTTTCTTATTCATGGTGCAAAATAAAGTCTAGAACAAGGCTAAGGCTAATTGGCGGGTTGTTTTAAAAGTCAAGCTGGTTGGAAGAGTGGAGGTGGATGATGCATTAGAGGTAGCATACCAAAATGATATTTCCACTGTTTGGGAGATAGTGGATGAAGAATTATCCCATGAGTTGCATCAGAGTGTGGATTATTATGAGATATTTGATATGTCAGTTTTCGCCCATATTGGAGAAACATCTATGGAAAACGAAGAGGAAGAGTTTATTGATGAAAATGAAACAAGTGAGGATGAATTAATTGATGAAACAGAAGCAAGCGATGATGATTGATGTCATCGGTAGTATTATTTTATTTCACAATATTTTTTTTATTACAATTTATTTTCGATTAACAATTGGTTAAAGTATTGCATAGTTTTTGTATTTTGTATAATTTGATTATGCACTTAAGTTTTTATTGTTTTATTTTTTGCAGAAATGGTATCTAGGGGTAAGTAGGGGTAAGAAAGGAAAAGGTCGTTGGGGTCGTGCTACAAGTTATATTACATCATCTTCCCCTGGTCATACTATATCTCCTGTTTCAGTATTGACTCCGACTAATGAGCTACTCGCCAAGCTAGGTACATGTTCACCTAATTTTTTAATAGCCCCCCAACCCCCACTATCTCACTTTTCCATAATGTATGTGCCCGTGGCACTTCTTTTCAGTCATTCCCACCCTATCAAAATGGCTATTGTGTAGAAGTTTATGATGGATAAGGGACCTGGCAATGACTCTCAGAAAATGGAGTAGATTTTGGGGTTAGTTAAACATTTGTCAAATTAGACTTGAATATGGCAAGTGTTATGTACTTTTGTTATTGATATATTTGTTTTTGTTGTTGTGGGATTTTAAACTATCGTAGTTATGTTATATGCATGTTGAACACTTGTTTATGGAACAAGTATGTAGAATGGTTTAAAACTCCGCTTGTGGCTTTGTTGTTATGTTAGAGAGATTTTTATTACTGTTTGAATATCGTTATAGTGGCTAATTGGGTTTGTTAGGTATTGTATATCCTGTTTTCAAAAATTTATTGTGCAGGATTTACAGTGAATGACCAAAAAAATTTCCAGAATTTCTTTGTACCGAGAAAATTCTCTCACTAAAAAAAATTATTTTTTTCAAATTACTACAGAGGGAATTCCCTAGGAAATATTATTAATTTTTTGATATATTTTTTTAGCGAAGGAATTCCCTTGGTGAAAGTTCTATAATAAAATTTCGTTGAAATTAATTCATGGGGAGATTCCTCGGTACTACTGAGGGAATTCCCTTGATATGTCGTTAATATCGAGGGTGTTCAGTCGATATCATCCATCAGAATTTGTTCTTTTTGTGGTAGTGACCATACACCAGACGAAAAACTAATAATGATCACAACAGTACAATCCGCGCATTATAATTCCTATATTAAAATCTTCTCATAATTTGTCCGTCATATATACTTTGTGTTGATCAACGTATGGAAATTGTTTCCAACAATATATGATGGAGTTCATTTTATTTATTTATTTTGGTTTTATTTGTTACTATTAGATAGCGAAGCCTTTACGTACATTAAGTTCCTCTCCGTACCTTTGCAAGTTCGGCATTCTTTATTCTGTCTTGGTCGAGTGCTATTTACATGTAACTTTGCATTAATGATACAAATTATATGTTACTATTGTCATATAATATATATATATATATATATATATATATATATATATATATATATATATATATATATATATATACATACATTTTAGTAGCTAAAGTATATCCGAATAAACGACACCATTATATAGATAGCTAGTTTAATTATATCATGATGTGTAAGCTTTGGTCTTCAACCGACCATCTCAATACTCTTCTCTTTTGCGACACCTAAAAGCAAAATAGAAACAACACTCACTATATATACGCAATCTTTAAATAAATGAATGATATATATTATCATGAAGTACTTATCGTAACAACTCTAAACTGTCGTCACAGTTAAGCTCTAACACTTGCAGGCTAATCAACGTGAGACAAAATGGTTACTCTTCTTGCGGATATCATAGTTAATTTTCCCTCTTAGAAGGTGTCACCAACTCAAAGATTTTTAAATGTAGATGGATTTAGACAATTTTTTTAGTATCTTTTTAATTATTCATTTTTTAAATGTCGATGGGCTTAAATTAATTTTAATATACCTCTGATTCATCAAATAGTCGTTTTATTTTATTTTTTATTTTTGATTAAAACATGATTATATTAATACTGATTAAGGCGGATTACATAGGATGTTCATACGGATCCCGGTAGGATCTATCACATGATTAGTAGAGTTTACATTAAACAAAGGAATGGCTTAAAGCGCATTCAGATTTTCTAGAGAGGCTAGATGACTGCAAATATTATCCGAAGTGGAGATCAAATAGTAGTTTTAACTTGAAGAGCATATAGAGTTTTCTTTTTCATTATATCTTTTTAAAGTTTCGCATTATTATCTTTACCTTTATCGACCAAATTGACTAAAATTTTAAACCAATGCATGAACTCTGGAACTATCCCAAAATAGTTTTTAATTTGACACTCCTATAATCATACCTCTCTATAATTATTCATTTCTCCGATTTTTTTTAATTTCTGCAAAAATATTATTGTAATATATAATATAACCTAACATAAAAAGTCAATTAACAAATATTGTCCCTTGTGCAAAGCAGATTCTCCGTAACCTTCAACGTACTTTGCCACTATATTTAGCAAGTATATCCATTCGTTGGATCAATTCTATTCATTCTTCTTTTTTTTTTTTCTTTTCTTTTCTTAATCAGGAAAAAGAAAAAAGATTCCTTGAAGACTTCATACGCTTTTTAATTTTCTTTAATCAAAGCTTGATAGTGGCTGTTTTTTAAAGAAGGATTCATCCAGTAACAAGAATTTGCACGTTAATGCTCTTCTTTCATTGGAAAGAACAGAATAAATATAACTCATAACCATACAGCCGTCCACGTTTAACATTAATCATCGTATTAGATAGGATCGTAGTAATCACATTTCTTAGGACTTTACTCCCATATGAAATAAAATTTATATATCTGAAAATTACATAAAATATGTCACAATAATTAACAATTAATATATTTAAATAAATATATGAAAAATTGTGATAAAAAAGAGACTCATTTGACTCTCGAAATTCAATTGTACTGTATACCATTTGTGGAACCGATGGAATAAGTTAAATATACTCACAATGTATTAAACTCTTTAAAGTGTAAAATTAAATTAACTGTTTTTTTTTTCGCTAAAGAAGATACTACTTTATAATTTTCCTAGTCGTTGTGTGGAGGGTAGCCCTTCTCATCAATTCTTGAGTTGAAGGGTCATTTACTTACATAAACAAATGACTCTTCGTAGTAATCTAACATCAAAACTAGGAAAATAGAATTCGCTTGACTTCACTTACTTTAGAGACAATAAAAAAAAACACAAAGGGAATTTAAAATTGTGTCAATTAGGTGTCTTCATTCAAGCGATAAATGGAAGATGAACAAAGCCATTGAGTATTGCCAATATGAACACAAACTGAATATAAACACTACAAAACACATCTAATCTCAGAGCTGATGAATATGAAGAATGACTTTATGTTTCTCTTCTAGGACTGGCCACCAGAGGCGAAGCTAGGATTTGAAGTTTTGGAGTTCATATTTTTAATCATTTTAAGTTAGGGGTTCTAAAATAATAATAAATACATATTAAATATTTTTTCAAGATATACATGGTTTGACTAAAGCTACGGGGTTCGGCCGAACCCCAAATCGTAAGGCTAGCTCCGCCCCTGCTGGCCACTTATTTGGTTTATTATGTTTCATCTGGATCGAATGAAAATGGAATTCACTCCGACACCTATATAATATCATATAATATATCAAGTTAAATTACACTGACAATATAAAAATTCTTGAATCTTTTTAAAAGTTGCATGGAGCCTTAATATGCTTTGTTTTAATTTATTGTTTTTCTTATTAGTTCTTTTCCGAACTATGGAGTTGTCATTGCAACAAAGAGACGTAGCATTGTGAGGGATCACAAAATATTTGAAAACAAACTGAACTAAAATACTACTCCATGATTGATTAATATAAAATGTGGGGTATAGTAGGTTTTGGAGTGTAATAATTAATGGAAGAAAATACATGTTTGCGGTTGCATGTTGCTACCTCTGAGATTTGGAGTTACTTTTTGGATACAAAAGTAAAGTCGATTTTCTATATATGTTGAAACAATATAATAAGTGAATCTTTTGTTTTTCTATCAAAGTAGTGGAGATCACGAAAAGATAGATTAATGGTGGCATTTGGATCAAAGTTAATTAATAATTAGCAAATAAAACTGAACCACAACCTTAATAAGACAAGTAATTAAACAATCTTTTTCTTGAAGTTTCATAATTCATATAAGTACTTATCTTTATGCCAAAATAGTTCTAATGATTGGAACATCTATGAGTTGTTTTATACTTCTTTCAAATTACCCACTCACCCTATATATATCAACATTAAAAACGTAAATAACTAAATTTTAAATTATAAATTTTATAAATATGTAATGATTTTGTTAACACAAATACAAGATTACCCCCATTCAACTGATTTACGTATCTACGTGCAAAAAACCACACATAAGACATATCCTAATGCATTCTTAATTAGAAAATAACAACTGATAAAAAGAATTACTTCTGGTCACTTCATGCACGAATGTAATGTTTATTGTGTACCTAAATTAAAGTACAACTAGTATGCTCATATAAGAATAAAAACCAATATAATATCATATACAAGTTTTCCCTATATATATTTGGAGGATTAGGGCAGCGGCGGAGCTAGGCATTAGGAAGGGGTTCAATTACATAGCACAAATAAGGTAAAAACGAGATTTTTTGGTAATATACACACTATTGAACCATCTTAATACAAGGGAAATTACTGGAAAAGTGGTGAAGGGGTTCAAAAATTACTTTAGATCACGAGTTCAAATCTCAAATATAACATTCTAATTTTTTTTTGAACACCTTTTTATTAATTTCTGACTCCGCCCCTGCCTCTGGGTGAACGTGTGGGGGAGAGAGGAAGAAGTTTGGTGCAAATGTATGGTTTGGCAGGACTCCAGGAGTAACTGTCATGAATTATAACAACCATGTAAAATGAATATGAAAACCAAATGATCGAGTGACACAATTCTTATAGCGATTGAAAATGATATATATTGGTTATTAGTTAAAATAAAGATTGATGAAATAGGATTGTTGTCTTTTGAAGTGTCTTTATTCTTCTTACAGTGCCAACATGGTTATGTCTCATAAAAGAAACTAAGTGCATACAAGGAGAATATACCTTAATAATAATAATTCAACATATGATAAATGATAAGAGAACAGTTCTCCCATTTTAGACAAGAACTGGTTGATTATGGGATATTCTCTGATAGGCTGACATTAACATCCATAATCCATCTAAAAAAGATTTTTTGAACTAGGAATAAACATAGGAAAAATATAGAATTTGTAATCATAAAGAAAAGATCTGAAAAAAATCTAAGTTGCTATTTAAGTGGATTGTCTGAAACATATGGATACGATAAGAATATTCTCCTACAATCATTTTTATTTGTTTTATAGGGTCACAGCAAAAATAGTATTTATTTATGGATTTCATCATCCAGAGATGAGGCAAATCAGTCCTAATTTGCACTAATCATAATTCAAGTGTGCATGGGAACATATCTAAATATATTTAGTGCTCTTCATATGGATTAAAGTTCCCTTTATCTCATCATTGATTGTTAAAATTAA